>CM074498.1:9255763-9602124 GCA_037389245.1 Oryzias sinensis | reverse complement strand
AAGTTGTTTTCATATTAAAACATTTCTTCATAAGCTATGGAATTATGGTATTCATGCATATGCCTTTATGTAACCGGCAGGTATATGCCTGTGACAGGTGCATGCCTGCTTGATTGGGGATGTAGTTCAGCTGTGTCTCCCCCTTTATAAGGAACAGGGAGTGAGTTGACAGACAGTGGCTGCCTGCCTGCAGGGTGGTATGTATGGCTGGAGCTCCTCTTGATGGGAGGATGTAGGTCACCGTTTACTCATTTTTATTCTGCTCTTTTAACTAGATGCTGTAAGCGACTGGACGTGTTGCAGATGTCATGAGCCACTGCGTGTTCTTGACCCACTTTTTTTTTAAATATACATTTTAATGGATTTTAGAGTGGTGCTGTATTTATTGTGTTTGACTCTGATTCCCTTTTATTATTAGGAGTCGGGCGCCGGTGCGTGTGGTGTTGGTGAGGGGGGGCCCCTTGTGACAGCGTCTTCCTCACTGTATTTGTTTGCCTTTTAGTGTGTAGTGGAAGTTTCTTTGGCACTTTTTTTCTTGTGTGTGGATTTGTTTTCAGCACGGAGTGGAGTGAGGTGCGCTGCCGCGTACTGGCTTAGTCCACGGCCTCTCTCTTCCCCTCCCCTCATGCGCAGGCGGTCGGCTCGGCCTTCCTGTTTTTATTTCTGCATCTCTTTTTTATTGTATTTTGTGTGTCCAGCTAATCAGAGTAAAACGGCAGATTTTAAATTGTTCATTAAATTACATTTTTTATAAGCTTTTATTGTCTCGGCCATTTTTTTGGGTGGCTCCACTCTGCACTGACGGTACCTTGGTCACATTTCGTTTATTTTGTTTTTGATAAAACAATGTATGGCGTATGTTTCAACCATTCAGAAAGAAACAAATTACATTTGCGCCGAACAATTTCCCATTTCCACGTCAATTATTACCGACATCTGTAGCTTGTCAGATGCAATAAATGAAGGGAAATAAAATGCCCCATCACAATGCGTGATGACTCACAATGGCTGATCTTGCGCTCTTAGATGTGGCAAATGGAAGAATCTGGTGTGAACACATCTTCAGACAGCAAGACTTGCTGGCAAACGAGGACGAGTGGCTTATGAGCCGGTTCCGATTTTCTCGAGCCATCCTGTTGGGCCTCTGCGGGCTTTTGGGCCCGGCGTTACAGAGGAGCACTCGGTGCCACCCGGTGCCAATTTTGTCAATTTGAGTTTTTCTCCTAAATTTACCAGTTTTTTTTTTTCTTAAATTTACGAGAACATAACACTGAATTCATTCATTCATTCATTTACCAAGGCTGTGTCCCACCAAGGTGGGGTAGCCTAGACAAGGCACACAATTTTAGCTCCCTCTGTCTCTTCCCCAAAACCCTCCTCCTTCAGTGTGTGTGTATGTGCGTGTGACTGGTCTGAGGCCTGGTCTAAGCCACACCACACTGCACCAGGGTCAGCTGCACACTCCAGCGTGGGCACCTCCACAGCAGGGCCTCAGCCAAGGCTGGTTTCCCCTTGCCGCTTCATCCCAAGACCAGACCTCTACCACACCCATCCATTCATCCATACACAAGCTCTCTCCACCCATCCCTGTCCTGAGCAGCCTCTCTCCCCTGCACCACAGTCATCCCTCTTGCATTCAACGCTCTCCTTACCCCCTCTGTCCATCCCATTCGCGGTCTTCCTCTCATTCTCACTCCACTCACATCAGATTCATATACCCTTTTCACCAATCGCTCCCTTCCCATTCTTTCAACATGTCCAAACCATCCCAGTGCCTTTTGCTCTGCTCTATCAGCCAACTCCCGCATCACACCAGTTCTCTCTCGGATGACTTCATTTCTCACACGATCCATACGCGTCACACCACACATACTCCTCAAACATCTCATCTCAACTACATTCAGCTTCCTCTTTTCCGCCACTTTCAGACTCCACGTTTCAGCCCCATATAACGCTGCAGGCACCACCACACCCTCAACACTGAATACTCCTGAAAAACTGGCAACATTGCGACTTTAATCTCGAAACTTTATTTCGACTTTTATCTCCACACGAGTTTTTTCTCGAAACTTAGTTTTTTTTCTCGTCATGGCGACATTAATCTCGTCATGACGAGAAGAAACTCGTCACGTTGGCCAGATTTTTTTTTCCTCACGGTGGCCCTAAAACTCCGTATTTTTGCCTTAAATGGAGCAATAACATCTTAAATGCCCAGAGTTAAAATTGTCCAGGAGCTCATCAACGTTTCCATTGTGGGCGTCCACGGAGGAAAGCTCAGAGGTTGAAAAAGCCGCTGAAAACTGCAGCGCCGTCTGCGCATTCATCAGGCGGCGGGGGCGCGCGACTCAGGCGGCAGCGCTAAAAAATCAAATTCAAATAATAAGGGGAGATGATCCGAAAAACAGGCATCAACAATCTCCTTGACATCTCCATGTAAACCCAGAGTTAAGACCAGATCCAGGGTGTGTCCATATTCCTGATAAAATGAAAGACCGCTGGAGCATGACATGCAGAAAAATGAAACAGGTGGTTCGCAAAGAAAACCAAAAAAAGGTGAGGTGGGTGGGGTGGCGTGAGAGGATAGGATATAATTGGATAGGTGAGATGAGGTGATGTGAGGTGATGTGACGGCATTACAGAAACGTCACAGCAGAGGGAAACCTCAAACCTGAAATATTACTCATCCTGGAGGAATGTCCTGCTGTACAGCAGCTCCAGGAGAAGTCCGTCAGCCACACTATCATGATAAGCTTCACCTCCAGCACTGCAACTCACAATCCAATGACTATTTAAACAAACTAGACTGGGTAAACTGAACAAAATATTAACGTTTTTGTTACAAACACATATGTTAAAATATTCTTAACACTTTAAAACAGTGAACAGAGCTTTAGAGTGTGTTTTTCTGAATTATGACTAGCTTTTATAATCAACATTTTCTAAATAAATTTCTATGTGACCATCGACCTGCGTCACTGCCACAACTACCGGTGTGAAATCCCAACAATGTTCCGACCCAGGTCAACCAGGTCATTTTCCATTTTCATTAAACAGCCTGCTGGCGTTTCCAGCTGCAGAATCAGTAGAGGTGAAACAAGAAAATGTTCATCTGTGGACAGAGCAGCCGTGAGCACAAAGGATCCTCAGGTGTAGCTGAACACTTGCGCTTCTGCTGTATGAATGAAGTTTTATAGAAAGGAGCGCAATATGATAAACTTTATGAAAATTCAACAGACTGTCAAAACTTCACACAAACACGTCAAGAAGTTAACTGTTGTTAAAGTTAATATTTTACTTCCTGTTTCTTCTTTGTTCTTCCTATTTCTTCTATTTTCATCCTTTCCTCTGTTTTCTTTGTTTCTGATCAGATTCTTGAGTCACTTCAGGGACTCTTATTAAGCTCAGTGGCCTGAAATCCTTGAATTGGATGTGAAGATCACTGTTATGATTTCTAGGTGCACATCGTTGTCAAACACATAAAGTGTTTCATTATCTTCTCATTCCAGCTGTACCTATGATTACTGGCTGATTTGTCCTCCTAATCTACCCTTTAAGCTCCTGTCAAGCAAGTTAGCATCAGGTATTTCTGCTATCATAACATAACTAAAATAAACTGCTTGTGCTGCACAAAGGAGCTGCAGTTTGTAAATGGAACAGCATGCTAGCTCAAATAAAAAACCTCTTTTGTGTTTGTTTCGCTTTAAAACACTTTTATAAAAGTTTAAAGATAATCACCTTTGTCCTGGGGAGGCCCAGGGAGCTGGAGATTTATTTTTGGGGAAGAGAAAAGGTGACTCATCACATTCTCAACTTCCTGTCCACACAGAATGAGTCTGTATGCTGCAGTAATGAATGAATGTTCTCCTTCTACTCTCAGAAACTGGAGTCTGTAGTTTTGTCTCTGAAGGGAACACTGAGTGGATATGGTTTTCAGAAACTGCCTACAGTAGTGTTAAGTTTAACTTGAAACATGTAGCATTCAACTCCAACAAGAAAGGGAATTTTTTTTTCCCTCTCTCTCTAACTTGTCCTGTCCAACAGCTGAGCAGACGGATAAGAGCTGAAAACCTCTTGTGTTGGACATATTTTACTGGAGTTGTGAATCTTTTGACACACTATGTGCAACTTGGAATTAACCCCTTTTGTAATTTATACTAAACTTTATTCATCTTACTAATATTTGTGACATTTTTTTGTTAGACTGGACAGAAAAGAAAAGAGAAGAAGAGAGAGGGATGTTGGTTGGGTGGAGGGGTAGGAAGGTGAAGAAAGAAGGGGAGGTAGAATCATGACGCAGCATAAAGTAACGTTGCTGAATGTTAATAATCATTACAGTCAGATTTATAAGTAATACAAATCTAAAAGGGGCGGGGTTTGTCCACACACACTTCAATGTTATAAACATACCTGTTGGTTTCAAAAATGTTCACATTCAAAACATCTTGGCATTTGCATGACACAACCCATGTTCACACACCTATAATCATGCATATGTAATCTAATCACACAAACTATTTGTTCAGAGGTGAGCTAACACCTGTGCTCGAGTGAGTGATTATGTTCTTCTAAAGTGGATGATGGAATGTAAAAAGAAGGGGGTGTGTCCAACTATCCCCACCCCAAGACCCCCGCCACAGCAACCAGTACCCCCTCAACACCCACACAGTAGCAGATAGAGAACAACCGAGCAATCACATCCGCCACCCAGGCCAGGGCCAACAGGACCACCACAGGGGCCCCCAAAGCCAGAGAGCAAGGAGGCAAAAGGGAACAGAGAGCGCAAGCCCCAACCAAATCAGGAGGGCAGCCCCCCACCCCCGGGAAAGCCCAACGCGAGACCCGCCCCACACTCCAGGCTGCCACACACCCAGTCCACGTTTGGCCCAGGTGAGAGCAAGGCAGGGGCCAGCTACCCCTGCCCAGGAGGAAGACGTCCAAGAGAGGCGGGGGTCCCCAAGAAGTGTTGTTACCATGGCCGGACCAGACTCACCCATAGATTGAATTTGGAGAAGATCAGCGCTCAAGGGCATGACCAGAACCCACACCACAGAAAGTGAACTTCAGTACTAAGCATTTAAAATTGTGTAATACAAGAATAAAGGATAAAAATGTCCTCAATATATGGAGGACAAACATTACCCAATTATACCAATCATGCAGGGCAGAAAGATGCACTTGAATTTAACTGACAAATAAGAGAACCTTTTTGAGTTTATTATGGATTATGTGGAGATTTATTCCCTTTAATATGATTTTGCCGTATTACCGTGATGTTAATATGTCCTTGAAATTCGTGCACATGTAAAAATAAAACAAAACAAAAACTGCAAGTGTAGAACTTTTTATTTATTTGAAGCAATTACTAAGCGAAAATATATTTTGCTGTGATTTCAAATCTGCAATTGTGATTTTTTTTTGGTTGTGAAATATGTGAAGCTTTTTACATATTTATGTTTATTTAATTTGGCAATGAAACATTTTCTCATATCACTATAGTGATATAAATCTACAAAAGTGGAACTTTCAGTATTTAAAATATTTATTTACAATTAAAACTAAAGACAATAACTTTTGCCTTAACAACTTAAAAATGGCTTTAAAGGAAAATATTGATCAGATAAATAGAGATTTAATTTTTAAGTAAAGATCGACTTTATATGGATTGATTGACTATGCTATTTTGGGGGATATTATGGGGTTTTCTTCTGTATATCAGAGCTTTTTTCTTATTTTAATAATCTAAATCCAAGATTCTTTCTCAATCCAAAATTCTGTTGGATGAAAACAGAAATTATTGCTGTTATTAATGAGCCTCTGGTATTAAAAACCATTACAGAATATTTAAGTTATAACAAAATTATATGAAATTTACCACCTTCCATTACTGTATTCAACAGAACAGCTGCAAAGTGTTCAGTCGTTCCAGGAAATTTCACTTTAAAGGAGGAATTGCGTTTTTCAAATCACCCCTAGAAGCGGGTTTTATTAAATTTGTTAAAACAGTTCTTAAAACTAAATCACAGAAATCCTTAATTTGATTAGAAAATTATTTGTTTGATATAAATCGTTAAGCCTCTTCATTAGGTAATGATGTGACTTTCAAGCGGGAAAAGACAACAGGTAACCTAACTGTCATTGGTTAGACCGCGCGAGGCTGATTGGTTTATCTGCGGAGACGGACGAGGCTGATTGGTTATCTGCGGAGACGGAAGAGGCTTGCTCCGCAGGACTTGCACCTGAGACATAACGGGCTCGTTATACTAACAGCATTTATTTAACAGAGCTGCAACCAGGACAGACGTTTCCTCAAGGTAAGAACCTTTTTTCTTGATTTTGCTAGTACTGACTTCAGAACGTCAGCTGGTCCTCTGTGTTCCACTTCCAGACCAGATAATTTCTGTTTTCATTAAGGAGTTTTCAAAAGTTTTTTTTTGGTTTTGGTTAACTTCAGATGTGGAAAATGTTAGATTATGAAGCCACTTCTCGATGTTGTAAAACCCACAAAACATTATGACATAGGGATTCTGTCGGATGGCCCCGAATGGAGAAGATTTTAGAAACAAAAGGACTTTGACTTTACAGTAAAATGTGTTAAAAGAAGGTGAAGACTGTTTCTGGAAAAGAAAGAAATGGATTTAGTGCCTCTCAAAGTCTTAGTAGTTTTCTCCTGATCTCCAAAGCAATAATAATAAATATTCTGAAACAGAAACGCTTAAAAGGCGCTGGCTGCGCAGCGATGCAATCCGATACACAGCACCTGGTGCAGTAGGAGCAGCAACCGACTCTAAAAAACACACATCCTAAAAGACAACAAGTAACAAAAGACAACAATTAAAAAAGACAAGAAACAGTTACAGAGCATAACCAACCTCACCCCACCGCATTTGTCAAATTTCAAGTTTCAAACCTGAATTTATGGTCCAAATCGGCATTTTTTGACTTATCCTCTTTGGGGTAATCAGCTTTTAATTTATTTATTTATTTGCCGTTTCTGGGAAGTAATCTGATTTTTGTATTTCAAAATCAACGAAAACGTTTTTCAATCCCAACAACTTTGGATATTTAATGATGAATGATATGAATGTTGGCTCTATTTTAAGTGGTTGAACCGGTTTGCAGTTAAAGAGATTCATGGGTGTGGGTGATCCATTTTTGACTCCAGTCAAATTATGAGGTTGAGGTTATATCACTTCAATCCCCACTCACCTTACCCTCCCTTCCTCTTTCTTGTAGCCCAATACTTTGGAGTAGCGTAAAGGCACGTAAGGCAGCAGGGAGGGAAGGGCGTGTGGGCCGGTTTAGATGATCAGAGCGACTTGCCGCTTCCAGGCTGCGCCATAACCGATGCTACCACAGTTTATAGCGGCTAGTGGGGTGGCCGTGGGGTGGCCAGGTGTCGCCACTGCTCCAAAGTAATGCAGATAAACCAGGAAAAAATTGCCCAAGATGTAAAGTGGCTTAGTAACAGACTCAAGGTCAGCTTCTGATCTAAAACAGGAAGATCAACATGACTTCAGTTTCACAGACTGAAAGGTCTTCCACTTAAGGGTGTGTACATAACGTCCAGCAGCCTCTGTCATTATTTGATTGGCTGGATATCGACGTGTTCTTAGATCGTCTAGTGCACATGCGTCGAACTCAAGGCCCAGGGGACAAATGTGGCCTGCCGTGTCATTTAATGTGGCCCGCGGGAGCATAAAAGTTTTGAATTTCTCAAAATAAAAAATGTCTTTAGTTGATTGCATATTTTTTGTGTAGTTGCTCTAATTATTTAATATTTGCAGGTCGTGTGTGTATATGCAGACTAAATGTTACAAATGTAATACATGTTCTTTTTAGGTGGAGATACTTATCCATGCATTTGTCTCCAGTAGGTTAGACTACTGTAACGGCCTGCTCACCGGCCTGTCCAAACGAGCTGTAAAACAGCTTCAGTACATCCAGAATGCTGCTGCTCGAGTCCTGACCAGAACCAGGAAGTATGATCACATTAGTCCTGTGCTCAGGTCTTTGCACTGGCTCCCTGTACCTCAAAGAATAGACTTCAAAGCAGCTCTGCTTGTGTACAAGTCTCTCCATGGCCGAGCACCAAAGTACATCTCTGACATGTTAGTGCCATATGAACCATCTTGTACTCTGAGGACCTCAGGGGCCGGCCTCCTGTTGATTCCCAGAGTCAGAACTAAACAAGGGGAATCAGCGTTTCAATATTCTGCAGCTAAAATCTGGAACAGCCTCCCTGAAGGCGTAAGACAGGCCTCTTCTGTGTTCATGTTCAAATCTAGACTGAAAACTTTTCTGTTTAGCCGTGTATATGACTGAAAGGTCCTATCTGCACTTTTCTTTCCTTCCTTTCTTTTTAAATCTTTTTTTTCCTTTTCTTTTAAAGTAAATTTTATGATGATTATTTCTATGATGTATTGTGATTTTAATGCATTTTTCTGTTTTGTGAAGCACCTTGAATTACTTTGTGTACGAATTGTGCTATACAAATAAACTTGCCTTGCCTTGCCTTGCCTAGGTGTTTTATGTTATTGTTCTTTATTCACTTGGACAATTTGATCCTTCAATAATGGAGTTTTGTTGGTTTTAATCAGCAGACAAAATTAAGAAGGATTTATTCTAGAGTAAAATGCAAAAGTATGTTTTCTATGCAACTGTTGTCACTTTAAAAAATTAAAACAAATAAATAATGAGTTATTTAACAATACATTTAGTTGCCTGTATGAGTTATATTTGGCCCTTTGAAGACTGCCGTTAAGCTGATGTGGCCCTTACTGAAAATGAGTTTGACACCCCTGGTCTAGTAAGAAAATGAAAGCGACTTCTTTCTCATCTAATTTTTTTACGTTGATTTTCAGGGCCATCAAAAAATTGAAGTTCCAAAATAAAAACACTGAAATGTTTAAAATGGAAAATATTATTTTGGGGCATAAAATTTTGTCGTTTGAAAATCAAGGGTTTTAAATATTTAGAAAGAAAATTCAAAGGTTTAAAAAATAGAATTAAAATTCAAAGGTTTAAAATTTCAGAGAGAAAATTCAAAGGTTTAAAACTTCCATAAGGGCGCAGGCTGCCAGAGCGCAGCCTCGATTGTGCAATACCTGGATCATGGCTTGTCTTTACTCAGATCATGCTAACAATGTCGGTCTTTATAAACTATTCTACACTTTCTTATTAGGTGTCTTTATTTTCCGTATTAAATGTAGTTTTTACGCCTGCCTGTGGTTTAACCGGTGTCAAGCCAATTCTCTCTCGTGAAACGGCCGTCGAGATATATATATATATATCTCTTAGCTGTTCCTAGCACTGCACTTTTCTGGACTGAGAGGTCTGAGGTGTATGTATGTATGTATGTATGTATGTATGTATGTATGTATGTATGTATGTATGTATGTATGTACGTACGTACACACACACACACACACACACACACACACACACACACACACACACATACACACACACCTCAGACCTCTCAGTCCAGAAAAGTGCAGTGCTAGGAACAGCTAAGATACTGCGCAGGACCCTCAAGCTCCCAGGCCTCTGATATAATGGTAGAGGATATAATGTACACACACACATACGGGGGTGGTGCGTGTTTGTAAACACATATAAATGTAATGATGTAATAACTGTTCTTACACTATGCTTTTACTTTTACTTTAAAATAAGTCCTTCTTGCTGGTAATATATATGTGTGATATTAATTGATTATTATTGTACTTTTATGAAGGGCAAAATACCACGTTATTTAAGGTTTAACTTGATTTATTCTGGATTACTATTCCTGTTTTATTCATATTTATGTTCAAAAAGTTAAGATTTAAAGGTTAAAAAGTTTAACTTATGTGTTCAATAAAGGTTTATCTTGTTCGGCCCAAAACCTAAAGCATGTTTTGGTTTTAGGCCCACTGTGCGACTGAGTTTGACACCGGTTGTAACACGAGTTTATAAAAGTCATGCATTTTGTGTAAAATGGCCAAATAAAAACAGGGAACACAAAAGGATGTCGTTAAACTGTGTGTGTGGGGGGGTTACATGCTTGGGGTAAGTATCGGGGATTGAGTTATTGTAGAACCCCCACTGGTTGTTGTTGTTTCTCTTTTGGCTTTTCCCATCAGGGGTCGCCACAGCGAACAAGTCGCATGGTAAACTTGGCGATGTGTTTTTACGCCGGATGCCCTTCCTGACGCAACCCTCTCAAAGCAACCGGGCTTGGGACCGGCACAGAAGTAGAGAAGGGAACAGGGAGCAGCCCGGATCCGAACCCTGGTTTCACAGACGGAAGGCGCCGTAAACCAGCACGAGCTAAACCGGCTCCCGTAGAACCCCCACTGGTAACAACTATAATCAGAAACTGTGTAACGGAACAGGTCAAGCTCCTCTTTGCTCCTCTGTGTCTCCACCTGCTCCTTCCTAATGCTTGGTGTGCTTTCAGGATTCCCTTTATGCCGTTTGTTCATAAAGTGGAGACTCCAATAATGGAAGGAAAAAGAAACAACATCCAGATAGCAAAAAGCGGTAAGAGACGACTGAGACTGTCAGATCTGATCTGATGTCAGTGTTTTATATCTTCAATGAATAACTGATGAAATGAATCATTTGATTTGACAGAAGGAAGCAATTGACCGTAAAGAGGGAAAACAGAAAACTAAACTTTCTTTTGTCTTTATTTGCTGCTTGTCCAGCAAATCGCACTGATCCTTCTGTTGTGTGTTTATGTCATTAGCTGCAGTTACATGGACAAAAGTAATTGGAATAAACGCCTGATCAGAATTAAAATCAGTTGTGTAAACATGCTCTGTCCCAATCAGACACATTAAGATCAAATTTCCTTCCAATTAAGATAGGAAGGTTATGCTAATTGTTGTTCCAATCGGGGTACATGTAAAAACTGTATTCCGATTTGGGGTCATTTCTGTACTGGCTTTTATGTCATGCGTAGATGTTGTGGCGCTCCAAAGGAGGCTTCCGACCGCAGTCCATCAGGCTGCCTTACCTGTGCGAGCTGCAGGACCACCAGTGGACCACCAGTGTGTGAATGTGTGAGTGAATGTGTGTGTGACTGGGTGAATGGGTCTGTGACTGTAAAGCGCTTTGTCCTTGTAGGAAGAAAGGCGCTATATAAGTATACGCCATTTACCATTTACCAGGACTCAGGAGAACCATCACTTCCAGGAGAACCGTGTCTTCCAGGAGAACTGTGTCTCCGAGGAGAAATGTGCCTCAGAGGAGAGGATGGCTTTGGGACGGTGAGTGAACTGGCTGAGGAATGCAGAAATGCCGCTTTGCACAGAACCGTGTAAACAATCAGATTTGTGTGACCAGTCATGTCCAGACAAAATAAAGGCTTATGTAATTCCCACATATTTACGTACAGCCAAGATGCGATTGCAGCATCGACCGCACAGAATTGAACTGCATCCACGGCTAAATGTTGTTAGTGGCATGGATTAACTAACCTTAAAACTTCTTCCTGGTCCATTTGACCAAGAACAAAAGCACTGACCACATTTAAAAAAAAATTATGAGCGAACAGGCATTTAATAATATTCATAACAATAATAAAATAACATTTAGGTGATCGTCTCGCTCTATAATTGGATGACGTTTTTATGGGACCATGTACACAGTTCAATTCTGATACGATATTTCCTAAGAACAAAGACATTTTACACATATTACCTCAGCTATTGTTTTTAGATATATTTTCTTTTAAAAATATTCAGAATCCAAAATACAAATTTATAAAGCGTTCGTGCTATTTCAATCTGGAATTGAATGAATGAATGAATGAATGAATGAATGAATGAATGAATGAATCTTTATCATTATATAGCACTTTACAACACCTTAAGAGAATCAAAGTGCTTCACAATAAAAGGAAGATAGAGGAATTAATTGATAATCATTTCCAAGAACACATGAATCACAGATAAACAGATTCAACTCCAATTTCATAATTTTAGTTGCGAATCATCAACTCACAGCTGAGGCCTTCTCAAAGCAAAGAGAAATAAAACATGAAACCAAACATTTTAGTGTCAGTGGAAAACAGACAAGTTTATATCCACCTAAAAATGTTTTTCATTAAACCAAGAAATAAAGTAGTTTGCAGTATTATGATGTATAAAGCATGCTTAATAAATAAAGTATTGGTTGATTTGTGTTTAGTCTGATCAATAAAAACTAGATCAGGAAAAAGAAAAGCGTCTCTAAATCTTAAAAAAAAAACATCAAACACACATCAGCAGTGGGGATTTGATTTATATCTTTTATGATCATTTCAAAATCTTGTATATAATTTCCTTATGTATATAATTTCTCATCCAGCAGGTGATCAAACAAGGTGGATCATTTTACTGGTCTTTATCATCTCTCCCATCATCATCATCCTCTACGACTTCTACCTGTTCATTCGTGGAGAGATTTGGATGATCTTCACCCTCTTCATTGGTGTGGTGATTTGGCTGTTCCAGAGAGCCAGGTGTGTTAGTTTAACCCTTGTGCTATCCTAGGCACTTTAACATTGGGAGTTGGGCCATCTAGACCCACTAGACAGTGCTCTGAACCTTTTTTCTTCAATGATTTGTGAACTTCACTGGTGTCCATGGATGAGATGAAATCTATAAAATAACAATAATAATATATATTATTGTT
The DNA here is from genome assembly GCA_037389245.1 of Oryzias sinensis. Classification (NCBI taxonomy): domain Eukaryota; kingdom Metazoa; phylum Chordata; class Actinopteri; order Beloniformes; family Adrianichthyidae; genus Oryzias; species Oryzias sinensis. The sequence continues at coordinate 9,589,461 of CM074498.1, read as the reverse complement.
ATTTTATAGATTTCTCCTAAATATATATATATGTATATATATATATATATATATATATATATATATATATATATATACATATCTATATATTAAAAAAGCATTATCAATTTGCCAACCAAATGAATTACTTCTATTGTCTATTATTGGTTACAAGTAATTGAGTTACATTTATTCAACCTAATTTCTTGCGTCTATAAAACTCAATAATTGTTTATACAACTCAAATTTACGTAGTTATCAAACTAAATGTCATATTACTCCAACTCAATATTTTTTCCATCTTAATTATAATTCTTGAACTCTCAAATGTCTAAATTTGAGCCGGCAGATATGCTCATTTTTATTTTTTTTTGCAGGGAGTGCAAAAATTCGTTAAAGAATTTACCGTCATTATCATTACAGTGTAGAACAATAGAAATTCTTCTATATAAACTAACAAGGTATCCTCTCCTTCACTCTCACTCATGGTGGTGCAGAGGCGTAAAAGCTCAGTAGAACAAAAACCTTTCGGCAAAAACACCCACAGTAAAACAATAAACAACTAAACACATTTGGTCAAAAAACTCACACTTAAACCCAAATCCGTCCAGACAGGCAAAGGGAATGATATCCCAGAATCCTTTGCTGTGCTGATCTGCTTAACACCAAAGTTACACCTACTAATTTGAATAAAAGTAAAATATTATGTCTGAAAACTACGTGTAATTTTTAGTCTGTTTACGTCTGAAACAAATAATTAAGTTAGATCAAAGTAAAAAAAATTACTTTTCCAACATCCATATGATAAATGGTAAATACTTATATAGCGCCTTTCTTCCTACAAGGACAAAGCGCTTTACAGTCACAGACCCATTCTTCACACATTCACACACTGGTGAGTGCGCTCCGCTGCCCAAACACGAAGCCAGCCTACCACCAAGAAGGCAAAAATTGGGGGATCGATGTCTTGCCAGGACACTTCAACTCATGGGCGATGCAAGGCGGGAATCGAACATATACCAACCCCGTTCATGGGTCAGCCATACCCTACCGCCCGCTGCACACCGGCCTTATCATCATTTTTAATATTAATACATGCAATTGTGTTTTAAAGTGAACTTTTGTCTACTGTTGAACCTTTCGCTGCGCGGGACCCCCTCCCGCTCTGTGCTCACCCCCCCATCTGCACCTGCACTCACGCCCTCCTTGTCTCTCGTGGATCGCACCCCGCTCAGCACACACACGCTGCAACACTACCCTTGTATTGATCGAGTGGTATAGGTTTATATGGGATTAAGAAAATGCAGCAGTGCTAACAAATTGTATTTCCAAAAAAGTAATTGTTACATTGGTCTAATTCAATGTCTGATTTCATTTTCATATTAGATGCAATCTGCAGAATTAAGAACATATGGCAGCTAAAAATGAAGTATAAAAAACATAAATTCAATCAGGTCAAATTTGAGGCATGTGTCATGGATGTGAGCTTTGTTGACAATATTTGACATATGAAACATCTACATAGCAATACTACCTAATGTTTTCATTGTATATATGTAATTGGCTACATGAAAAGCAGTAGCAACAGAAACCAAAAGCTTGACTGAAATGACAAAAAATTGGAGTCTTCTCAAAAATCCTTGCTTTGAGGTAAACATAATTCTCTATGAATTAATGCAGCCTCCTCGTCTATTAGGTCCTCAAAAAGGACAAACCATTCTTGTCTATGAACTGTATCTCTGTGTGGCGGAAATGTGGTATGAAAGGTTAAAAGCGAAACATACCACTTCGTCTTTAAAAGGAGAGGCCGGCAGAAGCTTGATTTGGAGAATAAAAACCTGCTCCAGACCACGGGGGGTATTCAGGAAGCATGTTTAAACTAGCCTGACTTCAACCTGAACTCTGTGGCTGAAATCTCCGCCTGAACTTGCTTACTCCTGGGTATGTTGGGTTCCAAAAGATCGGATAAGAGTTGGCGTAATTCGCTCGACAACGTATACCTGGGTTAATGAGGCGTGCCTGGCAGTTGCCAAAGACATTTATTCCCAATAGATCGCCGATTTTCTGAGTCACCATGGAAACGCGTGAAACAAAAAAAAGCGCTGTACTTTTGGTGAGACGAGTCTGAAGTTTTTAATGACTCGCGTGTAGAGATTACACGTCCATCAAAAAAGTAACACATTTCCATCATCAAAAAGAGTTTCTGCGTTAGTAGAAAAAAGAGAGCAGACAAAATGGCGATCTATAATTGTTCCATACAACACAAAATTTACATATTTGTTAACTAATGTCAATATTACTCCAATTCAATTAATCTTTTTTTCCATTTGATGTAATAATATTTCTTGAACTCTTTCAAATGTCTGGTTTGAGCCGGCATATATTCTCTCAAATTTTTATAACAAAAAAAAAAAGAGGAGAGAAATGCTGAATTACAAAATCTCTATTAAGAAGGTACCGTCCACTATAAATTGCGGCTATTTGTCTAAATGGGGGTGCTATTTAAACTCTCTTCCTCTCATACCTCTTCTTACTCATGGTGCAGAGAGCGTAGGTCAGTATGGCAAACCTTTCGTGAAACATGCCAAAACACAATCAAAACAGCTAAATAACTAAACATATTTGATTAAAACCACATAAACCCAAATCCGTCAGACAAGGGCAAAAGCGAATGATATCCACAATCTCGCTTCTTGATTGCCGATCTAACAACAACAACAAAAGTTACCTACTTAATTGAATTAATTTGACTGTAAGTAAAAATAACTGACTGAAAACCGCAGTATGGTACAAAACTTACTTAAGTTTAAAAAAAGTAAAAAAAAAGGTATCTTAACTGAAACAAATAATTAGTTGAATCAAGTAAAAAAAATATTTTTCCAACATCCATATGTGGTCTTATCACCATCCACTGGCAGAAAAAGTATTATCCTGAAACTATATCCACTCGTCATCTTCAAATGGACCGCCATGCTACTTCACCTCTCTGTGTAAACAAGCAAGCCAACTAAGCCTGCTCCCGACCAGGTTATGTTCCAGGCGCTATGAGTTGCTATGAGCAACTTGACCTACCCTGAAACATACCTCCATTTCTGGAACTGAAAGCTGAGGTTATCAACTTCCATGGCCTCAAACTTATCGTGGGAGCTAGCATAACCTGCTTTCTGGAATACCCCCCTGGAAAATATAAAACAAAAAACACAGATGAGTTCAGACCCACAAAGATATTCATCACACTAATGTCCAAAACTGACATTCCTGCCACCTGTTAATGTGAATGTTTTCATGCTAACATTCTGTTAGCTTTTAATCAACTGGGCTGTGATGCTTTAGGACCAACTCAATTAAAATTGTGTTTTTAAAAGTTCTTTAGCATTTTTTCTGAAAATGAGGACATTTGGACATGTGTCCAGCAGCAAACTATAGCCACAAACAGAACCTCCAAGGCGAATTTCACATGCAGATCACGTTTAGCGTGATTGCAGCATAACAGATCATTTCTACCTCTGAAAAAAACTCATCACTGACGTAACTTAGGGGCAGAAATGCATTTTTGGAGTTTTGGCTGCATCATCGTCTACTCACAGCGTCCGCAGACATTTGTCATTAAGCTCTATAACGATCATATACCTATGTTTAAACGACAGTAAACCACATTTACGGTCGTATAAGAACATTTTAAAGCATGTCATTCAAAATAAACCGTGAACAACAATACTCACCAAATTAATTCAGGGGCTACGAAGACCCAGACCAGGCATACTGAGAAAACATCAGCAGCGATGAGGCGGGGATGGAAATAAAAGCAGGGTTAGAGGCGTCTTGAAGCTGAATGAGAAATCCTGCGCGCATTGCAGAAAAATAAAAATGCTTTCGACTTTCAATTTCAAACGCCATACCCGCGTTAAGCCAAATCCATCATGGCCACCACCTGAATACTTGTCCGAAAAGCGAAGACCACTCTCTGGTACGTGATGGCGATCATGGCCTTCGCCGGGATCTTAAAATTTTGAGTCTTTATATACAAATAAGCTTTAAAATATTGAGCACTGTTAAGTTAAATGTGAAAAATGTTGATAGGAAGCAATACTAGTTGAATCAACTAAAATGTGACATTTAAGTTGATGACAACCGTAGTTATGAGCCAGTACAACTGTTAGGGTTTACAGTATAAAATAACAAAGTTCTTTCCTTTTAATTTATTGGGGTTTAGATTAATCTACTAATTTGTTATCAAATTTGATCACAATTATTTTTCTCAACTTTGATTTATTTATGTTGTTATTTTCCAAAGGCCGACACTTTAGAGTGCTTTTACTTTGAAATGCTGACATTCTGCTCTTTTTTCTTATTATCCATAATTAATTTTCATTTGTTTTAGTCTCTGGACTTCATGAATGTCAGCTTAAGTCCCTGATGAATCTGTTTTGTTTACAGAGAGAACGTGGCCAGACCTGAGGAGGATGATGCTGACAATTATGACTTCCCCCGCGGTCCTGTTCTGTATTAAACCGAGCAGGGCTGTCTAAGTGTGCCTGATGAAATTTTTTACCAAAAGGAAAAAAAAAAACATTCTTACAAATAAACTTTTCAATTTTTCAATCAGCTTTAAACTTTGTGTGACTTTTATTTATTGTGGTTTCTCAGATAATCTGTATTGTCATGTATGGATTTATAATCTAATGAATCTGCATTTCTTCCTCTTAAACACCTCTGCTGCTGTCCACAGACAGCGTCCTCCATCAGAAAAAGGTTTAGGATGTGAGCTTTTTAAAGCAGAAAACTCACTGAAAAAATAAAACAGTGGTTTAACTAAAAAAAATTGAAGTAATCTGTCACACCTAATATATTTGCATTGTATCAATGTAAATGAATAATTTAGCCTAACCTATTTTTTTTTCCGTTAAACAGATTCTGTTAGGTGAAGAAAAACAATTAGAGTTTTTTCTAAATCAAAATAAATAAGTTCTGTTTTCTACTCAATGGAAATGTTCTACTTTATCTAACCTAAAAAAACCACTTGATATAATCCATTTTTTATTCTTTGAGCAGTGTACTTTTTAAAAGTGTCTCGAATAAAATGTCAGGTTCACAATCTAATTATGAATTAAAATTTAGGATTATATTTTGATGTACACGAACTCAGAACACATTTCTTCATATTAATGTTTATTGTTCATGAACTTTGTCACACACTCCCTAATTTACAAACATGACATCTTTTAGATGTATAAACAACACAACTGTTTCCCAATACCAACTCACTTTTCATTTAAGTGAGGGGGAAAAATTAATGGTATGTCTCTAAATTTACCTAAATTATGCTTCAGAGAACTAAATTATGAAAAATAAATGTTTTTAAGTGATATTTTTTTACACTGAAATTGGCAGTAAAATGGAGCTAAATTAAGAAAGTGTACCTAAAACAAAATCTGCAAGTGTTTCTGTAGTTTATTGGAGTTGTTATACACTTTGTGTCCACAGGTGTCGCGGTGAGATTTGAGCTGTACTGGGGCCTGTTTCACAAAGGAGGTTCAACCAACTCTGAGGTCAAACCTGAACTCTGAGTTGGTCAATCGAGAGATTGACAACTCTGAGTTTTCAGTTTCAAACAGCTGATCGCGTTAGATCCAATCAACTCTGGAGTGGACGGATTCGAGGAGGTGAAGCGTCTTGTACCCGCGTCTATAAACCATTATCAATGGAGTGCAGATATCACGAGTCACCATGGCAACACGTGAAAAAAAGGGGTCTGCGTATTTTTACCGTAGCTGAACTTGACGTGCTGCTGCAGGGTTACAGTGAATATGAGCACATATTCCAGAAGAAAAGCAACACGCTGCATCTGCAAAACAGAGACGATTGGCGTGGGGAAAACATAGCTGCTCAGAGATTGTGCATAAGTTTGCATTTAAATCATTATTATTATAAAATATTGACTGTATGCTTTTAAATAAGCGTGAGGTGAAAATAAAAAATGGCCGATATTTGGGTGTACTTTTGAAGTGTCATTCACCAATTGTAAATAAGCGGAAATGCTGCATAATTAATACAGAACCAATCTGGAAATGCCTTTACTTTGTCATTAATGTTTAGAGGACTTTTTGTTAACCTTCCCTCTATGGCGTTGGTCATTTTAATATTAATACATACAATTGCTGTTTTTAAAGTGAACTTTTTGTCTACTGTTGAACCTTTCGCTCGCATAAAGACTTCCTTCTTTTCTCTCATCCTTTCGGCGATGGTGGTCAAAAGCGCGGGGAGATTTCCTTCAGGGCGAAGGGAATTCTCGCCGGGGTTCACTTCCGTTGGAAACCCTCAACCTCAGGCCCGGATTAGACCAGCTCCAAAACAGTTATTCTGGGAATGACACCTTCTCCGTCCTCCCCTCATCGGTATCACCCCCCATCTGCACCTGCAGTCAGCCCTCCCGCCTTGTCTCCTCGTGGATCCTTCCCGCTCAGCACACACACACTACTGCTTACTACCCTTGTATTGATCAAGTGGTATAGGTTTATGGGATTAGAAAAGTAAGCAGTGCTATAAATTGTGTTTCAAAAAGTAAATTGACACATTAATCGAATTCAATGTCCCTGATTTCGCTCGTGTAGATGCAATCATGCAGGAATTAAAAAGAACAGCAGCATAGCTAAGTGAAGTATAAATATATTTGACATATGAAACATCTACATGTAGAAGACCTAATGTTGTTTTCATTTTATATATGTGATTGACTGCAGCAACTATGGCAGCTCAAACAAAAAGCATTGTAAGAAATGACAAAACATCGAATCGAGGTCTCAAAATCCTCATGCGGCGGTAAATGTAATTCTCTACAATTAATGCAACCTCCTGTAAGTCTACAGGTCCTCCAAAAGTTAAGCCATTCTTGTCCACTTAGATCGTGTGGAAATGTGGGCAATGAAGGTTGAAGCGAAATATACGCTTAGTCTTTAAAGGGGAGGGACGGCAAAAACTTCAGTTTGGAGAATAAAACCTGCTCGGCTTCCGGATTGGGTTCACAGCATAAGTAACCATGGATACTGACTCCGAGTAAAAGTTAACTCTCTTTCAGAAAGCGGGTTTGACGACTTACTCTACTTTCTCCTGGTTTGACAAACCTCCGATTCACAAGCGGAAGAAACCCAGGGTTTCCCTGATTTCGGGTTCATGAAGACTCAGGTTACATAACCTCCTTTTCACAAACTGAGCCCTGTTGTGAAGATTGCAGTAAAAACAGCTAAATAAACAACAGACGGTAAACTGGAAACTTGACTCCGTTCATGTCGTATATTACAGTTTCCTTTTCCATTTAAAATATTTTTGACATTTTAAACAATATTTCAACAGACACAAAAGTGTGTCTGTAACTGTCAAGGTCCTTTTTTTGAGTTTGACCAAATCAAACACTCAACAACAAATACACAATGACTTTGTATGGTTTTAGTACAGCGATGCTGATATTCCACAAACATGGGCTTGTGTTTTAACCCTGAGCACAAACATCAAAACAATTGTTATCTTTTTTCAGAAGCATCAACAAAAATCTAGGGATAAACTGGAGTTTAACCACTAACTTAAAGCTGGCTGTTCAGTCTTCAGTCTTGTCAATAACGTCATCATATGAAATCTGCTCCCCCCCTGAATGATTGATGCACTAACAACAGCAGGTTAGTAGGTTACTTCTGAGACTTTGGTGACCTCAGGTACATGACTTGAGTCAACTGGAGTTTGAAAACTAGCAACGCTTGACAGCAGCAGCAGCAGCAGCAGCAGCAACAGCAGCAACAGCAGCAACAGCAGCAGCAGCAACAGCAGCAGCAGCAGCAGCAGCAGCAGCAGCAGCAGCAGCAGCAGCAGCAGCAGCAGCAGCAGCACAACAGCAGCACGCTACCATCACAGCTCATTTAACATTATGAACTAATACAACAGTAAAAACACAACAAAAACTTTGTGTTACAGCAGAGCAGGGCCTGTTCAGAAAGGAGAGTTGAAAGGTGTAAAACTCTGAGTGCATTAACCACAAATCAGGGAAACCCTGGGTTTCGTTTCAGAATGGGAGGTTTGTTAAGCCAGAAGCCAGAGTAAAGTCAAACCGTTTCTGAAAGAGGTAACTTTTACTCGGAGTTAGTATCCATGGTTATATGCTGTGAACCTAACCTGGGGGGTATTCCAGAAAGCAGGTTATGCTAGCTCTCCACACGATAAGTTTGAGGCTAAGGAAGTTGATAACCTCAGCTTTCGGTTCCAGAAATGGAGGTATGTTTGAGGGTAGGTCAAGTTGCCATAGCAACTCATGCTCTGAACATAACCTAGTCCGGAGCAGGTTTAGTTGAAGCTTAGTTTGTTTACGGAGAGGTGAAGCAGCATGGCGTGTCCATTTGAAGATGATTTAGTGAATGAAGAAGCTCAGTTAATACTTTTGCCACAGTGAGATGGTGATAAGACCACATATGGATGTTGGAAAAATATTTTTTTTACTTTGATCTAACTTAATTATTTGTTTCAGTTAAAGATAAATCTTTTTTTTTTACTCTTTTTTTTAAACTTTAAGTAAGTTTAAAAATTACACGTAGTTTTCAGACAGTTATTTTACTTACAGTCAAATTAATTCAATTAAGTAGGTAACTTTGTTGCTGCTGTTAGATCGGCACCGCAAAGGATTGTGGGATATCATTCGCTTTTTGCCTGTCTGGACTTGGTTGGGTTTAAATTAATGGGGTTTTGACCAAATATGTTTAAAGATTGTTAGCTGTTTACTGTGTTTGGCATGTTTCGCCGAGTTGGTTGCCATACTGACCTTACGTCTCTGCACCATGAGTAAGAGTAAAGGAGAGGAAGATGAGTTTAAATAGCACCCCTACGGACAACTTCTGTAACGATAGTGACGGTAATTTCTTATTAGAGATTTTGCACTCCGTGCATTTTCTCCCCCTCTTTTTTTTGTTATAAAGCCAAGAATATATGCCAGCTCAAACTTGGAGCATTTGAGTTCAAGAAATATTAATAATTAAATGAAAAAAAGATTAATTGAATTGGAGGTAATATGACATTTAGTTAAATAAATATGAAATTTCAATTTGTATGAACAATTATTGAGTTTTATAGACGTTTACTTTCTTTTTCTACACCAGAAACTCTTCTTTTTGATGATGCAGCCGTGTTACTTTTGATGGGCGTGTAATCTTTTGATGATGCATTAAAATCTCAGACTCCGTCTCACTAAAGTAGAGCGCTTTCTTTTTTTCTTCACGTGTTTGCATGGTGACTCAGAAATCAGCGATCTGTTAGAATGTCTTTACCAAAGTAACTGCTGTACACCGCGCCCATTAACCAGGGTTACCAGAAGTCGTGTAATCACATCCAACTCTTATCGATCTTTTGGAACCTGATATGCCCAAGAGTAAGCAAGTTCAGGCGGATTTCAGCCAGAGTTCAGGGTTGAAGTCAGGCTAGTTTAAACATGCTTCCTGGAATACCCCCCTGGTCTGGAGCAGGTTTTATTCTCCAAACTCGAAGTTTCTGCCGGTCCCCTCCCCTTTTTAAAGACGAAGTGGTATGTTTACGCTTTAACCTTCGTTGCTTACATTCCGTCACACAGAGACAGTCTAAAAGTGACAAGAATGGCTTACATCCTTTTGGAGACCCAATAGCAGGGAGGCTGCATTAATTCATAGAAAATTATGTTTACCTGCGTGCAAGGATTTTTGAAGACTCAATTTTTGTCATTTCCCCAGTCGTTTTTGTTTGGCGTTACACGTTTTCGTTGCAGTCAATTACATATACAATGAAAACGTTAGGTATTGCTATGTAGATGTTCATGTATCAAATAGTGTCAGCAAAGCCTACACATCCATGACATGCTCAAGAAATTTGACCTGATTGATTATGTTTTTTATACTTCATTTTTAGCTGCTGCCATGTTCTTTTAATTCTGCAGGATTGCATCTACATGAAAATGAAATCAGGGACGATTAGATTAAGACCAATGTAACAATTACTTTTTGGAAAACACAATTTGCTAGCACTGCTTACTTTCTTAATCTCCTTATAAACCTATACCGCCAGTCAATACAAGGGTAGTGTTTCAGCGTGTGTGTGTGCTGAGCAGGTGCGATCCACGAAGACAAAGGGGAGGGCAGAGAGTGCAGGTGCAGATGGGGGGGTGTGAGCACAAGGCGGAGAAGTCCTCGCGCAGCGGGTTCAACAATGTAGAGCAAAAGTTCACTTTAAAAACACAATTGCATGTATTAATATTAAAATGACCAACACGTTTGCTAGAGGTTAACAAAAGTCCTCTAAACATTACCGACGTTAAAGAGCATTTCCCCCCAAGATTGGTTCTGTTCACTATGCAGCATTTCATGCATTTACACCAGGAATAACACTTCAAAAGTACACCTTAATATCGCCATTTTTGTTTCTACTCCTTGCGCTATTTAAAAGTTAATACAGTCAATATTTTATAGCGCAATGATTTAGAAAATACCGACGTACGCATTAACGAGCAGCTATGTTTTCCACGCTAGCTTTGTCTCTGTTTTGCAGATGATACAGCTATTAATTTGCTTTTATTCTGGAATATGTGTGGTCAAATTCACTGCAACTCTTAGCAGCACGTCAAGTTCAGCTGGAGAAAATACGCAGACCTCTTTTTCACAGTTGCCATGGTGACTCGTGATATCTGCGCTCCATTGATAATGGCTTCTTATAGACGCAGCAGTGCCTTGCTCACCTCCGAATCAGTCCACTCAGAGTTGATTGATCTAACTCGGATCAGCTTCTCTGAAACAGAAAACTCTTGGGTTATTAATCTAGATTGACCAACTCAGAGTTCAAGTTCAACCTCAGAGTTGGTTGAACCTCCTTTCAGAAACAGGCCCCAAATCTTCTGTTCCTTCATAGCAACAACAATCATCAGAACACAATGGAATGGAGAGGCTCCTCTTTGCTCCTCAGTGTCTCCGCCTGCTCCTTCCAAATGCTTGGTGTGCTTTCAGGATTCCCTTATGCCGTTTGTTCCTATTTACTAAATAGAGATTCCAGCAATGGGAAGGAGATGAAAAATCCTTATAGCAAAAGCGGTAAAGAAAGCATTGAGACTCAGATCTGATCTGATCTGCTGTCAGTGTTTTATAACTTTAGTGAATGAATAACTAATGAAATGAATCATTTGATTTGACCACAAAGAGGTAAAACAGAAAACTGAACTTTCTTCTCTCTTCTTTAGAAGGCTGTCCCACATTTCAGACTGGGTGTTCGATCCTCCTGTTGTGTGTTATGTCATTGTGTTTGAATGAATGAAGCTTTATTTAGATAGCACTTTACAACACCTTCAGAGAACTAAAATGCTTCATAATAAAAGGGAGACAGAAGAATTCATTGATAGTCATTTCCACACAGGAATCACAGCAAAACAGATTCAACTCTAATTTAATAATTTTAGTTACGAAGCAGCAACTCCACCTTCAGGTAAGTCTCAAAGCAAAAAAACATGAAACCAAACAGTTTATGTCAGTGGAAAACAGACATGTTTACATCCACCTAAAAATGTTTTTAATTAAACCTATTTGGGTTCATGTTTTGTTAATTTTCTAGAAATAAAGTACTTTGTAGTACATTCTGATTTATAAAACATGCTTTATAAATAAAGTTTTGGTTGATTAGCGTTTAGTCTAATCAATAAAAACCAGATCAGAAAACAGAAACTTTTCTAAAACTTTTAAAAACTTCAAACACACATCAGCATTCTGCTGGTGATTCAGGTGATTTATAATCATTTTTTATTCTTAAATTTTTTATCAGCTGATCTTCCTCCAGATCAAAGATGGTGGATCGTTTTACCAATCGTCTTTGTCCTCTTCTTCATTGGTGTGGTGATTTGGAAGCAAGAAAAGATCTGCATCCTGTTCCATAGACTCAGGTGTGTAAAACTCTGTGGTATTTTAACACAGCAGGAAGCCTCTGTTTAAACTGTTAACATAAATAAAAAAAAAATTGTGTTTTCAACAGATGTTTAACTACCTGAAAATAAACAAAAGTTCATTGCTTCGTATTTTTGGGGTTTTTCACTCAATCTATTAATTGGCTGTCAAATTTAATCACAATTTTTCCCCCAACATGTATTTATTTTCATATGTTGTTGTTTTCCAAAGGCCGACACTTTTTCTGCAATAATTATCACAAAATGAGATTGCAGAGGGCTGTAGATCAATACAGACTATGAGCTTTTGCCTTTTCCTTTTTTCATTATTTCTGTTTTTTGGATGCTGATGTGCCGCTGGATTTTTGTCAAGGTTAAAGTGTGCCGTGGCTCAAGGTTGAAAAACACGTCCTAGACCCACTAGACAGTGCGCTGAACCTTTTATCTAGAGTGATTTGTGATCTTCACTGGTGTCCATGGATTAGATAAAATGTATAAAATAACAATAATAATTAGTATAAAATAACAAAGTTCTTTGTAATTTATTGGGGTTTACATTAATCTATTAATTTGTTGCCAAATTTGATCACAATTATTTTTCTCAACTTTGATTTATTTATGTTGTCATTTTCCAAAGGCTGACACTTTAGAGTACTTTTACTTTGAAATGCTTATATTATGCTGTCTCTACCTTATTATCCATAATTTATTTTCCTTTCTTTTATTCTCTGAACTTCATGAATGTCATCTTGAGTCTCTGATGAATCTGTTTTGTTTACAGAGAGAAGATCTGGGCCAAACCTGAGGAAGATGAATTGGAGAATTCTGACTCAGAAAATTGTGGGGGGGGGTCTTCCATAAAAACTGCCCTAAAACAGAAGTTTTTATTTCTTTTTTTTTAACTTGTCCTGTCCAACAGCTGAGCAGACAGATGAGAGCAGAAGGCCTCTTGTGTTGGACATATTTTACTTTAACAAGAGGGGTTGTTAATCTTCCAGACCAAACCAAAGGTATATGAATAAGCCTTAGTCAAACTAAACTTTTGTAATTTCAATCATGTCTGAAAATCTTTGGAGTTGGACGAATGAGGAAAAAGGAAGGAAGAGGCGATAGAAGAGGTGGGAGGTGATAATAGGAGGGAAGGGATAAGACCATGAAGCAGCATAAGCTTAACAAGTTTACTGGTTGTTAATCGTATAGTAAGGTTCAAATATAGCAGTACAATAAAAACTGAAGACTGTCCACACACACACTCAAATGGCTTATAAACCTACTGCTAGCTGCAAAAATGTCCACCTATACGACATATATACAAAACAGATAGTGTTCACCACGCATACTTATGCCCTTAAAAACCAACTAGTGTGAAATATTTCAGTCAGGGTTAGCTAACACACCTGTGCTCAGGTGAGTGTTTATATTCTTCTAAAAATGGATGGTGGAATGTAGCTGGAAAGAAGGAAGTGCCAGCCATCCCCCACCCCCAAGACCCCCACGCAGCAACAGCGGCAGCGAATCCCCCAGCGCCACACGGGGAACACGACGAGAACAACACCCCAGGCGAAACCAAGCGCCCGCCACAGGCCAGAACCCAGCAGGACGCCCATAAAGACCCCAGAGCAGAAACGAAACCTGCAGACGAAGGCGCCGCCCCAACCCAACAACCAGGAGAAGCAACCCCGCGCGCCGGCATGAAGAACCCAACAGGGCCCCACACCGGAGAAGGACACCCACAACCCCAAACTGACACCTACAGGAGTTCGGGCATCCCCGCCCCAACCCAGGTGCAGGCCAGGATAAAGGGAGACCGCTCCGCACTCCAGGCAACCATCCGCCCGGCCACAGTTGGTCCAGGAGGAGGCGAGGCAGAAACCCCGCCGCCCCATAAGAGGGAACCCCGAGGGAAAAAAGAAGACCCCACAAAGAGGTGTTGTAAATAATGACCCGACCGGAAGACTCGACCTGATTGGAAATTTGGCAGGCCCAGCGCTCCAGGAAACAAGACCAGAACCCACACACACCCCAGGACTGTGAGCACTCCGGCTCAGATGCTCAATGTATGAACCCCCCCTTCGTCTGAGAGAAAACCCTTGGCCAGGAAGCCGACACCCGGGGACGACGCCGTTACCAAGAGGGGCCGTACCCCCACCAGGGAAGAGAGCAGGGACAGATGGATTGGTCCCACCTTCCTTACCAAAATGTGTGTCTGCGTGTATGTGTGTGTGTTTGAGAGGGGTGTGTGTGTGCATGTGTTGTGTGTTTATATTTGGAATGTATATATTGTGGGGAGGGGGTGTGTGCTAGGGGGGTGCAGCAGTTAAGGTGGTGGGTAGGGCACACTGAGGGACACATCTCCCTGATTACTGCTCTGATGGCGTCCCCTCTCCCCTCCTAAGGACCCTCATCTGGGTGGCTGGTTAAAATTGTGGTAGTGCAGAGATTGCTGGAGGACATCCGCTGCTTGCTGCAGCAGTGTCCAAAGCACCCCCAGGAGCCCTACATGTCTGGAGGTGCAAATAAAACCGAGAGGGGCCTCCATCTGGCAACCATGGGAGGGCCACTGCCTGAGTAAACCCCAAAGGCTCACTCATGAGCTAAGCCCCCCACCCCCCTCACCCTATTATGAGGTTATGTAAGGGGGGTAAGTTGGGGACAGCTGGTGAACTGTCCCGGTGGTCAAACAGCTGTCCCCCCCCCCCTTGCAAGGGGGCCAGGCTCCACCAGCCAGGGCCCCACCCGGGCGCCAACACCCCAGGCCAGCACCACCCCCCACACAGAGAGGGTTTTTTGTTCAAATTCTGATTGCAGGTTGGATCCTAGAGGTTTTAATGGGTTCTAGTTTCTGTTAGATCCTAGAAATGAAAGACACTTTTGAGTCCATCTGGAGCTGCTGCAGTGTGTTAGAGAGGAGGTGCAGGTGCAACATTACAGCAGCTCCAGGAGAAGAACCTCAGCCACACCCGTACTGACCCCCCCTCCCCAGACTGTGTAAACTGAACAAATAATCAAATAATCAAACCTATGAACATTGTTTGAGCTAATTGTTTACCCCTCTTCCACAAGTGTACAGCCACACACTGACATGCAGAAACTTTTCTTTGTTGTTCTTATCAATTTCAGCATCTGTTATTGAGGAGTCCTTGCATTGTTAAGGAGTGCCAGAGGTAACTGCATAGTAGATGACTCCGTGCCCGTCTTAATTTTTACCGCGTCAAATTCTGACTCTTCCGTCTGCATAATTAGCTAAACTTGTTAAGATACAAGATTTTTCCTCTCCAGCGAAACGCCATATGGAGTCCAGAAAAAAGCAGCAGTATAAGCAGCGCCTCCCGACTGTTTCTACTGGCGAAGCTAGCTCTGCTAATCAACATGAAGGCCAGAGGACCGAAATAAGCGACCTGCTTGCAGAAATTACTAAAGGGAGTAAGAACTACACTGAAACGTGGTACAACGAAGTGATGTTAGCTTATTAAGTCCTGACCGACAGAGTTAAACGCCCGTGAGTGCAATCAACTCTGACTAACTGGAGCGAGAACGCATTTGGACATGGAGGACCAGTTGCTGATAACGGCTACAAAGACAAGAAGCTGCTAACAGCTGAAGCTTGATCTCACTTTGGGCTGCGATGGATGATCCGAAAACGAACATCGACGAAGAATATAAGATTGGTGGGACTGAAAAGAAGGAATGGAAGAAACGGTAGCTCTGTGATTACATTGGGAAGTTAATCTCCGGCGGCACCGAGGGCTGGATGGAGTGAATCACCGAGATTGACTGCTACAGAAGCCGGGACCCACGTCCAGGACCTGTAACCAACCTCCACGCATCATACTGGTGAGATTTCTGCGATATGCAGCCGGCAGAAAGTCCTCATGGCTGCCAAGAAGAAAAGAGGCATATTGTGGGAAAACTGTGGCTGTCATTTTGAAGACAAGCCAGGAGCGTGTGGCTCAGCCCGAAGCAGTTTTCCCAGTGATGGGCTTGTTGTGGCTTAGCGCCAGGGTGAAACACCTGGCATCCAGCCCTCAGATTTACATGGAAGCAGGGCAGCATGGGCTTCACAGATGCGAAGGAAGCTGGCTTTTGTTAAAAAACATGGCCGTGGGCGAATTAATGCAAAGCAGAGGGAGGGAAGATTTTCACACACATGGCCAGGGAGGGAGGGGCATCAGTGGCTACATCCAGAAAGGAACAAGGTGGAGGACAGGTAGAGTCTTCAGAAGACCCACACGGACCAAAAATAAGTCTACACTTGGTTGGAGGAGATTCTGCTACACTATGCATGTTCTGTTTTAGTGCAGTGTTTAAGTTTTCGTTTTTGTATTTTTGTTAATTATGGGAAATTTTCAAACAGTGAGGAAGTTGTTTATGTTGCATGTGTATTTGTTCTAAAATGTCCATTGATTCTGGAAGTCACGTTAAGCGAGAAGCTGATTATGAAATTCTATAACAATGGGGTAATATGGATATAAACCACAATTGTCTTAGAATATAAATAAGCTGTAACACACCGATTCAAAAGGAAAAAAGTTCTCCAGTTACCCCTCAAATCTCTCATATTGCTGATGTTTGCATTTATCAAGCGCATTTTGGAAAAGATAAGGAAGCCTTAAAAATGAGAAGAGACTGGGTTGGCAAAGTGTTTCACAACTCCGTGTCGAGTAAAAGCCGTGGTGTGATGACACTTATCAACAAAAAACTTAACGTATTTCACAAAAGCACTTCCGGATGATGATATGGACGACTGCTGTATCATTCAGGCCTTATTAATGGAATTAAGGTTGTGTCTTGGTAGTGTATATGCGCCCCAAATGGGGGATGAACCTGACTTTATTTACAAAGATTAGTAAGATGTTGAGAGTATTTAGAAGGTTATATATTGATAGGTAGGGGACTTTAACGGGTGCCTGATGATTTTCTGAATAAGTATACTAACAATGTTAAGCTCAACACAGAAAGGGTTGGGATTAAATTCATAGGGAGGTGGGTTGGCAGTGAATGTCTACAGAACTTGTGCACCCCTAGGAAGGGAATATATACATTCTACTCACATTCCCACAAATCTTATTCCCAGTTGATTATTTCTTATCTCCAAACTCTAGCATGAACTAGTTACTAATTGTGAAATAGAGTTATTTATTGCTCACTGATCGCACCAGTGAGCTTCATTCAATTTCAAATGGGTAAAATTAAGCGTGGTAGATGGAGACTAAACTTGGGTATCCTGCGTGATGAACAGTTTGTAGCATCATTAAAAGAGGAAATCAAATGTTTTTTAGATATAAATATTGGGTCAACCGACAGGCTGGCCACGGTATGGGATGCTCTCAAGGCATTCATGAGAGGAAAATGTCTGGGCTATAGCTCTAAAAAAGCTAGAGAGCAGGGAAAAAATAAAAATACTTGATAATCAAATAAAGGAGTGGGAAAACAGCTAGCACAAAACTATAATGAAAGTATATTCAAAGAAATTTGTAAACTGAAATTTAACCTCCATGAAACATATAACAAAAAGGCTGAATATACTTTTTTAGAAGCAAACAATAAACTTCTATGAAGGGTGAAAAAGGCCAGGAAACTACTTGCTAGACAACTCAAACAGCTGGACAATCAAAACGGCATCACAGCAATAAAAAGAATGATAGACTGGTGACATCATCTGGTGAAATTAACACCGTCTTTGAACAGTTCTACCAAAAACTGTATACATCAGAAACTGCTGCTAACTTCTGAACAGTTGAATGCTTTTTACTAATGAGTAGCCGATACCTACAGATTTCACGAAAAGAGGGGAAGGATGCAATGGACTCTATTTTAACGGAAGCTGAGGTTAGGAAAGCAATCAGTAAGATGAAAACTGGGAAATCCACCAAGTAGAACCAAAACTTTCCAGTGAATATTATAAACATTACAAGTATTGTGTACTTATTCTTAACCTAAAGTACTTCAAGAAGCCTATGATTTTTGGGACACTCCCTGAAAGTTTTAACCAGGCAATAATATCATTAATACCAAAAGGTGACAAAGACTTAACGGACCCAGCCAATTACAGACCAATACTCCGAATCAGTCCACTCAGAGTTGATTGACCTAACTCCGATCAGCTTCTCTGAAACAGAAAACTCAGAGTTGTTAATCTCCCGATTGACCAACTCAGAGTTCAAGTTCAACCTCAGAGTTGGTTGAACCTCCTTTCAGAAACAGGCCCCAGATCTTCTGTTCCTTCATAGCAACAACAATCAGAACCTGTGGAATGGAGAGGCTCCTCTTTGCTCCTCAGTGTCTCCGCCTGCTCCTTCCAAATGCTTGGTGTGCTTTCAGGAGTTCCTTTATGCCGTTTGTTCCTATTTACTAAATGAGATTCCAGCAATGGAAGGAGATGGAAAAGAAATCCTGATAGCAAAAAGCGGTAAGAGACGACTGAGACTCAGATCTGATCTGATCTGCTGTCAGTGTTTTATAACTTTAGTGAATGAATAACTAATGAAATGAATCATTTGATTTGACCACAAAGAGGTAAAACAGAAAACTGAACTTTCTTCTCTCTTCTTTAGAAGGCTGTCCCACATTTCAGACTGAGGATGAGTGTTCGATCCTCCTGTTGTGTGTTATGTCATTGTGTTTGAATGAATGAAGCTTTATTTAGATAGCACTTTACAACACCTTCAGAGAACTAAAATGCTTCATAATAAAAGGGAGACAGAAGAATTCATTGATAGTCATTTCCACACAGGAATCACAGCAAAACAGATTCAACTCTAATTTAATAATTTTAGTTACGAAGCAGCAACTCACAGCTGAGGTCGTCTCAAAGCAAAAAAACATGAAACCAAACAGTATATGTCAGTGGAAAACAGACATGTTTACATCCACCTAAAAATGTTTTTAATTAAACCTATTTGGGTTCATGTTCTGTTAATTTTCTAGAAATAAAGTACTTTGTAGTACATTCTGATTTATAAAACATGCTTTATAAATAAAGTTTTGGTTGATTAGCGTTTAGTCTAATCAATAAAAACCAGATCAGAAAACAGAAAAGCTTTTCTAAAACTTTTTAAAACTTCAAACACACATCAGCATTCTGCTGGTGATTCAGATGATTTATAATCATTTTTTATTCTTAAATTTTTTATCAGCTGATCTTCCTCCAGATCAAAGATGGTGGATCGTTTTACCAATCGTCTTTGTCCTCTTCTTCATTGGTGTGGTGATTTGGAAGCAAGAAAAGATCTGCATCCTGTTCCATAGACTCAGGTGTGTAAAACTCTGTGGTATTTTAACACAGCAGGAAGCCTCTGTTTGAACTGTTCACATAAATAAAAAAAAAATTGTGTTTTCAACAGATGTTTAAGTACAAAATAACAAAGTTCATTGCTTCGTATTTTGGGGTTTTTTCACTCAATCTATTAATTGGCTGTCTAATTTAATCACAATTTTTCCCCCAACATGTATTTATTTTCATATGTTGTTGTTTTCCAAAGGCCGACACTTTTTCTGCAATAATTATCACAAAATGAGATTGCAGAGGGCTGTAGATCAATACAGACTATGAGCTTTTGCCTTTTCCTTTTTTCATTATTTCTGTTTTTTGGATGCTGATGTGCCGCTGGATTTTTGTCAAGGTTAAAGTGTGCCGTGGCTCAAAAAAGGTTGAAAAAAACTGATCTAGACCCACTAGACAGTGCGCTGAACCTTTTAACTAGAATGATTTGTGATCTTCACTGGTGTCCATGGATTAGATAAAATGTATAAAATAACAATAATAATTAGTATAAAATAACAAAGTTCTTTGTAATTTATTGGGGTTTACATTAATCTATTAATTTGTTGCCAAATTTGATCACAATTATTTTTCTCAACTTTGATTTATTTATGTTGTCATTTTCCAAAGGCTGACACTTTAGAGTACTTTTACTTTGAAATGCTTATATTATGCTGTCTCTACCTTATTATCCATATTTTATTTTCCTTTCTTTTATTCTCTGAACTTCATGAATGTCATCTTGAGTCTCTGATGAATCTGTTTTGTTTACAGAGAGAAGATCTGGGCCAAACCTGAGGAAGATGAATTGGAGAATTCTGACTCAGAAAATTGTGGGGGGGGGTCTTCCATAAAAACTGCCCTAAAACAGAAGTTTTTATTTCTGGAGAATTCTGGTGCAGGTTGGATCCTAGAGGTTTTAATGGGTTCTAGTTTCTGTTAGATCCTAGAAATGAAAGACACTTTTGAGTCCATCTGGAGCTGCTGCAGTGTGTTAGAGAGGAGGTGAAGGTGCAACATTACAGCAGCTCCAGGAGAAGAACGTCAGCCACACCCGTACTGACCCCCCCCCCCCCCCCCCAGACTGTTTAAACTGAACAATCAAATAATCAAACCTATGAACATTGTTTGAGCTCATTGTTTACCCTGTTTAGGAGGCTGTGTAGGAGGCCTTCTGAGTCGGGCAGCATGCAGCTCCAGGAGAAGAACCTCAGCCACACCAGTAGTGACAAACTTCCCCCCCAGCACTGCAACTCATCATCAAAAGACATTATTTAAACAAACCAGACTGAGTAAACGGAACAAAATATGAAAGTTTATGTGTTACAAACATACAATAAATGTTTAAGATTAATCTCAAAGCAATCTATTAAATTACTTAAGAAAGTATAAAACTGTAAACTAACAGGAAAAAGAGAGCGTGCAGGACATTAAGGTTTACCTCCATTTTGCAGGGGGTGTTGCCATCACACAAGTCTTTACTTTAAATCTGGAGTTCAAGAGGTTAAAAGATTCTCCTTTGGCATTTTTCAGGTATCAGGGCTATCATTTCAGGTGATTTGAAAGCAGTAAAGAAGGGGGATTTAGTACTTAACGTCCACTCTCACTGTTGACAACTATGACTGTCTCCAACCTGTTTTCCTGCCACTCCTTATCTACTTATCGACTTCCATAACTTTTGAGTAGGAGCCCTTGAAGGGCCATTGTTTGGCAATGTGTTTGGTAGACCAAATGTATGTTCCTTTGACACCACATTAACCCTTGTGCTATCTCAATGTGCAATATTAACAATTCCCAGTGCAATTTGATTTATTGATTTATTTTATTGATTTATTTCAAGCATTGTAGTCAAAGCAATAAAAAAAATTACACATATTTATCAAACTAATTACAGAAATGATGAAATGCATAGATTAAAAAGACAGAAAACAAAACAAAAATGTCACTTAAATCACATTTGCTTAATTAAATACAGTGATCATTAACTGAAGTATGAGTAGAGTTTGATTTATTGCTTGAAAAGGAGTGGGAAGAAGCAAGCTTATATAATCCCACCCCTACTGAGTTCATTCATTTGATAGTTTTACAGTGTTTTAAATCCGGTTCTGATCAGATAGATTCTCTTCAAGTAACAAAATCCAGTGCCTAGAAATGATTGATGATCTTCAGAAAACATTCATTCATGATTTCAGTAAACAGTAACGATACCGATATGTAATAATAATTGATTATCATTAGAACGCATGGTAACATCAAAGTAGTAATTATTGCTACACATTGCAGATCAAGTAAATAAAATCAATAGCTTATTGATTGTAATTTAAACATTTCATTAATCATTATTGCACATTACAATGTAACACTCATTGGTTGTAATTAAAAGAGCTTTAATAATTTCACCACAATCAAGTTCACACATGGATTTGGAATTATTCAAGCACCTGTTGATCCTTAAATCTTCTTATCTTCATATCCTGAAATCAGAGTTTCTTTATACATTTTCTTGAATATTTGAATATTTGAACATTTTTTGAGCTCATTACTTAAACTGTTCCAAAGTTTAGTGCCACACACCGACACACAGAAACTTTTCTTTGTGGTTCTTATCAATTTGATCTTGAAGTTCCTACATCCCCTCAGTCTGTAGCCTCCTTCACTTTCTAAGAACTGTTTTTGGATGTTGGATGGTAAAAATTTCCAGCTGGCTCTGTATAAAAGTTGCGCAGTGTAAAAATCAACAAGGTCATGCAGTTTTGAAAGTCTTGATTGATAAAATAGATTGTTTGTATGATCAAGATATCCGGCTTTATATACAATTCTGACGGCTCGTTTTTGAAGTAAACAGAGAGGATGTAGTGAGCTCTTGTAATTATTCCCCCAAATTTCTATACAGTAGGTGAAATATGGTAATATTAAAGAACAGTACAATAAATAACTACTAGATAAAAACAATTATATTGTTTGTTTAAAGAAACTTCTTCTGACTCCTTTGTTGATTTCTATTCTTTATTCTTGGCATTTTCTCACCGCCAATGAATAGTTTAATTTTCCATCACAACACTGGAGCGCAACAGTGAGATGGAAAAAGTCCCCTTTAGCCCCGCATGAGGACAGCTGTGTCAGAATCTAAACAATACAGAAAAGGTCATTTAATTTTTAATCACTCAAAGGCAAAATTTCAAAGAGATGAAGTTTCAAAACTTGTTCATAAAATTTATGAATTACGTTTATGCAACTTCATTTTTTAACCTTCATTTTTTTTCCTGTCAGTCAGGTGACTGACACAGGGGCACATCAACGTCAGCAGTCAGTGACACAGCTCTCCTTCGGTTTGGCGCCCTCTGCTGCCCAGTGCCCGAATGCGACGCAATACACTGCATACCCACTTTTTCCAAATCAATACTTTTACAGAACTTTCTTGTTTCTGCTGTAGATCCAGCAGCTGTCTGCATCCTGTTTAAAAAATCGCCACGTTTCCGCTGCTATAACAGAATTAACGGAACAGCGGGCGCGCATGTGGAGTTTCTTATGGCGTGCGTCTGCATTCTTTGTATGCCAGGGAGGAGGGACAGAATATATCTAGTGGAAATGAATTTCTCGTTGCATCAGACACTGACTTTTTTCTTTCTTTTTTTTCATTTTTGCTGCGAGGTTCTAACCCTTGTTCTATCCTAGGCACTGTGACATTGGGAGTTGGGTCATCTAGACCCACTACTAGACAGTGTGTTGAACCTTTTTTCTTCATGAAGTGAGAACCTCACTGGTGTCCATGGATTTCATGAAATCTTTCCACCTTTATCCACCTTTGTCATGGTAGGGAGAACACGTCAATGCAAGGGTGGGGTCATCTAAGATCGCACAAGCCAAGGGCTAAAGGGACCTTTTAGAACATTGTCCCGATGAACGACACAAGACAGGAGACGCAATAAAACAAACAAACAAAAAAAAAAAAAACATAAATTAGTCCCTCGTACTTTAACTGTGGTTTTCACTGAACTGCTTTGTCTGCAACACCTGAAGGCATCAAAACTTTCACGGAAAAATGATTTTCATCAAGCTACTCCTTAGGAGCTCAAATTGTTTGTGCCACCACATTTATGCCCACTGACCCACATTCAGAGAGATTTATTGAGTCTTTTTGTGTCTCTTCAAAATTTCCTCACATAGGTATAGACAGAAAGACAGATTTAACAAAAAAAACAAAAAAAAAAAAACAAGCAAAAACAAAATAATAAGGTACAAAATAACTGTGATCCTGAAATTATAGTACACGGAAAATCTATTGTTTAAATGGAAAATAGATTTTCCATTTACCATAACAGAAAGTCATTTGTTTATGCTTTATTGACTCAGACATTGACCATGTTTTAACTGAATGGTGGAATCCAACTCAGAAGTTAAAGGAGACGCCTCTCAAGGACGGACAATTGCAACGTATTTTATTCTAAAGTCAGCAAAGAAGCTGCGTCTGTTCCAGATGTTGGAAGTTCACAAAAGTCCTCTGTAAAAGGTAAAAATGATTGTTAAAAAATAAAAAAAAATTACACACAGTTGCTGAAATTGGCTGAATGAAACAAAAAGATTTTTTAAATAGGTGCATAAAAATGGCTAAATTTTATTGTTACATTATGAAAACTAAAACTTCAGTTTTGGTCTTTTAGAGAAATAAATTTAGAAATCTAAAATAATGCCAAGTTGGTCGGTCACATCCTAAACATGAGCTGAAAAATTTAACGTGAAGGAAAATAAAGAATAAAGATCTATTCAGAATCAGCATTCAGAATGTAAATATAAAGAAGGAGCAATCCTCTTTTTTTCTTTTATTTCTTCATAAAACAGTGCAAATCCTCAAAAGGAAATTCAGACAGTATTCCTCTGAACAGTTGTAGTAAATTGATATTCAAAGAAGCACAGAAATGCCACAGAATGTTTCTTCTATATACTGAAAATTTTATGTAGGCATCTTTCAGGGGAAAAATGTTGCTTTTTTTGCACATTTTCTTCTGAATTTTGTCCTCTCTGGCTTTCTCTACCAACACAAAAACCCACATCAAGTCAAACTGTGCAGCATAAATTCTGCAATGGCGCCAAATTTGACAACAAGAACAGAACAGTGGTCGGACTCTTAGTGGTTCATGATCCGAAACAAGAAAAAAGACAAAAGAAATCACATTTTCACATACAAAGATTTCCAGAGCATCAACAATATCTAAACTACTTCAAGTGCTTTGTTCAACTAAAGATAATGTAATGACACTTCCTCACTGCAGGACCTGCAGTGCATTATGGGAATACAAGCCTGTGTTGTCAGTTGCCCCACAAGGTGGTGGGTCACTTCCATGGATGACATTCATGTTTTTGATCATTTATATTACTGTCATTTATATATTTTCTGCTGGTTAGATGTCTAAAGGAATAAGAGATGGTTCCACTACATCCAGTGGACTGTACCATTTCATTTTGTTTTTCTGGCTGCTTGGGGTTGTGAACCGTGTGGGGATGAGTCAGCTAGAGGGGTTCACACAGTAGCTGCTAGCATCTCTGCATGCCAGCATTCTGCTGTCCAGTATAGTTGAGTGCTGCACCATCCAAGCCTACACGTCTGTCTGACAGCAGTCATCCCACTTCTGACACCAATTTACTAGCTACCATGGTTGGGCAGACATACCCATAATGCACTGCAGGTCATTACAACATTGACCAACAATTCTGGAAGTTTCATTATCAAACCTCTCGAGTTCAGTTTTCTCCAGGAGAGTGTTTGTTTTACTGCTACATTTAACCACTACTGTTAATGTTGGTCAAAATTGAACGATGCCAAACGTTGTCTTTAGCAAATATTTGAACTTTTCTCTGCTTTAAATGACGGCGTCTGTGGAACTTCATAAAGAAAAAAACTTAAATCCAACCTTGAATCCATTTGGACAGATAAAAATGCACCAACACTGGTTAGCAAAGAAGAAACAGCAACGACAAAACTTTGCATTTTTGTTAAAAAACTGCAAATCCAGTATTTTTATTGACTTTACAAACCTGAATGCAAAAGTCAACGTGTGTGATTCTAATCATCTTCATTTGTTATTATAAAAAGTGAAACGTGTAAATTAAAAGATGAAAGAGGGAGTTTCTAAGATGGATCAGCTGAGGTGAGCATCTCTGTTCACGTGCTAAAAATGATCAGCTCAGACTCCAGAAACCAAATGTTCTTGCTTTTCACCTTTATGGTGTTTTAAACAGAACTCAAGTAAAACTTTAAAGACCCAGTCTGATGAAAAAACAGTTTTTCGTCAATTTAAAATGTTCTTGTTTGGGATTTTTCTTCATTATGAAGAACAAAAAAATTTGGGTTTAAATTGTATTTCTGAGTGCTGTTTTCCTGCACTATAAGGCACACTTCAAAAGACATACTCTTTTTAACCCTTGTGCTATCCTAGGCACTTTAACATTGAGAGTTGGGTCATCTAGACCCACTAGACAGTGCACTGAACCTTTTTTCTTCAATGATTTGTGATCTTCACTGGTGTCCATGGATTACATGAAATCTTTCCTCCTTTATCCACCTTTGTCATGGTAGGGAGAACACGTCAATGTAAGGGTGGGGTCATCTAAGATAGCACAAGGGTTAAAATAATGATCGCTTTTTTTTATTGATTCGTTCTTGAGATTATTATTGTTAAAGCAATTTTGAGAGGGACACGGTGCTGCCACAATGTTTTTTTTTTTCAAAATTGCAATATACGCCGATGCAGCTAACGTGTAGCGGTTATTAATTTCTTTAACGTGGTACTAAAAAGATCAGGCTTTAGCATAGTTCCAGTTGTGTTTGTTTTAGTGATATCAGTCTGTTTTGCCCATTCTGCAAAGAAGGTTACATTTACTATTAAATGTATTGTAAATATGCTGACGTGGCAAACAGAATAACGCAGTTCATAAAGTCGGATTTACTGATGGACTTTTAGTTCGGTGCACCTTCTTCATGACAGAAGTCCAGAAATAGGCCATTTGTTGACAGTGCACCTTATACTCCAGTGTGCCCCATAGTGCAGAAAATACAGCAATTCAATATCCAAGTTGTTGTGAATCAGGAGCAGATGAAAAAAAGCCGCTAGAACTTATTTGAGATGGAGAAAATTTAGTGTGGGGGGGCACACAAGCACTTTAGTCTCTGCAATTGGGAGGGGGGCGGGGTTGCTCTGTGCCACAACCCACCCACAACTCAGGCAAATGTCTAATGAACTGTTGCCATTCTGCAGGGTTTTTTTTTTAATTTATGCTCAAAACGGTATTATTGAAATCAAAAGACCACTGGAAACACTTTGAAAATAGACAAAAAGGGCCACATTAGGCTCACCTCTAAAAACACAACAGACACATTTGGCAGCATAGGCTGTTCGTTTTCAGAATCAAAGAGACAGAAGGTAAGAATGTGTTCTTTTAGCACGACAACTGATGATTCTTTCTGTGGCTTTGCAGGCTATTGTGATGAAATGCTGCAGGTGAGTCTGACAGAGACCTGCTGGCTCAGAGTTGGACTCTGAAGATTCCTCTCAAATATTTCGGTCCTGATCTCCCGGCAGTGCACTGCTTTTGCTCCCTGAGTGCGCCCCCTGCAGTCCGGTATCAGTACAGCGCTTCAGCATCTCGGATGCTTCCGAACGACAAACTGAAAGTGCTTCCCAGCTTCTTGGTCACGGTGCAGCTTTCCCTTTTCTTCTTTCTGCTCCAGTTTAACAAGGAGGCGGAGCTCTGGCCCTTGGTCCCGCCCATCAACCGCTGCCTACTGTGCTCCTTGTTGCTGCAGTGGGAAAGCATGATGGCCTTCCTCTCCACCTGTTACCAAACATGATTACAATAACTCAAATGAACAATTTCATTATGTATTAAGTCACATTAGTAATACAAAGTAGTATTATAAAATATATTTTCTCATAATTTATTATTAATGCATTATATTAATAAAATAAGTATACCGGTGATAAATCACAAAAACTTTCTTTTATTTATGTTATGATGTTCATTAGTGAAGGATTAGTGCGATTAACATTTCTTTTCTTAACCTCATTGTTTTATATCTTCTTCCTAACTTGTGTATCTTCTTATAAAGTTAAAATAACATAAGTTATACATTATGTTCTTGTGCATGTGTGTATGTATGCAGGCTTTGCAGGCCAAATTAGCCAGGACTGCTTTAAAACACAAAGCTACTCAAACTCAAAGGGAAATGACTCACATAAACAGAACTATATTTATCATTCTTCAGAGTTGATTTGAAAAAAATTACAAAAATAAAACAAAGGTTATTTGGAAGTGACTCATGATTTTTTGCAGGTTGTAAACATGAGAATAGAATCTGGATTCTGCTATAGTTATCCAACTGATACAACAGATAAAATGAGGTAAGAGGATCACACTCCCCGTTGTGCAGATAAAACCCACAAAAACATGTATTGGATTTTGTTTGAATGGAATAACGTTTTTTTATTTCCTAATTTGAATTGAATCCATGTTTAACATGCTTTTTTTTGTTTTTCCCTAATGCCAGTTTAAATAATTGGAATACCTGTGAAAAAGTAAAATGCAGGAATGTGATAATCTTTGACTGCATTCATTCTGTATGCTCTGCATGAACAGATGATTGTTTTTTTCTTTTGGGTCAAACGTTACTTTGTGAGCATTTTGTCCGTTTCTCCAACATGTTTTTCTGTAGAAAACGGTTTTCCAGACGAGGCTTTGAGGCAGACTCTCACCTGCGTGTCGTGCGAGTGTAACGTGACCACACTGATGTCCGTGCCGCTGTCGCTGCAGCTCTTCAGCAGGTGGACCACCTCTGCATGTTTGGCCCACTTACAGTCCAGGCCGTCCACAGCAACAATGTAGTCTCCTTCCCGAAGCCCCGCCTCCTGAAAGATTTTTTCAGCCCATTGAGACTTGAAAGACCTCAGGTGGAGAAAATCTTTGCTCTCTGATCTTTACTCTTTGTCAATAAACGTATTTATTGGCAGCATGCATAAACTCTACATTTTAAGGGGTGTAATTGTTAACGAGATTTTTTGCACTATGACCAAACTTCAAAGACTAATTTCTTTCCCAAAAGCGACAGTGCGTCTTATAATCCGGAGCGTCTTACTTATGGATTCATTCTTCTTTAGTCCTTATTAACATGGAAGCGACTTAGAGAGGTACGCGGGCGGTGCTCTGTCAAAATGTCAGTCTGTTTTTTGTACGAGTTATGAATAGTTTGTGTGTTTTGTGAATACGCTAACGTGGCTAACGTGTAGCAGAGTTTTTTATTCACGTGTTCCTAATAAGGTTGGGAGTTAGCGTGGTCACAGTAACGTTTGTTTTAGTGCTATCGTCTGTTTATGTGGTGCAAACACGGCTCAGAGTTCCAGCTTTGGTGAACACGCTAAGGCGGCTAACATGCAGCGTTTCACAAACAAGATCTGGAATTACTGTCAGCGCAGTTAATAAAGTCTGATGGACTTTAGTACGTTTTTGTTAAATCAACTTATTAAACTTGACACACGATACTAAGATGTCAGTGGTAACATTTACTGGGATAGAGGACTTCATAATAGACAAGACAGAGAACAATTCAGTTGCTGTTCTGGCAGATTGTTTTTGCCAAGTCAAATTGAAAATGGAAAACATGTAAACGGTGTTTTCTAAAACAAAGTCATTATTTCACAATAAGATTGTAGTAGGTTTAGGGGCTGTCATAACATCTTCTAACTTTAAAACCAAGTCCAGATGACAGCCACTAAACCTACTACAATGGAACTAACCTGGATGAATGAGAGTCTTCATAGACATGTTCACAATAAGATGATGAGTCATGATGTAAAGTGTTGGTTTGTAAAAATGTCTTTTTTCCTGAGGTGCTTCAGCCGTCGCCTACCTCTGCACAGCCTCCAGGAACCACTCCTGCCACCAGGACGGGGGAGTCTCCTCTGAGGGTGAGGCCCAGTCCTCCTTCCCTCCTTTGGAGGCAGATCACTCGCACCGGGCCCCAGCGGGCCCTCGCACAGAACACCGACAGAGGCCCCTGCAGCATGTGGCATTCACAGTTAACGATTCACATCCTTCTAAATAAAAGAAAACTGTGTTCTCTGGCTTTATTTCTGTTACTTTTTATGCTTTACGACAATAAATCATTTTCTGCAGGAAAGGCTTTTTAAAAAGAGGTTTCATCTGTAAAGAATGAGGGGTGAACAACAAAACTGAGAATGTTGGTGGGACCCTTGAACCTTTTGTTCAATCTTTTATGCCAAACAGCTCCTGTGATTCCTACAGAGTTGATGTGGGACCAAATCTGGGTCATATCTCGATGTTCTCTGATGATTGATGCTTGAACTACATGGTCGGACGGCAGTGGCTCAGGCGGTTGGGCAGGCCGTCCATTGATCAAAGGGTCGGCGGTTCAATCCCCGCTCCCCCCAGCCAGCTGTCACTGTGTTCTTCACCCTCCTTGCCTCCAGTGTGGTGTGTGAATAAATGTCCCGGTGATGGTCAGAGGGGCCGTAGGTGCAAACTGTCAGCCACGCCTCTGTCATCCCGAAGTGTGAATGAATAAAGGACACATTGAAAGCATTATAAGTGCTTTGAGCATCTGGAAAAGCGCGGATAAATCTATTCCATTATTAATATCCGCACGAAGCCCATCGAGACGACTGTTGTTGTGATTTTGGGCTATACAAATAAAATTGAATTAAATTAATATTATTATAACCCACAAAATCAGATAATCAGGTTCTACTTGTGAGATGGTCAGATGTTTAAGCAGAACCTTTTTTCCCCGAAGGCCTCTCTTTGTGTTGTGTGTCCATTGATCTGCTCTGCAGCTTCCTCTCACAAATGTGTGAAACTGTCCTTGTGGTTTGACACGGGTTTCAACAGCTGAAGTCTGCACAGCTCACCAGCCTCTGGAAGATGTCCGTTACTTGAACTGTAGAGAAGTTTGGTGGCGTGACGTCGGGTTTCTGCTGACTTTGAGCTGCCGTAAAGAGGAGGAGGAGACACCGTAACTGTCTGGATCTGAACTACAGCACAGACCAGATGAAGCGACTGGTTCTGCAGAATTTCTGACCTTGGATCTCGGGGGCTTCAGCCGTTTCGTCAAAGTCGTCCTCTCGATCCAGAGCAGAGTATTTGTCCAGAGAGCGCTTGTGCGCGAGGGACAGGACGTCCTGCAGGATATCCATCTTCCTCAGGATCTTGCACAGGCCGTGCACACGCATGGCCTCCTCGTGTCGGATCAGCGCGCAGCGCAGGTGAGCTTTACCTGAAAGAGAGCAGATCAGTTTCTCATCTCATCAGATGAGAAATCAATTAAATAAGAAGCTTTTAGCCTTATTCAGGCCAGGGCCCAAATAGTTAAGTTTGGGTTCTCCAGTCCTTTGGAGGGTTGTGGAGAGGTGCGGCTGCATCTTAACCCTTTAACACCGGGGATGTCACCGGCGACAGCTGAATAACAAATGTTCTTTAGCGTAGCGTAGGTCTTTGATGGTTTATGAGATCAACATGGATCAGCTGATTCTGACATAGCTCTGATGTTAAAGGGTTAAGGGGAACACAGGTGTGTCTTGCAGTTCCCCTCTGGCTCTTGCAGCCACCTCCAGGGTGTTGTTAAAAATGAAACGTAGGATTGTCACACGTGTGGGAAGCATATCGACCATGCCAGTTGCACGCACTTATGACGTACAAGTGATGCTGTTGCACGGTGTTCTTGCGCACTCTAGTCTTTCATAAGGTGCAAGTACTGACCCGTTCTTGACCTCACACTGAAGGCACATATACTGTATTTGCAGGTGATACATTAGTGCCTGTTGAGCACCTGTAGGTTGACCACAAAAACGACGCTTTGATCGTCTAATTTCCTCATTTTTAACAGTCAGTCTGTCGCGTTAACAGCAAATCCCGGCCCCTTTGGGGTGGGTTGAAATTTTTTTGATTTGATTTGATTTTGATTTGATTTGAAATGGTTTATTTCAAGCAATCAAATAGGAGTAATACACAAAAGCAATAAAATAATAAGTTATACATTCATACAGTAACTAATCAAACTTAGGATAATTAGACATAATTAATAAAAATTGCTTGAAAGGGAGTGGAAGGAAGCGAACTTATATAATCCCACCCCGTTATACTATAACCATTTTATTTCATGATTTATCAATATCCGGTTCCTAGGTTTTATCAGACAGAATTAAGAATCATAAGGTATCAATAAAGCATGTGCCAAAGATGAATTACTTAAGTCCTACGTCAAAAATAACTATTTTAGAAATCAACATGGCAAATGCAGCATCTGAAATATATGCAAATTATGTTACTTTTAAAAGTCATTCATAGGCTTTAAAACGTAATACTATATCAGTAAAATAGACACAACACTGTTTCAGGAGTTATCATAGCAAAATTTCATCAAGTATCAAGAGTTAAAAACATGTGCAAAGTTATGCTACATTAGGAAAGATTTTTGAATCATTCATCAAAAATGAAAAATTTGTACGACGTGTCAACCTACTTTTACCATGCGTGTTGTATAAGTGTTAGTTACTGTACGTCCTGCTACTCGCAGCTCCTTGTCAAAAAATGGTGCATTATTTTCCACTGTAAGGGCTCATCTACGGTCTATGACTTTAACATTTCGTTTCATTACATTTTCCTCACAGACAGCCTGGATCCACCCATAAGAGCAGACGTGACAATAGCTTTTCTGATCAATCAAAATCACCAAGCTTTCGCCTTTTTTCTGGATCCTGTAGAATCTGCTGGAGCGACTGTCCCGCAGGAACGTTAGCGTAGAAGCCGAGGAACGCCTCTTCTGCTTCCTGATCACCCTCTTCCTCCTTAGCAGACACTGGAGAAAATATGAGACATATACAACCAGTTCCTTCTAGCTACTTGGACCATGAATTAGAAAAACAAACCCTCTTCTTTAATTGACAATAATTTAAAAAAACATTCAAATGATTTTGCTTTTTAGCTCTGCATTAGGTCAAATCATCCTTAAATCTTTAAAAAGAAATCCTCACAGATCAAGTCAACAATAAATCTATTTGTTGTGTTTTTACTCATCTCTGTGAATTAACAGCAGGAAAGCAGATTAGGAAGAACGTCTGACTCACATGTGTGCTCACAGAGAGCAGCTGCAGCATAGTAGTGTGAAAGCGCCCGGAAGTGCTCCGATTTGACCTGGACCATGGACGCCCACGAAAAAGGCACGTAATCCTTCATGAGAGGCTGGGTCATGGTCTGCTGCACCAGCAGGTAAACGTCCGACACCTGCAGAGCACACGTGTACATGCCTGAGTGTGCTACCGTCCCCAAACAGTGGTGGCGCAGGTGAAGCAGGAGAACTCACCCGTGCTGCTTCCTGCGAGAGGCGCAGCTGGGAGCTGAAGTGAGCGCTCCGCGAGGCCAGCGCGATGCGTTCAAAGGCACACTCCTGCACCTGAGCCAGCATGAGCCGGACCAGCATGCTGAGAGACGGCGCACTCATATCAAGACTCGGAGCGTTGGAGAAGTTCTCCTTCAGGTAATTAAACGCTCCTAAACGCAAAATAAAATTGTTGATTATGAAAGAAATGTGAAAACAAGGCTTTTCTCAAAGTTTACAGTAGTTTATGGAAAAGACAGGGGGGCTTTTGGGACCTGCTGCTCTCTGAAAGGCATCGATGGCTGCATCAATGTCAGCTGTGGCGCAGCGGTCCTGCCGCGCTCCGATCTGTGTGTACAGAGCGCCAATGTTGAACAACACACTTCCCTTCTCAAAGGCCAGAGCGCGCTGCGATGACGGCACGCCTGTTAGAGAGTCGTACCTGAAAAACCAATGCACACATTTAATGACATATAATGACTTTTTTAGCAAATACACCTGAAAACAAATATAAATGTTGTGACTAAAAACTAAAAGAACTGAATCAAATCCTGAAACTGAAATTACGCTGAGAAAAAATCCTGACAGGCAAAAGTCGGAAGTAACAGATTGATGTAGGTCTTTGTAAATTATTTTAACATGCAACCAAAAGCTTTATGTTTGGCTTTGTAATAAATCAATACCTTAGATTTCCACACATTACTGTTAATTAAGGATTACATATTGGCTGCATGGTTAAAAATAGTTTGACCAAGAATCCGATTTCAACTGTTTTGTGGTCCAAATAAGTTTGGAGGCTGCTACTTTAGCGTCGTGACGACACATAGAAGTGCTCATTAGCATAGCATCAGTATGATAGTGTAGCTAGAGTCTTAGGACATCCCCATTTCCAAATGAACACTTTTTATTGTATTACTAGTCTATCCACCAGCTCATTATTTCTTCTTTATGAAGGCTGTTTGATCTAAACGCAACATAAACAATTAACATCAGAAGTGACATTGAGGATGGCATTTTGTGGGCTTGTGTATCTCACACACACACAACAGAGTAGGAGTATAAAAGAAATTCATCAATAGAATCGGTAAACAACATGATTACCATTTTTCTGAGTAGAAGTCGCCTTTTTTTGTGTAGTTTGGCTGGGGGTGCGACATATACTCGGTGCGTCTTTTTTGTATTTTTTTTATTAAATAAATAGCAACAACCAGCAGGTTGTAGGTGTGTATATCAGTATTTGCTAGTGACAGCAACGCAGAAGAAGAAGCACTGCTCAGTCTTATGTTGGGCTTGGCTGAATTGTTCAGAAATGACACAGAGGAGGAAATATTCAAATTCAATGGATTTAGTTATTTAAATTGAAATAAAGAGGTTAGTTGACTTGGTAGCATGTTGTTTATGCTATGGATATTTGAATAATTGTTCATATGTTGTGCTAATAAGCATCAGTGTGTTACGTGAAGCATGCAATCTATTTTTGTTATCTATTCCACTAATATGATTTAGCTTTAAGATAAAATGTATGATTTTGTTCCGATGTTTAGTTAAATAAATGAATCATAAGTGTTATAGTCCAGTGTGACTTATATTTTATTATTATTTTTGTTTTGAATCAAGTTTTTGGCTGTTGTGACTCAAACTCCAGAGCGACTTTTTGTCCTAAAAATACAGTAGAGTGTTCCCCCGCTTATTCAGGTTTCACATATTCGCTGATTTTATTTTCAGTCACATGACTCCTCCAGTTCATCACAAATGTTCAGACAACTCAAGACACTTGTATGAGACTTTTGCCTTTGAGGAAGGTGCTGCGCAAATTTCATAGGAGGGGAGCAGAGATGAAGAGCGCGCCGAATCGTCTGCTTCCATGCCGGCTGCTTAATAATATTTAACAGCGAGCAACAGCTGGTTATGCCTGTTCCCAAATGCTATAACTGTAATTTGTGTTCCTGCTTGGAGAAATGGCATCAGCTGACTCAGAAGTGTCCGGAACATATCCTGAAACGCTGAAATACATGATAGTGGAGAATATTTATTATCTAGATGAATGAAATGATAGATGAAACTGGCCTCTTCTGGAAGAAGCGACGCTCAAAACACGCTGCTGCTGGACTGAGCAATATTCCTTTATTTTTTTCTTTAACTTGTCCCGTCAAACAGCTGGGCAAACAGATGAGACCTGAAGGCCTCTTGTGTTGGACATATTTTACTTCAACAACAGGGGTTAGGAATCTTCTGACAAACCAGAGGTATGTCTGAATAAACCCCTTTTGGAAACCAGGCCAAACTTTATTCATTTTAATATTTAAAAACCTCTTGTGTTGGACCGGACGTAAAAGGAAAGAAGGGAAGAAGAGAGAGAGGGATGTTAGAGAGAGAGGGGGGGTGATTATAGAAGGGGGCGGGGACTGAGCAATTTTCCAATGTTCTCTGATTAATGTTTTACAAAGCATCTGAAATGTTTCAGAAGGGTTTTTGATGAGTATGGATAGAAGACGGACATTCTTCCACCGCATGGGTGGGTGGGTGGGGCTGTGGTGGTTTATATATAAATATGGGGGGAATTCTGTCGTTTGGTGCAAAGATTTAATCGCAATGTGGCAGGTAGTCCTGTAAATTTTACTGGCCAAGAGGGAAATTTGCTCACAATTGGCAACTGGCGAGTTTTAATTTTCTGATCCTGCAGACGATATGACGATCAAAAATAGCAACAGACAAACTATTTCAAAAGTTTAATGGTGGGTAAAAAAAATCTAGAAGATGTGTATAAGCTCATTCAAGCTTTAAATTGAGTATTAGAATTAATGACGAAACAACCTCTTTGTCATTCTCTGAACATCAAGCTCTCTTCCATAAATTCTTGCAGCTGTGCAGAGAGGATGCAACTAAGCTTTTTAAAAGCCGTACCAGTGGAAGTGCAAACCCAGATTCCTGTGAGCGGAGAAGAAGCGCTGGTCCACATAGTAAAGCTGGTTGTAATACTCCATCAGCAGCTCCAGGCCGGCCTGATTACGGCTGGGAGTGCGCATGGCCTGAAACACAACGCACACATGTGGAAGCAGCAGATAACCTCCAGACGTTTTCAGACAAAGTGGTCTGAAAACGGCAGCAGAACCTGAAGCTGGAGGAGGAACGTCTCACCTGCCGGAGCTCCATGAGCTCCCTGATCTCTCTGTCATACTGAGAGCTGTCCTCTCCATAGTGCTCACAGATGAAGTCCTTAGAGCACAGACAGAAACAATAAGATCCAGATCTTTCATAAACTTGTGAGTTTATTAAATCATAAATTTGAGGGTAAGAAAGTAAACAGCGGGGATTCTCCTGTCATTTCTACCGAGTAACATCAATCTTTGAAATTATCCAACAAAGGAGCAAAAAACAATATTGTACTTGTGTATAAAGACAGTGTAGGGAAATTTAAAAAGAATAGAACATGTACATGTTTAGATGAACAATTAGATAAAAAAAAAAGTTTGGGACCAAAAAAAAAATTGATAGAAATAATTTAAATTTACAATCATTATCAGTAGAAATGACAATAAATTTCAATTTCCATTAATTAGGTGAGCCTTTTATTTTACATTTCATTAACAGCTTTATGATTGTTAATGAAATTTCTCCTGAAAATAGTGCAAGTTGTGTCCAAAAGCTAAAGTTAAAGAAACTGTAGCTCACAGGGTTGAACTGTCACCAACAGTTCGGTTAAAAATATCACTTGTTTGCACATTTTCTCACAATTGCATATCTCTTATTAAACACAAGCAATTGCAATCCAGCGAGAAACCAGTCGTTTTTGTCTGCACACACTTTATTACAGAATGAATAAAATAAAATGAAATACATTTTTTTTTTTAAAGTTTTACCCCTCACCTGTATTGGAATGGTGAAGTCCACATCTTTGGTTTCTTTTAAGCCCAGAGGAATCATGGGAACTTTAACAGCCTCACTGTGGAAGGACATAATGGTTTTACGAGTGAGCTGGACACTGAGCTGCTTTTGAGGGAAACGAGAAAAGCCATCTGCTGGTCTTTAAAGCCAGCAGGTTTCATGCTCTGTGCTTCATCCTGCTTATGAGCAAAGTTAAAGCTGAGCATTAACCTTCGTGGCCCTCTCGCCTCATGGTTCCCCTCCCATTCATAGTTTGCACACACAAGCATGCATGCGTGCAGCGAGGGTCAGCAACGACACTATAATCGGGGGATTTATCCTCCACATGACCCCAGAGAGACGAGGATGACCCACTGAAACGTTCTGTTCTTGTGGAGACACGGACAGAACCACCGTGATGTCCAGTAAAAATGTGGAAGCATAATGGAGGCCTGTTTTCAGAATTCTCATTAGTTTAATTAGTGTGACCTAGAAGGGTAGGAACAGCTCTGAGTGGATGCATGTCACTGTGTGGGTGTGGGTCATTCTTTTAAACTTCTTATTTTCACTTCTGTAACACATACATTATCTACATTAAACGTGTAGGCAGTACAATGTGAAAAGTTCCAAAACAAACACCCAAAAAAGAAATCTAATTACTAAAAGCATCAGGAGACAGAACAAAAGGTAAGGAGCGGGGCACTGTTCATTTGTATATACAAATATAATGTGGGTGCTATGTACGCCATTTGTGGCATTTCGGTGGCAATGTTGTTTACTTCTCGCCCAACTTTGACAATATTATGCTCTAGTCCAGGATTGGCCAGCCCTGATCTAGTCTCTCTTCCTCCCCCTTGAGATGTGCTTTCAGTTCCTTCACTGCGGTTATTGTCTCGGCCTGGTCCATTCCATCTGCCGTGTTGATGCTAGCTTGGTCCTGTTTGGTGTTAGCCTTAGCAGCCGAAGCGCATTTATCTTCAGCTTTGGGCATATCCGCACTTCTATTACAGCCTAGTGAGTATCTTATCCCATTAGATCACAACTTATGTTGTATGGAGTATGAGCGAGGAAAGGAGTTTTACATGGAATAAACGTTGTTGCAGTGGGAGAACGGTTCCGCTATGCTGCTGATATTCCGTGAGATCCTAGAAGTCCCTCTGCGAGGTCATTTTTGATCCAAACATTGACAAATACATCCTGGAGGTATCAGAATTTACACGTAAAACAAAAAAAAAAACTAGCTTTCTAACCAGTGTGTCACTAACATCCCTTCAAAAGAGATGTGTGAGTAAAGTCTTTCTGCAGATTCTCATTGCAAAGTCCCACTAAGAATCTGCAAGCAGGTCAAGTTTGGAAAGGAGAAACGAGGAGCTGTGAATTTCGAAAGATGCTTCACTTAGAAATGTTTCAAGTTAATTGGTAAAATTGATTGCCATCAAAATTCTGTGGCCAGTTACCGACCGGATTAAAGGCATATTTTGAGGCCACTTAAAGGCTGGTGTGCACTCCAATGGTGCCATAGTAGATGAAAAATCCCTACAAAGTGTCTGTGTATCACCTACTTCACTCTTACTTATCTTTGTGTGTGGTTTAACTGCTCCCTACAATTGTCACCCACAGCATGCCCGTAGAAAAAACATGCATGAACATCTGAGCTCCATGGGATTACCCTGTGGTATACCAACCCGCCATACAGGTTTGTGCCTTTTTCACCCATAGACAGCCTGTGCAATGGTAAAGAACACAATGCACATAAAAAAAGAAAAGCATGCAATGCACTGTAAAAAATCTGCAAAAGAGCGAGACCTCAAAACATAAGTGCAGACATTCCAGGCAGGATTCATAAGATCTTCTTTTACCCAGAAGATAAATATGAGAAAAAGAGTATTTCCCCCACCAGACTGTATAAAACATCTGTGGAACTGTGGCAGTTTAAGGCTCAGAGTATGTGTGTGTTTGTGTGTGTATGTGTGTTTGTGTGCGTGTTCACCTGTCAGTCTGGTAGACCTCCATGTTGCTGTTGAGCTCCTCCAGCTCTTCTTTGAGCAGCTGTAGGTTGGAGTTGACGAAGCTGAGCTCCAAAGCCACGGTCTCCTTCACCTTGTTGTTGGTTGTTGCTCTGCAGCACAAAAATGTACTTATGGAAATGCAAACTTCCCACTGATAGGAAAAAAAGCTTTCATCAAAGCAGAGAACGTTATTTTACCACTTAAAAGGACATTTGAATGAAAACCTACAGGAGAAACAATGAAATGATGAATCCCGTCAAAGCTGTTTTCACAAACCTGTAATCAAGTCCTTTGGTGTTTAGAGGCAAACATGATGGAAACACACAAATTCTGCAATAGCAGTGGAAGTATTTAAAGTCATTCAACAAGTTCAGCCTTAAATACCAGAATTTGATTACTGATTAGTATTTTTCTATTCAAATTGTTGTGAAGCAGGAGCAGATGAAAACCTGCCGTTTGAAAAAGATTGTATTTGTGATGTACAAAATACAATGAGTGGGCCAGAGGTCCCTGTTTGGCTCCATTCAGATGCATCCACTTGCAGACAAATAGATCCACGAACGTCTTTGTTTTCCTCGTCTGACCTGGAATCTGGATCTAAACTGCACGGCTGCATAGCTCCATTATTGCTCGCCGTTTTTGTTGTGCCGGTGATGTTAAGTTGGGGCTGTGAGAGGCTGTAAGCTAGTTTGACAGGTGTACAACAGTCAGGAGGTAGGGGCAGGCTCGTTCGGCACAAACAGTCCTGCCCACAACTCAGAGGGGAACTTCTAAAGAACTCCTGCCGCTCTGCAGAAACTGTCCGAGAAAAGGACACAGATTTTTTGATTGAAAGGCCACTGGGAAGGCTTTTAAAATAGATCAGAAGATCATCGGAATCTTTCAAAAAGTCAAACATGGATGTCAATACTTTCTATAAAAACATAATGTTACATTTTAACTTCAAATTAAAAAAGCAAACTAATAATAATACGAAAAAAACTTTTTATTGTGCTGGCTGGACAAAAGTGCCCGCTCATTAATTTATGCAGCTCTCCCTCCTTCTCCATTATCCCCTGTCCCCATTCAGGCCGTGAAAGTCCCCGCC
This sequence comes from Oryzias sinensis, assembly GCA_037389245.1. Classification (NCBI taxonomy): domain Eukaryota; kingdom Metazoa; phylum Chordata; class Actinopteri; order Beloniformes; family Adrianichthyidae; genus Oryzias; species Oryzias sinensis. The sequence continues at coordinate 9,549,957 of CM074498.1, read as the reverse complement.
CCTCATTCGAACAAAGAGGGAGGGACTTAAGCTGCTTTTTCCTGGAAATCTGAGGCATCTCTGGTTGCTACGGTGATAGATGATGATGCACAAAGGCTCAGAGAAGAGTGAAAACACTGCGTCTTAAGGCTCTTTTGGAAAAGGTTTTGAAAATCAGGATGACTAAAAGAATGTGTCACTGACAAGTGGAGGCGACTGACAGGAAGAGCAAAGCTAGACAAAAGATAAATATACACAACTTAAATACTTTGAAGTACATAATCAAATAGCTGCCTCACATTTTCCTCAAACTTTCAACTTTTTAGATTCTTCTAAACTTCAGAACAGCTTTTCTTCCTCTCAGGTGAGATTTGTGTGTGTAATTATGTGCACACAAACAAAACATTCTGATTTTGGTTTACTTTATGAACTTCATGGTATTCAAGCTATAATGCATATGAAAGGACTTTTTTGTAGTGATTCTAGAAAACCTGAGCCAACATCTTATTGTTTGTACTTTAAATCAGTCCAATTTACTGGTCACTCCCTTTCCCAGTATCTTTCAGTCATCTGTGTGTGCATGCGCTCCCATGCAGACACACACACACACACATACACACACACAGAGGGATCAAACTAAAGACAATCTGATTAGTCAGCTTTAAATGAGCTGCCAAATATCCTTTTCATGCACACCCACTTGCATGCACGGCAACCTGCAGCTTCAGAGGGATTTCGCTCTGCTTCCAACCCATGATGCATCAGGAACTATAGCTTGTTGCAGCAACCTAAAATGATTCAGTAAAGACTGGAGGGAAACTCGCAGAAACATCTGTTTTTTACCTAAAACAAGCCGTTGAACAAAAAAATAAAATAAAAGCTACAAATCTAAAGCACTACTTACTGTCGTTATGAACAAATCTTTATCAAATACAATATAGAAAACATTTTTAAGTAAACTAGACGGTGAACAGCAAGACGCGTGTGTTTGTGCATGGAGGGTGTGGGCGAGAGAAGAAAAAAAAAAAGTTCTGACTGCCAGACAAATAAGTGGGGGATGAGCTCGGCGCAACTCGGCTCACTGGGAATCTCTGCCTGGGAACGGGACGGGGGGTGGGCACAAAGCCGGCTGATTACAGGTCTGCAGGCGGCGTGGGGGTGCGCTTTGTCTCTGACCGAGAGCCCAAACTAAAAGAGCAGGAGAGCTTTTTATCTCCATTAAATGGAGTCATCAGCATTCATGAAAACAGCCAGTTTAAGAGCAGAAACTACGGTATGCCACTAGAGGTTATTTGTAATAAACTCATCTTCATGAATAGGATTCTTTCTAATTGTTTTTATTTTAATGTTATTTAAGACAAATAACTCATCCTCTGTTGGCGGGGCGATCCATTTTAAAGCTTCACATCCAAACAGAGCCCACATGCTGCTCTGGAAAAGCTGCAAACACAACAAACCGCTGTTTTATAATAGTCATTGATACTGTTTGTTTCCTTTGGTTCATCTGGTATTCAAGCACAGCGTCAATAAGAAAGGAGGCAGCAACTGCTTGCTTTAATTAAGTTGCTCCTCCTCCTCCTCCTCCTCAGCTTTGTTTTCAGGGAGTTTTGCACTAAAGTTCTGCACTCTGGTTTATTCATGCTGGAACACGGCAGCAGCAGCAGCAACAGTGGGAAGCAAATCAGAACATGCATAGAAGCAAATTTGCTGTCTAAAGGAAAACCTGGATGGAGTTTCATCCAAGAAACAAGGAAGCAGCAAAAAATATATAGAAAAGTTCACTTTTTTCACATTACCAAAGAGATACATTTTTTCCTAAAACAAAGATTTTTTTAAACAAATCTATGAGTTATAACTACTGACTGTATATGAGAACTGGAGTAACTCCTTCCCCCGGCGTTCCAAATAGGAACCTCCAAGAAGCCGTTAATTTCTTAGACTTTTATTTGGAAATAATCAGTCATCATATGTGTTGGAATAAGCTGTCTTGCTCTGGCAGGCTGACACAGTCCGAGGTGTAAAAAAAAGCCCTGACCACAAACCCTTCCCAATAGCTGGAACCCAGTAGATCCACTAATCTCCACACATGCCTGCCTCTGAGTTTACCTGAAGAGGTTCTCGGCTCCGGCTCTCATGCGCATCTCCTTGTTGATCTGCTGGTTGATGCGCGCTCGTCGATGCTGCAGTTTACTGCGCTGAGTCTGAGCAAAGGGGTCACAGCCCTGCAGGGGCAAATCCACAAAACATACAAAAAATGGAAACATGATGTATGTTTCTAAATTGAACAAGTGACCTGTTCTCTAATGAAACCTCATTTCATTTAATACAAATTAAGCTCGGTTCCAATGGGGAATATAATCTTTGTTGCACGCTTTCATAAACAAAACCGTTTCAATGCAAATCAGTTAAACCCTTCTTACTTCTAGAAAAACATGCCAGTGCAACTTTGGGAGGTTTTTTTAGGTGTTACAATAATATTTTTAAGACTTCCAATGTAGTAACATGTAAACTCTTAAAATACCAATAGCAAACTAACTCTAACAAAAATAAATACATTTTCAAAAAGAAGCTGCTTCAGATTCAAATCTGGACTGGATTTGACCTGCTTGATGAATCCAAAAGTTACAAAAAAAAAACAGCCTTTTATTACTTTTTCTTTCCCTTCAGGTTTTCTTTAGTTGGAATAATTTGTGTCTATTGTCAGGGCTCCAGACTAACTTTTTTCACTAGGAGCACTGTGGCCCCTAACTGAAAATCTTAGGGGCACAACCAGAAAATTTAGGGGGCGCATGCCGTAAATAAACATGCTAACCAAATCTACTCATTTCCACTGTATTACTAATAAATACTTTAATAATAGATGCAGAAATTACAATGTGCTGTTCCTAATTCAGTGTCACATTTTATTCTTCACTTTTGAAAATGCAACAACAGGTAAACTGACAGCACCATCGCTGTCATGACAGTACAAATAGTAAATTAAAAAAAATGGAAATATATCTTGGTGACACCAAATATGTGCAGCCAAGATGCACAATAAGCGTGTTTGAGATCACCCAGGTGGACTCAACGCTGCGCAGATCACCTGGTGTGTGACCTATATTTTTGTTTTTGCTCCAACATCAACTGTCAATCATCACAAAATATTGCGAGAAAGGGGTGGGAGCAAGGGGCAAACCTACCCGGCACAGCTGGAAACTGAACTGACTGAAAGCTGCCCTACAGACTACAAAACAATGCATTATGGGACATGTGTCCTGATGGTTTTTGTAGTTGAGTGATTAATTAAAATAATTGAAAATACCAATTCATTAAAAAAGGCTACATACATTACAAAACATTAAAATAATCATAAAATATATAATAACACAGATCACACTAAGGGGGAGAGGAATATTAAAACTAAATTGAATGTTAAGGACAACTCCAACTTCCTGTTCTCCTTCAGTCTTGCTGCAGATTCGCTTTCATCTCACACCATACGTAGGGTGGGGGAGGCAAATTTACTGGTCGCACATGTGCCACTGGGTGTAAAATTCAGTCGCACACTCTCAAATTTTGGTCGCAATACCAATTGGTCGCATTCTGGAGCCCTGATTGTACTAATTTAGTTTGAAATATTTCCCCAAGTGAAACTTAGTTATTTTATAGTAACTATATGATCAAAAAAGAAGGTTTATTGCATATTGAATGTTGGTTAGTGTGCTTGAAAATGCGGTTCTAATCTAAAACAGTGCAATCCTTCTATGGACAGCATCCAAAGTGCAAAGTCACGACAGAGACTCAGGCTCACATTGACCCCTTAGGGGCAATTCTGTCACCATCAACCTCCAGAGACTGGCTTTGGACTTGGAAAACGCCAAAATCCCTGCAGGAAACCCACCCAGGAAAACACGCTAACTTTCCACGGAAAGGACCGCCTTGCTGTGAGGTCAGTACGCTAAGTAGACTTCACCTGCCACATTCACAGGACCTCTTCAATCAGAAAATAAACTGAATTGTCGACATATATTTCTATGAAAAATGAAGCAAACGATTCAATGGTTGGGGAAAAAAAGAGCAAAGCTTTTGGAATGACTGAAAGATCTGGGGATCCTTGATGATGTGTGGATCTTCTTTCCCTTCAATTCAGAAGAACAACAGATGCTAACCTCTGGATGTCTCAGGATAAAGAAGTCGGTTGCTTTAATGGAGTAGATAGCCTTGTGTAAAGAAGTAAACGTATTGAGTTACTATTGTATTTCTTCTGTTCAAAAACTTTCTAAATATCTCTGTTTGAGATGTTTGAAGTGATTTTTTTCCTGGATTTTTGAACAAACAAGAACTCGTTGCTTTTGAACATTAAGAGAAACCTTTTTTTTTAGTTCTGATTATGGCAGATCTAAATAGCTTTAACGGGCCAAACACCCAACATCTTCCTCAGCGGTCAATTTAAAAAATTCAACAAGTCCAACGTGTTCCTTTTGGAAGTAAAGCAGAGTAACCTTCTTCGTCCTGCCTCCAAAAATGTCAGAAATGTTTCATTCTCTTTCTTTTCATCAGTCTTTTCAGTTCTCCGTCCTCTCACTCTGTTGGTTTACACTGAGCATGTGCGCCTCAGGTAATCCTGAGTGCTTGTGGATTAGGCTTCTGGCCGAGCTCCCACCTCGGCTCAACCACCAGGAGGTCTGAATCATGGATGCCCCTCAACAACTCTCCAATTAAAGTCTAAAGGCGTCCACGTGACTCTGACACTGTCTCTACAGGTTTACAAAAGTTACATTTAGGGATTTTACAGACCTTTTTAGGGATCACTTAAGGTCTAATTTAAGACTGCATGTACAAAAACAATAAAACAAATCTGCGGTTTCTTACTCTACACATGCAGTTTGATCCCCATGATCCCCATTGTGCAAACTTTAAATGTCTTTCAGAAAATAGTTTGCCCCACAAGGATCTCCATTAAGCTGTTTTAACCATCACAAGTGATCCCTATTTTAAAAGCCATTTCTCTAGGAAGTTGTATTTTCCCATTTTCCTACACTGACGAGCATGAGCTAATTAGCTAGCTAATGGTAAACGATTTACAATCAGTTCATGACCTTTAGACAGTGCATCCTGAAAATGTGTTTTTTTTGTGTGACAGGAAGTCACAATGCGTTGATCTGAAAGAAAAAAAGAATCACCAGAATTTAGGAAAATGTAATGCTTTAAAAGGCCTAATGCATTTAATAAGTCTAACACTAAGGCTAAGACTTTTCTGCTGCCACTCTGTCTTTGCTCAAATTCTGTCAAACTCTGATTTTGCCTAGAGAAAAGCCACAAAAAATGATCGGTTTCATCTGAACTTTTTTTTTCTTTGCGTTAATTTAACAAGTTTCCAATTTCAGATAGAGAATGGTTTTAATTCACCGACATCCACAATGAGTGTTCTATCAAAACATGTCACACAATCAGATTAAATTTACTCTTCTCACATTGGATTCTACTTAACCCTTCCGGAATGTTGTTAACTTAGCGGCATATCCATTCAGGAGTCACCACAACGAATCAGCTTTCACTTTCACTGATTCAACCGGTGGTTTGGCAGATATTTTACGCCAGATGATCTTCCTGACACAACCTGGTATTTTATCCGGGATGGGGACCAGCACAGGGGGACCTAGACTCTGACCCCCTTGTGGCTACACAGATAGGCAGCAGTGTGAAGGGTCTTGCCTAAGGCCCCGAAACGGATGAAGCTCATCCTTGGGAAATGAACCCTGATTTTACATGTGCCAGTCCTAGACACAGCCAACTGTGCCATCCAGCTGCTTGAACCCTTCTGGAAAAATGCCCAAAAAAATAAAGAAACATCCAGAATTAACTCTAAAGTTAAGATTCACAATACTTAGTATTCTCAGGCCTGTCACAGATACACTTGAGAACTGAATGTAGGTGAGAATTTGTTAGTTATTTGACTTTAAACTGTTTACAGTGTTATCTCATTTATCGCGGGGGTTTCGTTCTAAAAATAAAAAAGGCAAATTATGAACAGCGATTTAGCGAGAGACCACTAGTGAAAAAATATTGAAGGCAGAGAACGGTTGCATAAATAGAACTAAAGATTGCTTATTTGTGTCAATTTACAAAGACAAAGTGGCCAAACAAAAGAAAATCTGTATCAGTTCTCATAGGTACACTTGCACCATGATGATCATAGTCTGGTAATCCAACAAAACCACTATAAAAGGTACTAATGATCATTGATGGCACATGTAGGCTGAAACCCAGTCATGAACTTAAACAGAGACAATTGTTTAAAAGAGGCTTAAAACTAAATGAACAACAAAAACGCTGCTACCAAAGTGAGATTGAGAAAGATAAATTCAAGTCAAGATTGAGCAACAAGACACAAGACAGTTCTACTGAATCAGCAAGGTCTTTCCCAGACCAAGATCTCAAAGTAGACTGGGATGACTAGATGTGCTCTTCAAGCTCTTCTGAAGAAACACAAATAAGCTTCAAGGGCCACTTTAAGGGTTCCAGACACAGTGGTTGGTAAAGGAAACTTTGTGCAGCAGATGAAGGAAACATCAAGCTCAGTACCCTTTGAAATCAGAAGATGTCTTGCAGTATCATCAGTTCAGAACTGGCAGAAACCAGTGGGACCCAGATACACACACATAGAGTAGTCCAGCCAAAGCTGTTCTTGTGGAGGAGTAACAGCCAAGATGTGGAAACAAGCCCAAGTGACAAAAACACAAGACCTAGGGTGCAGAAAAATGGCAGCAGGGGCTCCGGACTGATGAGTCAAAATTTGATGTATCAGTCAAAGGGCTTTAGAGCGATATAATAATTTGTGTCTGCAGGAAAGAGTGAAGCACGGGGAACTGAATTTCTGTAAATAAAGTTGGGGATTTGATCAGAATTAATGGAGTTCTTAATGCTGATATATGCAGGCAGATACTCGTCCATCATGCAAAATCATCAGTATGATTGACCCAAAACTTACCCTGCAGCAGGACAACGACCCCAAGCATGTACATCCAAAGTCAGAAAGATCTACTTTCAGTGTAAGGAAGAACAAGAAGTACTGAAAGTGATGACACGGTCCCACAAAGCCCTAATCTCACCATCATGGAGTGTGTCTAGGACTACATGAGGAGACAGAAAGATGTAAGAAGCCTCTACAGCCACAGAAGATCTGTGATTCGTTCTCCAAGATGTTTGGGATAACCTTCCTGCTTAGTTCTTTCAGAAGCGATGTGCAGGTGTACCTTAAAGCATTTTTGTTGGTTTGGTCACATCAAATACTGATGTCATTTAGATTTCTCTTCAGACTGAAAATTTGTCCCCGGATTATTGAGGGAAACGAACTCTGGTTCACTTTAGTTTAAGAGAACCCAATGTGTCCAGTCTAAATATCTGAATATACCCTTAAAAAAAGTCAAGTGGATGCAACAACACTACTGAAGTCCCACTCCGATTCTCTTTTGAACCTTTTTAGAAATGTTCCCTGTGATCCTTTAATTATGATTATGCAGCTCCTAGCCAAATAAAAACAAAAGTGTCGTTTTTTAAGACTCCTGTCACTCTTTAAGTCATTTTAGTAAATGAGACATCCAGACACTCTTCAAAAAGATTACAGAGAATACTGTAGTTTTGCTTATTGTTGTTACTGGGAATTTTTGATTTAGGAATTTGTGGTGCTACTTCTGCTTTTTGGATGCATGTTGGGTCATTTGAATGCATCGTGAACTGTAGTTCTATTTTCATGGTAATTTTTCTTCAAATGTATCAATCCGCGTGGATGATAGAGCCGTCTCACCTTTCGGATGCTCCCGCCGTTGCTGCTGCTCTCATCAGGCAAACTTTGGGGCATATCGTCGTCCGGGGCGCCGTCTGACAGAGACGACTCCCTGAAGATTAATGAGGGCAATCCTTCACTGATTAATGCATCATTTCAAACACAACTTTTAAACTATGATGCTCAAAACTATGTTTAAGATAGACGACTCCAGCCCGGTCAATTTCAAACGTGAAGATTGATACTTAGCTAGGTAAACACTTGCCTGGTACCAGGGTCTTCCATCGTCAACCAGTACTAAAACCGGCGCCGGAAAAGTTCCTACATTTCTCAAAACCTCCTCGAAAACTTTGTAAAGCTCAAAAACTGCATTCGTGAAGCAAATTAGCGACAGGAAAAATGTTTTATCTGGCTCTGAAAGCAGCCCGGCTGTTGTTGCTCTCTGTTCGCTGATAACCTTCTCTGTGTTACTGTCGGGGAGTTGAGGGGCAGCCGCGAGAGCCTGTTTATGGAGGCGGGCCTCTACAAAAACAATGAGCCAATCACAAGACAGTCGTTTTGAAAGACAGAAAACTTAGCGAATAAAAGAAAGGCAAGAACCAAACGCCAGAAGACTCTGACCTATTAGAAGTTGTTTAAGGGGGACCCTGTACTCTGCGAGCTGTTGTCATAGTAACAAAAAAGGGTATGGTTTGAGTGTGAGATGTGTCGAAATAGTAGTAGTTCAGAACAAAGTTACTCGATAAAATATTTTATTAATTGGTTGAATGCTCAATCCTTTGTTTTCCTGTTTTTATATTTCTTTATAAAAGTATCTTCCACCATTTTTTGCTGCTTAACTCCTACAGTTTTTTTTTAACTTTCTTCAGCGATGACTCTTTTCTTTAACTTGTCCTGTCCAACAGCTGGGCAAACAGATGAGAGCTGAAGGCCTCTTGTGTTGGACATATTTTACTTTAACAACAGGGGTTATGAATCTTCTGACAAACCAGAGGTATGTCTTAATAAACCACCACCCAGGAGTTCTGGGCATCCCCCCACCCCAATCCCACGTACGAGCCAGGACCCCCCCCAACGGAGACCCACCCCATACTCCAGGCAGCCGACCACCCGGCCCGTGGTTGGTCCAGGAGAGCGCAAGGCAGGGGCCAGCCATCCCCGCCCCGGAGGAGAACACCCAGGGATCCACAAGAATGGCCCGACCAGGCTCGCCCACAGTTGGAAATTTGGTGAGGCCCAGCGCTGAGGGGCAAGGACCAGAACCCACACCACAGGGACATGGACACCCCCAGGCTCAGATCTGATGTGATCCCTGGTTCTTGGTCTTGCCAGAGAAAACAGGGATCCCTCTCCCTGCATGGAGAGAGAGCTGCTGGGCCCAGGAAGTTAGTGATCCCAGCCCCAGGTGCAGATGGCCAGCCCATCCAGTGTCGTTGGACCCCCCCCCTGAGCAGCCCAAATACATGTGTGTGTGTTTGTGAAGTGTGTGTGTGCATGTATGTGTGTTTGTGTTGGAGTGCATATTTTGAGGGGCAGGTGTGTACTAAGGGGCTGCAGATTAAAATTAGGCGGGTAGGGCTGAGAAGACATCTCCTGATTACTCACAGTGATGTCTTATCACCCTCCCCACCAAGGGACCCTGAATGTCTGAGGTGCAGTTAAAATTGGTGGGTAGGGCACTGAAAGGACATCTGCTGCTTGCTGGCAGTGATGTCCAAGCACCCCCAATCACGGGACCGAGGCAGCCAACCAGTTCGAGACAACTGCCCGTTTCGCCCTCAGCAGAGACCCCATCCCGTCAAACCTCAAGGTCCTGTACAGATAGCGGACCCCCCAGGATAGGGCCAGCCAGTCACCTCCCGCATCCCCCAGACCTCACCCAGCTATGGTAGGTGTGTCACGCCCCCAAAGGTTGCCCACCCGATCCCAGGAACAGAATGAGTGATCACAGCCCCAGGTGCAGATGGGCAGCCATCGATGTCGCTGGATCCCCCCCTTGCTTCCTACCATCCAAAACCATCCTTCATTGGTAAAGGTGGGAATGGGAATGTGAGTGTGCATGGGTGTGTGATTGTGGCCCAGTGACCTGAGATTGGTGACCTGTCCAGGGTGTCCCCAGCCTCCCGCTGTGGCCAGGAAAGGCTCTGGCAGCCCGTGACCTAGAACAGGCAGTTAAAAATGAATGAATATATAATTAAAAAATATATATATATATATTAATAATATTTATTTAGAAATATAAATCAATAAAATAAATAATTTTACAAAGTATTTATTTTTTTCATTAACATGTTGACTATTTAAATTTCTTATTTAATTTTAATGCTACCTTTTAAGTATTTTTTCCTGCTTTCTCCAGCAGCTAAGCTAACAGAACGGTTTATATTAGTTATGTACAATTTATGAAATAATCACTTAACTCCATGTCAGTAATTAAAGCCTAATAAGCTACTCAAATAAGCAGATTAATGTTTTCTTGATGAACATTTAAAGTGCACTTGCTCTGAAGAATAGATTGATATGATAGCATGACTGAGAATCTCCAAAGGAAACTGATAAACCAAAGCCTACAGTCGATCATCCATAGACACATTTTGATGGACTTGACTTTTTTATTTTGCCACTTGGAGGCAGTATTGTCCCATTCATCTGTCAGTTCAAAATTGACAAAAACTGAACATGAACAGTAAAACTAAGCTGTTCATCTTTACAAAAAAAAATAATAATAAATTAAATGAAAAAAATGTAAAATCAAACATCTGTCATCATTTCATTGCATTTTGTTTCATCCAAAATTAAGACGTAAAGTTCACTCTTGTAGCTGTTTTTTCCTCTGTAAAAGAAAAATCAAAACCGTGACATTAGTACTTTGACACAAAGGAGAACCTTCACCAACATGTGCCATTTTTAATTGATCTAAACTATTTTAATTAAACTACAGTTTGTCAAAACTCCTCAATGCTTGCACTTTAACAACCAATACTTACGACAATGTGGCATATTTGAAAACCATTTTGTTTTTGCACTTCTATTTTTGGGTGACATTGGCCAGCTTTTGCTCCCTCCAGAGTCAAGCAGGAACATTTTATACATTTTTTTTCCAAGAGGCATGACTGCTCTTCTGATGTGCAGAAGCAGAGGTAATTAAAAACGTGTACCTGGCCATTTCATCAGGCTGCAAGACCTCACAGAGAAGCAACAATGGTGAGGTAAGCTGACAGCTCCTGGGACAAGCCGGCTGAGGTGACAGGAGGTCTCTCTAAGCAAGCTAAGGGGCAATTCTTGGAACAGATGGTTACCTTGGAGGGTGGGGTAGCAGATGATCCTCACTGACCCTTCATGCACGCCTCTGTTATGCACCTTCTGGAAAAAGAACCCCAATTATTTCCAACAATAAGTCGGAGGAAAAAATTGGCCTACAAAGTTCTCCCAATTAATAAATAAAGCCATCTTTGTCTTGCATTAATGCTGATTTAAATAGATGGTTTGTTTTGTCTTCAGAGGATATCAGCCTCTAAATCAGGGCCAGGGCCACACATGGTTTTTTTACCCCTCCATTGTTGCTCTATCACTTTAAAGAAAAAGAAAGTTTTTGTTTTCAAAAGTAATAAAAGTAAAAAAAGTATTTGTGGTAAAATTAACTAGCTTAAACTTTATTCAACTCAATCACAAACGGTTAAAGGACAGTGCATATCACTCTGCAAGGCTCCTGGCTACAATACCCACAATGCTCCAACAATCCATAATCCTTCGTAGTTTACCAAAGTACGATGGAGTATGAGGCCAGTTTACAAAAAAATAATGTTTTAATTAAATCATAACTATTTCAATTTGAGAATAAAAGATTATAACTAGCAGTCATAAGCTCAATGTAGACATTTTTCTCTTAAATTTAGAAAATTTAAAGTTGCAAACGTACAACCTAAATCTCGTAATATTGCTCTTTGTATTTCTTTTTTAAATTTTTGTTTTTTTTTGTGGGTGGCCCTAATGCTCCATCATCCCAATTCAAACTGAAACACTTTGAAAGATTTTTAAACTTTGTGTATCACACAAAACTCAATTTGAGGTTTATAATTGGAACCCAAGTTTATATTAAAACAAACATATTTGAAATAAACAGACAGTGGGCCCTGAACCTTTTGAATATTTTTGAATTAAATTACGGAAGTGAATACCTTTTTCCATGGTATTCTAATTTTTGGAAGGGCGCTATAATTGCTAACGGTACCCAAAACAAATTATTGAATTATTTCAGTTCACTATGCTTCTCTGTTTAAGAAAATGAAAGTTGTGTTTCTCTGTGTCCACTGCTAAGTCAATAATTAAATTAAACACTGGACTGTGATTTCTTGATTTAACAATTTGCAAAAACACACAGTGACTGAGTTTCAAGTGAAAAAAGAATTTGATGTTTTTGTTTCAGAACTTCACATTTACAAGGAACCAAAAAACATCTCCTTTCTGAAAACATTGTTCATTTGCTTTGTGCTCCATTATCTTCAATACAAGTGGAATGGTCACTCTGCAAACATAAAGTAAATGTATTAAATCTCTTATTTAACCTGTGTGAAACACCACCTGTTATAAGGTATTGCCTGTTGTGCAAGTTCATTTACAATATTTTAGGTTTTTGCAGTGCATGCTTTTCCTGTCTTAGTAAACCACAAAGTCCAGAGCTGCAAAAAAGGAATGCAGAGTAAGTCAGAAATTCAGGTTGCAGAGGAGAAAATGAACACCATCAGGAGACGGCTGGGGATGTCAGCAGAAGTCAGTGGCCCTTCACGTGGGTTAGACAACATTTTGTAGAAAACACACCAAGTGAAACATTTTGTTTTTGCATTATTCTAATGATGGAGGACACATATAAAGAAAATTCAGCTTAAAACTGCATTTCTAAATTTATTCAAATTGTTGTGAATCATCGAAAGGAGCCAGTTGAGGTGGCTCGGGTATCTAGTCCGGATGCCTCCTGGACGCCTCCCTGAAGAGTGTTCGGGCATGTCCCTCTCCTAGGCGGAGATTTGAGAAGACCCAGGACACTTTGGATAGAGGCCAATAATGCCAGCCGGCTGGCCTGGTAAGCCTCGGGGTCCCCCCAGAGGAGCTGGAGGAAGTGGCTGGGGTGAGGGAAGTCTGGGCATCTCTGCTTAGACTGGTGTGCCCGCGACCCGGTCCCGGAGAAGCAGAGGAAGATGGATGGATGGATGTTGTGACTCAGGAGCAGAGCAGAAAAACTGTTAGACAAAAGATCTTATTTGTGATGTAGAAAATATGCTGGGCAGGCCACAAACTCTCTGCTCTGCTCCATTCCGATGCGCCCATATAGAAGCTGGATCCGCAGACATCTTTGTTTTCCGCAAATCTGAGCGGTATCTGGCTCAAAACGTTACAGCTGCATAGCTCCAATGTTACTCACCATTTGAGAGGGACTGTAGGTAACAGTATGATCAATATTCAATGGGAATGATTTTAAGATAAGGTCAAAAAATGATCGGATTGGAACTTAAAGGCTTTTTTTTTCATTCAAACGTAATTTTGGATTTTAAAGCTATAGTTGAATAAATGGCGGCAATCCCTGTTTTTGACATTTTGGTTTTTAAATCACATTTACTTAAACGTTTCATCCAAAAACACCCTTGACCCTGACTCTATCATTTAAATCTTTGTCTTGAATGAATGCAATTAATTTAAAATTGTGTTAGAGTGAGGTGGTCACATTCAGGAACTAAATACCATTTGACACTGAAATGTAATAAAGAAGAAATGATTTGCACAGTAAGGACCAAATGTGAACATTCAATAAAAACGTCTTTTTCCTGTCTGCAGAGCCTCATTTTCCATCAAGCTAAAACAGCGGATGCCTTTGGCGTCCTTCTATCATATACTTTCCTTTTGCAGGTGATAAAGAGGCTTTGGACAAACTCCACCTCAGCCAGAAAGTGCTTTGATTTTCTCTCTGGAATATCTGGATGGTTCATTACGTTACAGAGTGAGTGTCTGGGGGGCGCTGCTCGAGTGTTTCGTCTATTGTGACCATGATCTCCTCTGGTCTTCCAGATGTGAGGCAATTGGTTTGATTCAGGGAGATGTAGCTCATTTCCACGGGCCGCGGCCTCTCGCCCTGGTCCGTCCCCTCGTTGATGTTGCTGGTAATGCAGCTGATGGCAAACTCTTTGGGGTGAGCAGCTGGATGGGAACCAAGCATCCAGTCTGAAGGGAACAAGGGGGAAAGTCTTGGTGAGAAAGAAGATATATAAATCATTATAGCCCGCCCAGAAGCAGCCAGATTGTTTTTTGCAATTCTTCTTTTTCTTACTAAGGCTGTGAACAAAAATTTCGCCCGGCCAAATAGTTAGAACTCACCAAACTTTGAATACACCTAGTCTGGTGAAATGTTTTGGAATTATTATGGGATGGCCACAAACCCTATGGCTTAGCGGCATGTTGTGGCAAAATGTGAAGGTTTGCGATTTTCACGTCTTTGCAGAATATACACGTAATTTCACACATGCCACAAGGTTAAGTCTACAACCACAACTTGAAGTTTTTGTTGATCTTTGATGTAGGGAAGAGACAGACATGTTGCATTTCGAAGAATTAAAAGCAAAAAATCACCCTTTAGGTACAAGCTGCAAATGTAAACTCTAGGAATTTCAATGAACAAAATTTGAGAACAAACAGTTTTTATGTTTTATTAAGTAGATCCAAAGTAAGTGGTTCCTACTTTTCTTTTATAGGTAGCCAAAAACACTAACATGGGGGGTGGCAGGTGGTGTAGAGGATAGGGTAAATGGAGGTAGATGCGCCCCAAAAGGCAAAGAAAGGGTTGAAAAATAAACAAAAACCCTGTGATGACAACCAATTCCCCCCAATGGAAGCTGAAATAAACTCCAACAGTCCCCAAGACCCTTTCCAGGCTCAAGCTGGTGTAGATTATAAATTGGAGATGCAAAAAATTCATACATGTTGCCATAAAATTGACTGAACTTGGATGGAACATTTTTCTGAAGATGGTTATGGTACCTACAATCAGAACAGAAAGAAGAACTGAATGGATTAACCGTTTTTAAAAGACACAGTCAGAATTGTGGGACAAGGACTTTGCTCCGAAAACCATCAAAGTAGGAGATGACGACCCTTGACCCTGTGCAGGCCAGCACTGAACTCCAACCACACATGCAGAAAAATGCATGCATGAGCCAAAGCCTCATCTGACAGAAAGTTAGGATGGGTTCAGCCCCTGTACTTCCACCAGAGTCCAAACAGCAAAATATTGTTCCTGAGGGGGGTGTCGAATGTTAAAGACCCCCTTCTTGAGTGTGTTTTGGCTTTTTCAAAGTAGACCACATCAATCACTGTTGTCTCAGATGAAAAACTCAAACCCAAACTGAAAAAATATGAAGAACGGACTGAAGCACAACAGGATTTGCAGAGTCGCTTCATAAATCATGCCATCAAGGTTTCAGTTCAGCCCAGACACAATTGGCTGAAATGTTTAGATCTTTACAAGAGTTAAAGAAACATTTTTAACAGATCACTTTTATCTTTGCGATTTTGCTGACAACCTTATGTAATCCCTGTTTAAAAAAAACGCAAGAAAAATTGGATGTTGTTGAAACAAATCAGTGTGCAAATCAAATACTGCAAAAACAGATCAATAATTAAAAATAAAATCTACAAATGGGGTAGGAATAATGTTCTTACCAAGAATTCTTGTTTTTTAAGAATATTGCAGTGAAAATCCTTCTTGATAGATTATTTTTCTTGCAAGTCAAGCTTTTTTGCGATGAAAACACAGAACACATACATCACTTTTGGATCAATTACTCTAAAGCAATTTTAGATTGCTTTAAATGAAGCTTCAAGAGTACCTTCTTTGAAGACTTAAAGCACTTTGCAGCGATAAATGCACTATTAACCCTTGTGCTATCCTAGGCACTTTAACATTGGGAGTTGGGTCATCTAGACCCACTAGACTGTGCTCTGAACCTTTTTTCTTCAATGATTTGTGATCTTCACTGGTGTCCATGGATTACTGCAGATTTGTTGGCTGGACATCCATGATGAGAATCTCCCGTTCCACCACATCCCAAGGGTGATCTATTGGATTGAGATCTGGAGACTGTGGAGGCCCTTTGAGTCCGGTGAACTCATTGTCACATTCAAGAAACCAGTCTGAGATGATTCCAGCTTTATGAAGTGGTGCCTTATCCTGCTGGAAGTAGCCATGAGACGATGGGACATTGTGGTCATGATGGATGGACATTGACAGCAACGATACGCAGGTAGTCTGGTGTTGTAACAATGCTCTATTAGGGGCCTAATGTTTACCAAGAAAATATCCCTCACACCATTACACCAGGGGCTGCAAGGTGGCCCCAGTTCAAGCTGGGGGGACCCTACACCCAAGATCCTTTCTGGATGGTAAAAATCAATTATTTCTATTTGATTATAATAGGTTTTAGTAGCTTTGGTTGTGAGGTTACATTTTTTAAACAGTGAGTCAAATTGATTTATTTTAATACTCTGTCTGCAAGTAGTCTGCATTTCTGTCCCTTTTTACTTCCTCTAAACCTTCTTCTGGTAGGAGATGAAACAGTTGCAGAACCTCCACATTTACACCTCTGAAAAAAATTCTCGGGAGCCGAAGGTCCATGTTGTACCAGTGTTTGTGTAAAGGTACATATGTGTGCTCCATACAAGGGAGCAGCGGTGGCCAGGGTGTGAAGAGGCGGGTCCTGCAAAGAGAGAGCCCTCAAGTAATGCTCTGTGGCACAACTAGTGCTGTGACTGTGACCTAGATCTGCTTTTTACCTGGCCCACTGGTTTCATCCCCGTCACCTTCAGCAACCGCCGACCTGCCTCCACCTGCGGGCAGATAAAATAGACACATTTGAGTCTCTGCGCACTGCAGTGCACAGGTGTGGTCACATGACAGTTTTATTGTTCAAAACACTGAGAACTTGTAAGATTTAAGACACAATACTATTTATGACGTATTTTTCTCACAGTCTAAATCATTTTATAAACAAATCAGTTTAAATTTTGTAAAGCATATCATATCCAGGCCATTTAAAAAACAAGATAATGGCACACTTGCAAGCTAAGATCGTAATAATAAGTAAATGGAAATACAAGCGTTTAATGTCAGTTATGGAAAAATACCAAAAATACTTTTTTCCCAAATAAAAAATCACAGTTTTTTAATTTGTTTAACAAATAAAACCAGCAGAGAATTTACTTAAGTGAGTCTTTTTCTTAAGCTAAATTGAAATATTTTAAACAAACCTATATAAAATACAACAATAATTTTGAATAATTGATTTGCTGATCAGCTGATTTTTGATTTATTGATTTATTTCAATCATTGTAGCCAAAGCAATAAAGAATTTACACATATTTATCAAACTCATTACAGAAATGATAAAATGCATAGATTAAAAAAACTGAAAATAAAACAAAAATAAATAGACACTTAAATCACATTTGCTTAATTAAAACAAGTAGAGCTGGATTTATTACTTGAGAGTGGGAAGAAAGCGAGCTTATATAATCCCATCCTATTTATTATCTTCGTGTTTTATAAAACCCCTTTATTTTTTTGGCACATTACATGTATTTTTTGTTTTTATTTGCTTGGGTTCTACTTTTAATTTATTCTTGTTTAAAGGGGATTTTTCCACACCGTTAGCTTTTTGATAGGCAGTTCCGTCTGGTTTTAGGGGCCGGTCCACATCTACCATAATGGTAACCTGTGCAGTGCCCAGGCCTCAACATTAAAGTGCCAATGGCTATTATTTCGGAGAATATATTAGCAAAGAAGCCTTGAACACGTTCGAGGGGCCCCAACCGAAAGTAAATAGTCTATCGATCTTTTGGTTTGACAGCAGTTTTACAGGTATACCATTCTATTCTGGACTATCTGTTCACCTTGAGCTGACATGTGGATGAACTCCTGCTTTTATTTTGAGTTGTATTGTTTTTCTTTTCTTAGCCGTTTTTTAATCTACAATTTTTTTCAGAACTCATGCTTCCATATTTCAGGATATCTCTGTTGATTGGTCAAAGTCCTGAATGTAGTTATAAATTATTACCAAGAGTAAGTTTGAAGTGTTATTTATTTAGATTTTCAATGTTAAACTGTAGATGTAAAAACTAATTTTATAAGACTTTTAGTGAAAAACAAACTTTTTGATGTATATTTTAAAGAAAAATGAAACGAACTGTTGAATTTGGTTTTATTTTGATGCTTAAACAGAATGCCTTGTGCTCGTCATTTTTGATGCACCTGTGGTGAACTAAGGTTACAATTTGTGACAGTTGTATACAATTATGACAAGTATAGAAAAATAGAAAAATGTAAACGACATGTACAAACAACAAATGCAAGATAAAATAAATTATAACAATAATACTGAAACAAAAACTTAAATAAAATAGATTAAAAATAAAATAAAAAGGGGGTGACATAGACATTTTAATGATTCTTAACTTAGGGGGTTATCAAAAAGCTACAAGTTACATATGATACTTTGAAGTTCCATAGCACGTTTGTTTTCCATGACGTTTACGGATGAAGAAAAAAAGCAGAGTTCTTTAAGAAATGTAAAAAAAATTGGTTTGATTCTAAGTAATCGACATTTATGTATATAGAATTTACCTAAAATAATTACAATATTTAAAGTAGGTTCTTTGTTTTTAGTTTTCTAAAATAAAACCTAAAATGATGTCCTTAATAGAAAGAAGTCATTGGAAAAAAGCGTGGAATCTCGGAAAGCCAATAATGTAAATTCTTCCAAAAGACATTAGAATAAAAACATTCGAAAAGGATACTCAGTTGTTTTAACATCCGCATTGACAAAAGAACAACAATTTTCAGAATTCCAAACCGTTTTCTTAGTAATTCCTTTGGAGGTAAATATGAAAAGGTTTAAATAGGACCTAGCAGCTTTAGGAGGAATGGGGAATTTTAAATATTTAGTTTGTATTTTTTCTTTTCTGAATTATTAAAATATTGGGTTATATTATTTGGATTTGAGATGTACGGAAAGGGCGTTTCGTTAAAATATTCTCTGATTGGGGAGTTTGGCAGTTGCTATATTGTGTCTATTAATCAAGCTTGTAGGGCCAGTAGGTGTCTGTAAATGAGCATTATGAAACAGATCAAAACTGATTTTTACAACATTTTAAAGAATGGCCTTATATATTTATTCAGAAATTTCCTTTCTGTTTGGTAGTGAACCATATTTAGCTGTGAAATCATCAAAAGACATGAGAGTAGCATTGTCATTAAGTATTTGCATTAATGACCAAATTTCATTTTCAAACCATTTTGGAACAAAGAGGGAGTTGTTGCTAATAGTGATGTATCTGCAGTTCCATAGAGAATGTTGTGTGGACTGTAATTATGTTTATAAATATGAGTTTCTAATACAGAAGAATACAGAGTTGGATGGGAAGTTTCTTACTGTCAAAATCCTGCTTGGTAAAATTGGATCCTCCTAGGCTGGAAAATATTTTGTGGGAACAATACAAGCCAAATACTATTTTGATTTTTAATAAATTATTTTAACCAATTTATTTTTAAAGTGCCAATCAGGCTGTTAAGTTCTATGGCTTGTAGATCTCCATCTTTGTATGTTCTAGTTAGAGTACCTTGTTTAAATAGTGTGTTTTTCTTTTCCATATGAAGTTAAAATTGATTTGATTAATAGATTGAATGGCTTGTTTAGGGAAACCTATAGAATAAGTCGGATATATGAATCTTGATATGCTTTCAATTTTGGTGAGGAGAATCCTACCAAAAAAGAAGGAGGAACATTTCTCCAGTTTGTCCCAAACATTCAGTTTTTCCAAGTCTGTTTTGTTTATTACTTATATGCATTCCGAGGTATTTAACTGTGGATTTGGATTTGAATATTATAGCACCTGTGATGTTAGGTTGCTTGGGGGTGTGGGGCTGTAAGCTATGAAAGTGTGAACCCATGGATAACAGGAAGTGGGGATGGAATATACATTTTCTAATGAACTCCTGCTGTTCTGCAGAAACTATGTTCTCAGAAAACAGGTTTTTTTGGATTTGGGCTAAAAACAGCACAATGATAATTAAAAGCTCCGGGAACGCTTTTAAAAAAGATTTAAAAAATGATCACAGTGAGTCTTTCAAATTTCAGAAAATGTTAAGTGCTTCTTGAACTCAACTTAAACTACAATACTAGAAAAATGCTAGATTAATCTCATATGTTAAATTTGTTCTGTTTTTTCCAACACCAACTTATTTTATGTTGAATTTTTTGGAGTCTTGCTACATACTAAATTAGTTATGTTAGCTAAGGTTGTGCAAAAGCTAATTATAAGATGTATATGCTAAACTGGATTAGCCTTGGTTTGTAAAATCAAAGCAATTGGATTGTCGGTGGACTGCAATAGCAGAACAAATTCAATTGGACAATTTAAAAAATATATATGATGTGTAACTTGACTGGAAAAAAGACATCAAAAAGAAGTCCTGCAAAGATGGACTAAAATACAATAAAAAACTTCAATTCTATTCAATTTAGAATTACGTATATAATATTTAACTTAATGTAGTTATCTCGATGGGGCTTCATCCCGGTAATTGTGTGATAAACATATGAATCACTAAAAAAGAACACAAGTCATTGAATTCAATAGGTAATGAGCTAAACTAAACTAAAAGACTAGACCTTAAGCTTAAACAGAACTTTTGACCCTTAGACCCCCGTAATGAAAACTCATAAAAAATGGATTCTGGAAAAAAAAAAGAAGAAACCTCATGAATTTTTTATTTGTCAAGTTTTTTAAACCTTTTACTATGCCAGAATGGAAGAAAAAAGTACAGTAATATTTGGACTGTAAGTTGTATAGCCAAAAAACAAAACAAACATAATAAAGGAAAAAAATTGTATATAAGTTGCACTTTTGAGAGATATTTATTTAAAAAAAATACAGGAATTAATATAAAAACACTTTTTTGCACTATAATAGCAATAATAACAATAATAGATTGAATGTTTGCATACTTCACTACGTGTTTTACGTGATGCTAATTATGGCTTCATGACACATAGCGAATTTAGTATATTAGCGCAACATATGAACAATTATTCAAATAACCATATAGAACATGCTAACAAGTCAACTAAACTCTTTATTTTACTTTAAATCCCTAAATCTGTGAAACTGCTCCTCATCTGTGTTGCTGCGTGGGCAGTGCACTTTTTCTTCTGGTTGCTGTCACTAACAAATACTGATATTCCCACCTACAGCGCCATCTAATGGCTGTTTTTTTAAATCACCTATTAGTCGCACCTGAGTATAAAGTCTTTTCGGTCAAACTATGCAAAAAATGTGACTTCTACTTTAGCAAATATGGTCATTACGTTTTGAAATGGGCAGCTTGATGTACTCATGCTGAGATCATCAAATAAAGAAGAACTTCCTGGAGCAGTGAGGCCAAGCCTGTGAAAGACCAGATCTTAAATAAAAATAGACTCTCCTCTTTGTCTCATTTATTATGTATCTCTCACAGGAAGTTCTTCAGAAATAGGAAAATGGCAGAGTAGTGCTCCATTTCTCAGCTTATGTTGGCTGATAGAAGAGTTTGTCAGCAGGGCTTACTCACAAGGTCATTGGCGGTGTCCAGTGCTGCTGTGCATTCTCAGTTACTGAGATGTTAATATAGATATGGATTTACCCCACTGACAACTACAGAAACATTGTTAGTCAGGAAAATCACTTATTGTTGGTATTTAATTTATATTCTACTAAGGCTATTTGCAGCTTTTTCCAATCATTTCCAGAACCCAGACTCATTTAGGAATAAGATGTGAGACATACCCAAGCACCAAGGGTCCCACAGAACAAATTTCTGATGTTCTTCTATTCCACTGATGCTTTTTCTTAGGGGTTAGCACTGCAGAGAAACACAATCACAAGTTATCAGGGCTCCCCATACCCAAAAGTCATTGACCAAATCTTTGAGCAGATGCCCCACGATCGCATATGCCACCGCCACCACTATCAGCGCCGCCATGAGCAGGTAGAGTAGAGCGTTGGGCAGAGGGATGGGTCCGCGCAGGCGTCCAGTAATCCGTGAAAACAGGTCGCTCTCAGAGTGGGAGTGCTGGAAGATGTTAGCAATTCCCCGACATTAATGGTTGGAGTTGAGGGGCGCGTTGCTGGCGCTCATGGCACCGTCCAGCTGCAGAGACGTCACCACTGTGGTGGTCACGCTCTCCGCTTTCTTATGCTCCTGAAACCGTGCTTTTATTCATCAGGGCAGAATCTGTGACAGAAAGTAGCTCCAGTCCTTTATGGCACTGGTGTTGCATAAAAACATCGCTTGGTCCATGAATTCGTGGCGATGCGCTACCAGAGATCTAACTGCGGACGCGCGCCGCACGGAGCGCAGCAACTCTCGGAAAATTTGTGGGGGGTCTTCGGGCAACCCACCTGGATCCCTCCACTGCGGGAGCCCCTCTTCGACAGGAGCACATCAGTGCCTGATAAAAACTTAAACTCACCGCTGCTTCTGGTGAAATGGGCGCTGCGCATCACAGACTCCTTTTTACGCACGGATAGAGACAGAATCTCACGCCTCAACGTTTGGTTTTCACTCCAAAATTAGAATCAGAGACATCCTCAAATTAATAATCAAAAGAAAGTTAAGAATATTCCACAGTCGACCCTTAAATGGGCGGAGAACGTGGCCGTGGATCCCGGCATTTTAGTGTGGAAGCCAGATGCTCCTGCTCTGAGGTGAGCTGAGCCAGCTGTGATTATACAAGCTAGCACTGAGACGAGTGGGATGGGATCTCAGCTGCTGCTAGAGATCATTTCAAACTAAACAGGAAACATGCTACCAGTTCATGAAATGCGCCAAAAACTCAAAGGATGTCATTATTACCTTCATATTTCATTCCCATTATAGAGAAATAGCTGTACAAGAAAACGTGTCCAAGAATGTTACATTTTTTTCTTACAATTTCTTTGTTTCCAGTTGGAAATATTTTATATGGCGCGCGGGGGGGGCTTTGACAACGTTAGAACAAATAAAGGATCAAAAAAGTATTGCAAAAAGTTGTAGTGGTATTATTAAAATTAAAACCCTGGGCGAACTCAATTCTTCAGATTTAACCGTCTGGATTCAACTGGCAAATCTTGTGTTATTTTGGAAGATCTGTGACAGTTTTCTTAAAACGTGGTTTTTCATATACTCAAGAATTCCTCTTGCCATGCTTGGTAGAAAGTAAGGCTGGCAATAAGGCTGACCCATCCAGGCGGCCCGGATGGGTCAGTGTACACAATACATGGGCGTTTTGAGGGGCTCAAAATTTTGTTTAAAAACAATCCTTTTTTGCTCTGCTTAAGGAAGCCTGTTTTGATGGTTTCTTAATGTGTGTCAAAAATACTAATACTGACTCAAAAACTGGGGGGCAAGTGGGAAGGGGGGGCAAATTCATGAGCCTGGGAACGCATCGCAATTGGAGCTGGGAATGTCCGTCTCCTGTGGTGGCTCTGGTCCTCACCTTCATGTTTGGGGCCTCCACCTTTTCCAACATCACCATACTGTCACCCTTCTCCATGCATTTCATGGGTGGGGCCTGGTTCCCGTCTGTTGTCAGGAGGAGGAGTGAAGGTGCTTAAGACTCCCAGCTGGTGGAATGCCTCTCGTCTGGAGCTGGTTAGACTCTTGGGTGGATGGGAGTGTTCTCTGGGTGGGCTGGGGCATGTGCTATATCTGCTCTCCTGTGCCCCCTGTTCCTTGGCACTGAGGGCTCCTGTGGTAGTCCCATTGACTCATTGACTTTCTGTGTTGAGTTGCTCGGTGTACTGAACCCCCCCTTCAATCAGCTTCACTGCACAGTTGTCCAGAGGGGCCCCTGGCTGGCATTTAAATCTTCTGTTTTTTCCTTTTTCCCATTTCCTAACATTATTGTTCACTTAAGTGTTATCTGGCTTCACAAATTTTTGGGAAATAAGTAACTAGTAACAGTTTCAACATTAAGTCTGACTTGTTTTTGCAGCTTTAGGTCAAGACGTTAGGTGAACAAAATGTATAAATAAAATGGATCCTATTTTAATAAGATGAAACCTTCTTTTGTTCCCAGTCTTTTCGGCAAAGACATATATATATATATATATATAGTTGAAATAAATAGAGTAAAGTATTACCAATCTACTCAAATAAAGGTGAGATGTAGTTAAAAAATGCTCCCAGACAAATAAGAAAGAAACCTAAGTAAAAAAAACAAAAAAAACTAGTAAACTGTTTTTACCTCTATCCACCTTTGGTTGAATGTGATCAAAATGGACACTGATAACATTGAATTTTTCCAAATATTGAGTTTTACATCCAACTTTTGTGCAAAGGAACACATTTGACCAAAAGGGAAAAGTTTTCCTGGATGACAAAGAGACACAAGAGAGAAAGATAAAGAAGCTTAAAAAGATAAGAGCAGTGTCCTCTCTGCAGCTGTTAATCATCTGGGATTGTGGTGGCAGCGAAGGACACTCGCCTGGGATCGGATCTGCTGAGTAACAAGGACTTCATGTCTAAACGGCTCCAGCTTATCTGGCAGTCTGATGAAAATTACACCTCATACAGAGCTCAAGCACTTTAATCAGATATGAACCGAGCCACGTGGATGCTCGATTCCACATGAAAAGCCATTTCCTACCCTAAAACCAGCAGGTTTAGCCTCTTTTTCTCTGTCAGGCCAGATCCATGACAGATCAGCAGGTCAGCGTCGTCTCAGCTGCATGATTCACTCTCAGCACACCGTGTCCTCCATGCTTATCTGCAATCCCTCGCCGTTTCCTGTGACATTTCCCACGAAGCTAGCATCTAAATCCTCTTCATGCCTCATCGTTTAAATTCGACAAATCCAGCACTGATGAGCTCAGCATGGAAGAGTCAACTGTTTTCATAAACAGCCAAAAAAGGCAAACTTGTGTGCCTGTATAACCTATTATCATATTCTCTGTACTTTAGGGCACAAAAAGAGCGCACTGTCAATAAATAGTCTATTTTTGAAATTATGTCATATATGAGGCATAAACTATAAGGCACATTAAGTAAAAGAGTCACAGATAAGTTTGTTAGTTGGTCAGACTTCAGCTGTGTCCAAATTGGAGCGCTGCGTTCATCCCGGGCTGCATTTCTAGGCTGCTTATCTCACAAGTGCTGTCCAAATTCAACCTCTCCTTCAAATGTGGCCAACGAATACGGCATTCTTTTTCCCAGATTTCAAAGTTTGGTCTGGTGTATCCTACTATGCTGTCCATATCCCAAGATGCATTGCGGATGAAACCGGAGATTTTCTGACAACAATGGCGGAGTGTGAAGCGGGACCCGGAGTTGGAGATAATGACACCTTTTTACAAGTACACCTCCAAGATTAAAAGTTGGATCAAATAAGCCAGGAAAATTTTGAGCTCCATGCCTGGTTCATTACTCCTTTCTGTTCGGGCCTCATGGTTGCTAGGTCGCCGATAACGGCTGGAATAATCTAAAGGGTAGACTCGTCCAGATTCACAGCTGTTAACATCCGACCTACCCGCTCGCCGAAGGGCCTGGCCAACGTTCCTCGGGAAGGCTGAGGCCATCTCATGATGCGGAAAATTTAGTAGTACAAATCAGTCAGTTTAAATATTCTAGAGAAGCTTTTGAGTCCACAACAGTATAACTAAAATATGTTAACATTTTGATTAGCAAATGTGCAGAGAAACTCATATATTTTAAAAGAAGAAAGTTGCTACTTTTATACTTTTCCTTTCTGGGTGGGCAAACATGCCTCTACTACCATTGCCAATTTTTGTTTTCCAATAGTCTCTACAGCAAAGGTAAACATTTGGCAAAAGAGCAACGTTTGCTTTGAAAATCTACAGGTGACTCAAAATCTGGATTTAACTTCTGCTATCAACCCCTGATGCAACGAGGAGGAGCCATTAGAACTATATTTAATCACACAGATCCATCTTCTGCAGGAGATTAATTTCAAAAATGGACCTGCCTGTTTGTATTTTGACCTTTAATATTCCAAATTAAAAGAGAGGAAAGCAAATTCTGTTTTCATGAGCTGAACACAATACTGTGATGTCAGTCACCAAGTCTGAGGACAATACTTCAGCCCACAGCAAAAATGAACGAATTTGAAATGTGATTAAAATGATAAAACGTTTAAAAGTCCCACTTCAATTATCTTTTGAAGCATTTTAAAAGCTTTACCAGCGTTTTTTTAATTGTGATTATACCGTTAGTAGCCAAAATTCAAAAAAACTATCATTTTCTAGGACTTAGTTTCTGCAGAGCGTCAGCAGTTTATCAGAAATTTACCTCTGAGTTTTGGGTTAGACTGATGGTGCTGAGCTACCCCGCCCCCTTCCCCCTCCATGTGGCCGAAGTCCATTATTTTGCTTACAACGGTCACTTACAAAATAAATAAATCAGTAATCAAATCTTCAATCTTGTCATATTTTCAACTTTGAACAGTTTTTCTAAAGAAGCAAAAATTAGATATGCGGTGCGACGCGTTTTCACGGTAAAAGCTACAGAGCGGCAAAGTGGTAAATATTCTAAACATCGTGTTAAGCAATACAAACATCATTTTAATTTGAAAGCAAATAAATCTTATTACTAAAGGAAGAAATGTTTAAAAACATCATTAAAAAAACTGTATCAAAACTTGTTTGATTTTGAAGATGATTCAGAACTTCGTGACAGCTTGAGTCTTCAGCGTTGACTGTTTTTGCAGCATGAAATTTCCCTGTAATCATTCAAACCCAGGGTCATCTGTGGGATCTTTTTTGTAAATTACAATATTTTGTGACATTATTGAAAAATTTTGCCCATCCAGTTTGTGGATCTTTGCTCAGACCACTGTCCCCACAAGCCGGTCCCAGAGGAGCGGAAGATGGATGGATGGATGGATGGATGGATGGAAACACTATATATACGGGAATATACAAAATAAATACATGCTGTTGCATTTAAGCAGATTTTTTTTCAGAATTTTATTTTTAAAGCTTTAACCAAATCACAGAGCTGTCATGGTCATCGAGCAGATTCAAAAAGATCTGATTTAAACAAAGTTCCATTTAAAAGAACGTTGCAACAACACAACGACTGTTTTTGTGTATTTACACAAGACAGGGGGTATTAGAAGAGTTCATCAGATAATAAAGAGCCACTGATGGTAATCAGTTCCTGTAAAAGGACGATCAGTTGAGTAATCCTGACGGTGTTGAAGGAGAAAAAGAGGAATGTCTCTGGAGCCTGGCTGTGCTCACAGCTCACAGCCGCTGATCGCAGTAAAAGAGACTTACGATGCCACTGAAAGGCTCAACTTATGGGCTGTCATCTCTGAATAGTCATTTCACCAAAACAAATCAAGTGAACAAAACATTTTCTGTGACTCCTCAACATTGAGAAGAATGAAAGCACAGATTAACAAAATAAGAAACAGGAAAAGATGGGTTGAGTTTTTGATGTTTGAGTTTTTGAAGTCTCCCTCAGATGAAAATGATGTTTTATGAGTTTTTGACATGCATGTGTGGCATTTTTCTTATTAAAGAGAACAAATGAAATACAAAATCCTTTCACTTTTACATTATTGAGCATTTCTCCTTTTTAAAAAGCTGTCAAACGGTCGCAAAGACGTTCGGTTTGAATTAACACATATTTTAGGTACATCCAAGGCTGGATTTTGTTGTCGGCTGCACTCATTTAAAATTAAACGTAAAGTTAAAGTCCCATTAGCTGTTACGCACCCGGGTGCGTGACATGTGTTCATCACATTTGTATTCTCTCTCTGACTGAGTTTGAAGGCTTGCTGTCCCGGATTAACCAGAAAGGGTAGAAATAAGAACAATAATAAAATCAGGGGACCTTATTTATTATTATTGCCTCGATTAAAATAAGAAAAATATCATAAAGTTCAGGAGACGCGAGCAGGCTGGCTCCCCATCCCGCAGCGGATCTCTGTCTGGCCGTCAGCTTGCCTCCCGGGAGCCGGCATAGGTGACCACGATTGCTCCAGTTCCATCGGCCCTAAGACAGGCTGTCCAAAATGTACCGACCTTCGCCCAACAGTCCCGGCGAACTCCTGCTTTGATAGGAAAAATGATTGAAAATAATTTAACTTGGGCAATAAATTTTGGTAAGTTTTATTATCAGTCACTGACCTTCGTCCGCAGGCATAGCTCAAAGTGTTTTTAATCTATTTTCAAACTCATCGTTCCAAATAATAAATACATGACACCTAATCTAGGAAGTGATGAGCAGAGTGACACTCTGTGCTCTCATAGCTGACAAAAAGAACAAGACTCTATGTAAGATAGATGAGAATGGAGCATCTGGCCCTTTCACGCCTCATTTACTTGATGGAATACTAATAAAAGCCATATGACAACGGCATACTAAGTGTGCAATTAATATTCTAAAATATTCCTGCAGTGCATGTGGCTCAGACCTGTTGGAGGACCCCGAGCAGGCAAAGTGACGGCTCTGTCTAGTTGGTAAAAATGAGATGTCCGTATTAACCTTTTCCCCAGTGCTGGGCTGAGTACACACGGCTACCATTTGTTGTCCTGTTTCCTGACAACTGTCCTGACAGCAGATAAATAATCCCTTCAAGACTCTTCTTATACTCTGAACTTGCAGGACAGCTTTGCCATGTTTTTTCTGGAGTTGTGACCGCTGCTTTTGGTAACTACACCAGGGGTCACTAACTAGTGGACCGCGGTCTGGATCCAGATGCTGGGTCATGCGGACCCAGACCCGGACCCGAACTTGACAAGAAACTAAGACAACAGGCGCCTCTATGTAACCCTTGTGCTATCCTAGGCACTTTAACATCGGGAGTTGGGTCATCTAGATGCACTAGACAGTGCTCTGAACCTTTTTTCTTCAATGATCTGTGATTCTCACTGGTGTCCATGGATTACATGAAATCTTTCCACCTTTATCCAACTTTGTCATGGTAGGGAGAACACGTCAATGTAAGGGTGGGGTCATCTAAGATAACACAAGGGTTAAATAGTAAAGCTCTATTTGTCGTTGAAACCAACAAATTCTCACTCCCCACTCGTCTTTTATGGACGTATTTTCGGAGCCTCTCCGCGTCACTTTTTGTTCCCAAATCGTCATTTTTTGACGTGCCTGTTCTGATTAAATCAGGGGTCCCCAACCCCCCCCGGGCCGCGAACCGGTACTGGTCTGAGGGCCGCTTACCTGGTAAATGGATAACATAACTAAGGCTAACCTGGTGCTCCAGGTGAATGCTGATGGGCTCATCTCTATGAAAGCTAAGAGCACCTTCAAGACCACAGAGATAAAGCAGGTTGGATGAAGAATTTGATGAGACCACCGTAGACGGCAGTAACGAAAAGTCATTCATCCTAGAGATTCAGGGTACCTTGGTACAGAGAATGAAGATTCAATCAAATAAAGTTGCCAACCTGCTGAAGATGTTTCTGAACCGAGGAAACTTGTAAAAACGACATTCAAGAATTTTTCCTACAGAAAGGCTAAATAAAGCATGAATATTCCAGTTTTAAAATGCAACCCTGATTGAATGAAAAACTTTAAACATTTGTTCAAATGTACGTTCTTCCGAGGAGGTGTTTGATTTGTCCAATATAGGGAGCACAAGTTTATAAGGCGCATCGTCAATGAATAGCTTATATTCAAAATTATGTCATCTACTGTATAAGGCGCACCAACATAAAGCAAGACAAACTGTGTTTGAAGTAACTAGAACTTGTAACACGGTACACATTAGCGTATTCACAATATCTGTAATTCCTAACCGTGTTTATTACATGTAAAAAAAAAAAAAACACAGTCCAACATCGCTACATGCTAGCTACGTTTGACTATTCACAATACGTGGAACTCCCAACCTTGTTTTGCAACACATAAATACACATAAATACACATAAAT
Organism: Oryzias sinensis; assembly: GCA_037389245.1. NCBI lineage: Eukaryota > Metazoa > Chordata > Actinopteri > Beloniformes > Adrianichthyidae > Oryzias > Oryzias sinensis. The sequence goes on along the minus strand of CM074498.1, from coordinate 9,520,239 downwards.
GCAACACATAAACCCACCTAACGCTGCAGTTTGCCTACAAGCCAAACATCGTGGTGGTTGATGCTGTCATCTTACCTACTGCTCTGGGCCTTGACCCACTTAGAAATCACCAGGACCATTGTGAGAGTAGTGTTTTTTTTTCTTCTCTAGCGCGTCTAACAACATCCGGCCAGGTCTGCTGTGGGGGAAGCTGGAGGGAGCAGCAGTAGATGGTTGTTTGGTGGTCCACAGATTCCCTAACCCCAGGGGTGGGCAAACTTTTTGACTTCTGGGCCAGAAAGGGTTCTAAAATTTAACATAAGGGCTGGACCAGGAGCTGATCAGTGGGGTGTATTGGTGATCTATCTCAAGAGAAGAAATAGAAGAAAACAGGCTTTAATTTGAAAAAAATTGGAAAAACAAAATTGTAGAGAAATGGTGCGTTCATGGGGCATTGGAATCATTGGAAAAATGGCTATTGAGTCGGAAAGAATAGAACTTAAAAAACAAAAAAACAAATTGCCCAACATTACATGAATGCAGAATAATTGTCTGCATTTAAACAAAGGTCAATACATTTTCAGTATACCAGAAAAGAAAACATTAATAAGGATTATCAATATAATTTACTCTACTTTGTTGAGCCAGATTAAACAGTTTGGCGGGCCACATGTAGTTTGCCCACCTCTGACCTAACCCATCATCCGCAGTAGGTGCCATCTGCACAACTTTGTGTCTGAGGTGGTAGTCTGCAGAAATGGAGCCCCCTAGGGAACTGTGCTCTCACCATTCTTCTTCACCCTCTACACTTCGTACTTCACAGAAATACTCAGATGATTCAGCCATTGAGAGCTGTGTATCTAGACGATGATGTGGAGTACCACTCAACCACCAGGAACTTTGCGAGCTGGCGTGCCTAAGTACAAGACCAAATACAAACGAGTTGGTGGTTGACCCCGAAGACGAAGAACGGTGACCCACATAGCAGTGAACATTCAGGAAAGGGAAATTGACATGGTTAACAGTTTCAAGTACCTGGGTCTCCACCTCAACAACAAAGTGGACTGGTCCCACAACACTGACGACCCGTTCAGGAAGGGTCAAAGTCACCTACATCGTCTAAGAAGACTGAGGTCCTTTGGAGTGTGCAGACCTCTGCTCAGAACCTTTTATGACTCTGTGGTAGCCTCTGACTTTCTTTACACTGCCGTCTGCTGGGGAGCAAGCAGCACCCACTGGGACAAGGAGAAACTGAATAAGCTGGTCAGGAGGGCCAGCTCTGTCCCGGGCTGCTCGTTGGACTCTGTGGAGGAGGTGGGATGAGATGAGGATTTTGACCAAGCTCAGATCCATCAGCTTTTGTCCCCTAAAACCCGACTGTAAAGGGACTGAGGAGTTCCCTCAGTGACTTACTCAGATACCCACAGCGTAGAAACGAGCGTTATCGCAGGTCTTTCATTTCCACCACCATCAGACGGCACAACTCATTAGTATGACCAGGTCATCAAGAATTTGCACAAAATTGTAATTATTATTAAAATGATTTTTATGTTTATTGTAAATTTTTAAACTTTGGTTGATCACTCCGGATTGTAAGGCTCACTGATATAAATAAGGTATATTTGTCCCATAAAGGGTTTTAATTGGGCCCTTGTGAGGAGTTTTCTCCTGATTTGCGCGTCCAAGTACTCCAATATTGAGCTGTCTGTTTTCATCACTCTATTGAGTTTATAAGTGGCCCCATAGTTGGTTTTTTTTCCTGCGGTGTGTCTAAAAATGCTAAATGACGCTGCTGCTCCAAAGCAGATGCTGAACCGCTGATGGATGGCTCAGACTATCCCGGGCGTGAGGTTTTGATCAACGGCTTTCTCCACACAGCCGGTCAGTAGACGTAGCGGCTGCCGTGTTCATGCATCGACGCTTAATCCACTATTTGCAAAAAAAGACGAAGGTTAACTAGACCGACATAACCCCTTCAATGATCGATCTGTCACCCGAATAAGTGCCTTTACTTCTTAAACATCTCAAACCATTACAGGGTCCACTTGGTTGATTCTTTGTACCTCACTCCTGAAATTTTCTGCCCCAGACTGAGGCATATTTGAGCTGCAGTACTCATATACCGGTATATTAGACGTCTAATTGGATTATGATTGTCACTGAAAGGAATCATTCTGGAGGACAGGACTGCTTCTCTTCCAAAGTCAGCCCTTGTCACCAGTCTTTAGCATAGCTGCTAATCAATTCAGTGCAGAAAGATCATCACAGCCAAGGTCAGGAGAAAGGCCAACAGTTGGATCCGTGCGATAAATAAATAATTCGAGCAGGGACAACTTGTTGTCCGTCACCCAAAGGAGCTTGGGAAAGATGCGTGTTTGAACCTAAACCAGGGCTAATCTCTTATGCCGCCGTTTGCATGGACACAAATGAACGCAGGTTGTCGTGACCATGAAAGCCGCCTGTTTCCCGTGCATGCAGCAGATCAGCGTTTGAAGCTCTGGAAGCAGCGAAACATCCTGCAGCTGCTCGTTTAATCGTTGTGTTCCACACTTCTGTGTTTCACTCTCATACCTCGGCCTCAGCCGCTTGTTGAAAAAAAGTCTGACGTGCTGAGACTAACAACGCCACGGAGAGTGAACAGTCATTTTCACGGTTATTAGAAGCGTTTAATAACCTAATTTTTTTTTTTTTTGCATGTCAGAAGGGGCGAAGCTTCACAGAACCCCCATCTTGGAACAGATTAGCAGCTGCAGGACTTCCAGTCTCAGGTGTCTCCTTCAGGTACAGACTAATTAGTCTAATTATGTCTTCCATTTTCACCCGGGTTTCTTATCAAAGCTGTTTTCTTATCAGGTCTGAAAATTTAATTAGAAACATCGCTGAGATTAATGAATTTATGAAATTACTGTTAGCTTTAAAGAAGATGGCTCTCTTCTTCATTTTAGCCCAGAGGGATGGGAAAAGGGATCGGAGGAAAAAACGAAAAATTGAGTTAATTGAGGTCACATGAAGGACATAAAGGTGTTTAAATGTCTGGAAAGTTTTCAAATTTTACATTTTACCGCTACTTAAAAAGATAAATACCGATCTAGATCCGAAATGTTTTTTAACGAATGTGACTCAATTCGACAAAAGCGTTTCCATTGCAGTTTTGCAAAATACGTCAATTTCGATACGCCTCAAAAATCGCTGTATCTTTTAGGCAAATGTATAATCGCAAATTCAATTGGCGCAATTCATATTTAATAGAAACATGGCTTGTTAGGCCTTCACTTTGAACTACGATAGCTAATGGTCTTTTCAGCCAATCATAATCAAATTGTTATCTTTAAAATGATGGATGCTCGTCTCGCTCTGCTTTCTAGACAGTTTGCCACCCTCCTCCATCCTGTTCTCCACCTCCTGGTGCAATGCTTTGGGCTCTGAGAATTTCAACATTCATGCTCCAAGTTTACCCCAAGCACACAAAACATCGTTGGCTCAGACACCAAGGAGTATGGTTTTATTTCATGCACATTTTTCTGTAACAAATATATCTTTGCTCACATTCCTAATATGTCTCCTTATTGAGATCATTTTCATAGAATTCACCGTTATCAACAGCAGTCCTACTGGCAGTGATTCTACCAGTTCTGAATCTGATTTTTTTTTTTTTAAACCAAACACACACACACCCCTAACCCCCCCCCCTCCCCCTCTGTAGACCACCAGCTCAGCACCAACAGAGTATAAAATCAGCTGTAGAGACTGACCTGAACCAGACCAGAGAAGACATCAGCCGGTCCTTCAGCATCGCTGTCCAGATGATCCAAAGGAACACTCACAACTTCCATCATCTTCCAAACCCCCAGAAGCCCTTTTGGGGTTGGACTGTGAAAGGAAGCTGGGGTGCCCAGAGAGCAGGGAGAACATGGAAACTCCACACAGAAAGGTCCCAGCCACCTTCTAAATGCACTTTTTTAAAATGAATTACAATTAGATGGATGAAAACAGAGCCACCCACCCTAGATACCTGGATGCAGAAAGTAAGAGAATTCTTTCAAATGGAAAGAATAACTTTCCTATGAAGACACCAAATGCAAAACTTTAATGTAAGATGGGGCCCAGCAAAATCATTGATACTGTCATCAGCTTTATAATACCTCTAGCTAGTCAAATGCTGTCATGTTTAGACTTTATATTTCTGTTTAAGGTGAAGAGTCTTATAGTAATTCAACTTCCTGTGTATTCTTGTTCGAATGTACCCGCTGTGTTAAGGTTGATTATTGTGGAAACCATGGAGACAACCGTGTGTAATGCTCTGTTCCAAAAAGTTTGAATAACATATAAGTTCTAAAAAGAAGTAAAGGTCACAGCCAACCAGGACCTTCTTGCTGTGAGGCGAGAGTGCTGACCACTACACCACAGTGCTCCCCCCATTTGAAACTTTGTAGACTAATATTTGTTTCACTCTCTTTGTTAGCCAAAAACAATCGACTTCAAACACAGTTTTTTTTTACTTGTATACAATTAGGTTATTGAAACAAAGTTTTTTTATGCCTGGAGTGGAAGAAAGATGGAGGTTTTTGTACACTAGTCACAAAAAGATAAGAGAGCACAACATTGTTTTGTTGAGACCATTAGTTGGACATTTGAAAGATGTAAAAGTTTAGACGAGCCTCTCTGTTCTCACATGAAATGGTTGCAAATGTGGCTTCATTCATTCTCGTGTTGCTTACAGTGAATTGGTGCCACTTTTAAATATTTGCACTAAATCATCAATCAGCTTATTTAAAATGTATACCTTTCTGTGGAATTAGTTTTAAGCATGAATAAAAATTCTAAAGTTTCTATTCAATATAGAAATGCAAAGAAATGGGCGCAGACACAAAAATGACATTTATGGTGTCTTAAGTTGGTCCTGAGGTGCAACACTGACCCCTAGTGAGCACTTCAAGCTCTTAACACTTGAAGAAAAGTGAGCTCTCATGTAAACTTCATTTTTCACAATTAAGTGATAATAAAAAAGGGATTCAAATATTTACAGCAAATTACTTTCTAATAATTTTGTTTTTTTGTGTGCAATAATTGAGATGTTTTACATTCTGAAGTGCAGTGTTGCAACGCAGCTGTTTTCATGAAGAAATGATTCAATTAATTTAAGAAAATGTTGCAAACATGTTTTAAAAGTAACGTCCCATCAGGAGAAGGCCCTGTGGAAGTTCTGTGACAAATAACAACAATCCTCCTAAAGACAGCAGTATTTTGTTTTCTAAATTAAAAACATTATTTTTACTGAAATCTGTCCGTGAAAATATTGTCCAACATTAATCCGGTTAGGGGACTGAAACAGGTTGGGGGCTACAACACAAAGCATCCATAAAAACACCTAGTGACACCTAGTGGCCAGTTCTGATAATGCTTCTCAAACAATGTATTAATATGAAAAATAAAAAGTGAACCCTTACATTTTAAAAATCTTTCTTCAGTTGTGAATCAATCTGTGGTTGCTCTTTATTTATTTAATCTAAAAATCAATACTAAAATGGGAAGAACTAATATTCTATTTAACTCCAATTAAACATAATAAAAAAATCATCCCAATGCATTTGTTTTTCCTTTATTTTTATTGCTTTTTTCCCACTATAACAATTTTGTCCCTTTTTTCTGTCTTTCTCTGCTGTTGGCACTACATAATCAGAATATCACATCAGGTTGTTCATCTATTTGAAGCCTTCATCTTGAAGCAAGCAAAGTATGAATACAGCTAATAAAAATAAAGGTTTACCTTTTTTTTCTTACTATACACATAAAATAAAAACTTTTTTTGTGGGGAGGGACCCCCTCAAAAACGGGGGTATTAAAATATTTGACATTTGTATCACAAATCAAAATAAATGAGACAGAAAAATAAAAACTGTACAAAAAAGATAAAATTCCTTTTAAAAATTTTTCAAGTGAGTAGTGATTTGATCGGTTGTGTTACTGACTGATTAAAAAGGGGAGATTTCATTTCTTCTGCTGAATAAAGTTCAAATTGACTGGATGGCGGACGTGGGGGACCAGAGGGAAGTTGGGGTTTGGATGCACCACAGAACCTTTAAAAGAAACAAACAAAAACAACAAATATTAGTGAGAAAAACCTGAAAAAGCTGCTTTTACTATAGTTTATTTTAATGAGGAATCTTAATGGCTGACCTTGAGCTATGAAGGGTTTTCCAGGCTGGAATCCTGCGTTCCCCGGTTGGATGAAGTTCTGCGGCATCCCGTAGGGCCAGGACGGAGGCAGGGTGTACTGGGGAGCTTTGTTGTGGTCCCACAAGCGGGAGCCTTGACTCAGGTTTGAAGGCTGGGCCTGGTGGCCTGAATCTATGGATAGAAAAAATAAACCTTTTTCGAAACTTTCAGATCAACATTTTATTAAAAAAATTCTAAATTCTCTCAAACACCCAGTGTTTTTTCAATGAGTCCTAAGAGCTGCAGATTATTAGTCAAATACATACTTTACTTTATGCATTACGGCATTTTTAAAAAGGAAAATACAAAACTAGGTCAAAATATGCCTTTTAGATCACCAATTACACAATTGTAAAGTTAAATTAAAAGGATATGGAATTAGTAGAGGAGTTCCACAAGGCTGTATACTGGGGTCCAATTTTTGTTTTGTTTGTAGATGATGTTATTGTTTTCCAAAGAAGGATTTTTAATTGAAAAAAATTAATTAGTTGTAGATATTGAAATCCGATCAGGTAAATAACATCCAATGTCTGCCCTTTAAAAATTAGTACAAATATTACTTCAAGCCTTAATCAAAATTTAGTTTGTCTAACATATAGGGATGGATTTTTAACAACTTTTTCTACTTTTTCATCATAGAATGCAAAATAAGTTTATGTTTAGAAAAATAGAACAGAGGCATATTTTTGTTTATGGATGTTAATTGTAGAAACATAAAATTGTAATGACAAAATGGTTTTGAGCTGCTAAATTTAAGTGAAAGTATACGTTGTTTTTGTCTGAGCTGAACTGTTTGGGGTTTCTACAGCAACTGTCTCATTAAAATTTTAGTTTTTTTACAACAAGACTAATACAGGAATTCAGCTGTATATGATGACAAATAAGAAACCTATAGTTTGTCATTTCTAACACTTAAGCCTTGTAACATGAAAATTGGATTTACCAAAAAAAAAGAAAAAAAAAAAGAAATTGAAATATGAGGCACAAGCTCAAGACAAAATATGTCTGGAGAACATATACGTTTGCTCTGCACTTTTTATAATACAACGGATTTTTTAATTATTTTAATAAAAAAAAGTTTATTTAAAAAAAAGATTTAAGAAGGAACTATACTCCTGTTTATGTTTTTTCATAAACAGGTGGAATTCAAAAATAAAAAAATAAGAAATAAAAAATTTAAAAATGCATCACAACACAAAGTTTCCATCTATCCATCTATAACAACACGGAAAATTTAACTAAATCAAACACTTAACTTTAATTAAAAAAAAATGTAAATGAAAGTGTTATCAACTCAAGTTACTTTAAAGCATTACTTTAAAATAGTAACTTTAAAATATGCTTTCAGAGATTTTTTTAAAGATTTTAGAATGTTAAAATCCTTCCCTTTTGATGATCATTGATTAGAGGATTTTTAACACTGAAAGCTCTAAAACAAATTTATTATAAGCCTAATGCCACATTTATCCCTTAAATATTTGTTGCGGGTTTTGGATTATTATTTTGGAAGTTATTACAATAATAATCTGCAGAATGATGGCAACAGATTAAACCAAATGAAGCTCAAACTAAAAAGCAACTTTTATCTTAATTTATTTTACTAAAAAATAACTTGATTTCAAAAAGTCATGTTTAAAACGAAAAACGTTTTCAAATCAAGGCCAATTTTGAACCTAAAGTTAATTTTTATTAGTTTATGTTATTGATATTAACTAAAAAAAAAGAAAAATACATTTTTTACACCTAAATAGCAATTGTTAAACTGCAAAGTAAACTTCTCTCTGATCTTCTCCAGGGAAGAGCTCCATTAAAGCGATTAGAAGTTGTTCTCTAGGTGAGTAGATGCAGAAAGAGGTGGACAGAACCCCACAGGAAGATGAAGGTGGTGCCAGAGTCCCCCCAGTGAATACCTGACTTGCCCACAGTGCCATTCCCCTTCAGTGACCCCGGCTGAGCCATGTGGTTGCGCCAGTGCCCCTGCCTCCCCGCCGGCTGGGCGAAGATGATGCTCGGGTCGTTCAGGTTCATGGGAGTGGGGTTGCCGCCCGAGCCCCCACTCCTGGCGGCTGAGCGCAGGGCAAATTTCAGACCTGGCGGGGAGGGGACTGTGGGGGAGGAGGAAGTGAGGACCGGGCCGTGGATGGGCCAGGAAGTGGAGGGGATGTGGACTGGGTGGTGTGGCTGCCCCTGGGACTGGTGTGACTGGTGCTGGGGGTGTGGAAGGAGGCCCAGAGCGGTGAGAGCCCCTGGGTGATACTGGCCCGGGCTGGAGGAAGGAAAGCTAAAGAGAGAGAACGGGACCTGGGGGTGGGCGGGCTGCTTCTGAGGACCTCCACTCGTCTTGCTGTGGGAGGACTGAGGAGAGCCAGAAAGCTGGGATGAACTCTGGGGGGCGGAGCCAGGCTGAGGAGAGTAAGGTGGAGTCTGGCGACTGTCAGACTACACAAAAGAAAATGAAAGTATTTTAGATTATGTAGCAAGAATGATTACCAACTCATTTTTGATTACTTCTTTTTTCTTTTAGACGTTTGGGCCCCTTGCAGTGACGTCAAACATGTGGTGATGTTCGTCATTTCGGAAGTCAAGCTCACATTTGATACATCCCACCGGTAAAACTGGTGACTTGTGTAAAGAAATGACCACTTAATCTCATCGAGCTGACGTACGTTACAGAACGCGCTAGACGCACATTTAGCCCGTGGTGTTTACACTGGACAAACAGGTGGAGGCGGCTGCTGCTTCTTCTTCTTTTCCTACTGTTTACTGGCGCATGACTGCCACCTACAGTTGGCAGAGGTTTGGTGCAAATGCCATGAATGTTGTTTCAGTTTTACCTTTCACAGCTCTATTTCAATAACCCAAACCGTAATTATTAATTTCTCAATTTTCAGTTGGCACTTTTGTGAATTGAAAGGGACGCCATCCATACATCACTACCACAGTGGAGTCCCTGATTGGTTTAAATTCAATCTGGTTTAAATTTCAAACGTGTTTAAAAACGGTCAAAAAATGGTTGCAGAAACTTAAGAAGCTAAAAGTGAACGCCAGAGTTTATTAACACACACATTAGCACACGTTTCTGTCGACTCTTTATTGGAAGTGGTTGCTTGAATGCAGCTTTAGCTGTATAAACACCTTGTAGTGACATAACGCACGCGCTGTTGTCTGCCATTTTGGGAATCAAGCTCACGCTGTCCGACAGGAAAAAATACTGACAGAATGCAGACTTCTGTGTAGAGAAATGGACACTAAATGTCATCATGGAACACATGCAGACGTTTCTTTTTTCGTGCTGGCAACGCAGAGGGAACTAATGAAAGGTAGACGTCGTGTGAACACGACAAAAGAGCGACACGAAAAAAAGACTTCCACTATTTGACTCCCAAAATGGTGAGAGGGCATTTATTTAGGCGCTGGAAGGTCACATGCAAGGGGTCTATGTGGAAACTTCTAAAGTACCATAGTAAATGTATTCACTAACAAACAATGCCAGCCAGTTCCATTTAATGGTCTTCTATAGAGAACATCAGGAAGAACCAAATAACAAAACTCTGGATCTTCAAAGCTAATTTTATGTATACAATCCAGGAAATCAGCAGATGCTAGAAAATGAATCAAAGTTTCAAATACCAAGACTTGGCAAACTACCGTACAACCCGTCTAATACACCTGGGACCACACCCCCCAGCCCCCACCTCACCATAACCAGATGTTCATCATGTACTCACACATTCCGAAGGCTGTCTGGTTCTTCCGGGACAGTCGACACCCGCCTGAGGAACAGGGATGGACTGGGAGCTCACCATGGGTCGTACCATGTGAGGAGCTGTGCAGGAACAAAAACCATCAACGCCGTGTTTCCAGAGCAGTTTTTTTTTCCTCTGCTGTGCATTCAGAAAGACTACTGAGATTGCAGGTTTTCCTCCATATGGGGGTGTTTTATTTTAAAAATCGGACAGGTTTTCACAGGATGAATTGCCTTTAGCTTCTCTCTCCCTAAAAGACTTCCTGTCTGCGAGCTCTTTCCTGGTTAACATTAATGTTCTTTAGCCTTGTTTGAGCTGAAAGTCTCCTTATTGTAATAAATAAAAGGAAAAGAAAAAAAAATGTTGTTTCTATAATGAATACCTGGAGCACCAGGATTCCTTTGTTTAAGGTGACGGTACTCGGGACAGTCTCGCCTGACGTGACCCGGGTCCCCACACTGAAAACAGCGCCTGTCCTTCGGCTCCCGCTCCTCCTCTTTGACGTCGTCATCTTTGTCGTTTTCTTTCTTCTTCATCCTGGAAGGAAAAGTTATGTTGTGTCCAAAAACGACAAACAGAAAAGCATTCTGATGTCAAAAAAAACACCACAGAGGTGATTGTGCAGCACTTTTGATCGCTTCTCGTTTATTTTGTTCTTTTGTGGCGCAGCGGAGAGGACAACCTGCGCCTCTTGGGACAGTCCTTCATGTAATGTCCGATCTTCCCGCAGATCCTGCAGCACCTGTCGTTTGGGGCCAGCTCGCCGTCTGTCAGCACCTTTGAGTCGAAGAAGTAGTCCTGTAGAGCAGCACATTTTTAATTAAAGATGCTCAGATTAAAAAAACAACATTGTGTGTGGGAGCAGAGGGAGACCGACGCACCACTTCAGTGCCGGGAAGAGGATAAAAGGGCGTCCCAAACAACTTTCTCCCATTTATAAAGGCCTTCATGATGAAGTTCGTCACTGGAGGAGGAAGAGGAGGAAGAGATTTAGAGGTTCTGATTTCCTTGAGGCTGAACCATTGACTTTATTTAAGAACTGGATTAAGTGACCCCCTCCCCCCAGACATTCCAAAAAGGAAGTACCTTCTGGCTACAAGAAGCTAAAACCCAATAGACTTCTGTATGTAGAGCATCCTGCCCCCCGATTATTGAGAGCTCTCTGTTTACACTCTCCTGCTAGCTTACAGCCCTTCACACCTCCCATTTAACAAAACAAGTGTAAAACACTTATTGGAGCTATCCAGCCGTACAGTTTTGATTCAGATGCCAGCTCTGATGAGGAAAAAAAAAAAGACGTACATGGACCTGGTCGTCTACAAGATGCATCAAAATGCAGCAGAGCACAGCATGTTCTCTACATGACAAAAAAGCTCTTTTTCAAACCGTTTTTTTGTATTCACAACAATTTCAATGAAGAAATACTCAGAAATGCAATTTTAAGCTTAATTTTGTTCACCACCATCATCAGAACACGTGAAAACACAAAAAAACTTTCCTCAGAGTGGGTCTTAATACAAGTTTTTGCTGATCTCCATTTATTTTTTCATATTCTTTCTGTAGTAGAAAGTATTTAACTTATCAACCGCCCAATCAGATGCCTCAATAATGTAGCCTGCTTTCATGTGGTGGGGTGTGGGCTTCCAACAAGGTCAGCCCTGATTGGTGAGAATAGTTGCCATAGAAACGACGACTAGGACCAATTCGGAACAATCACTGCTTACTGACATCTTGTGGCTCCAAGATGGCGAAGTCCGTATAGCAATAATAAAAAAAAAAAGAAGGAAAAAAAGGCGAATGCTCCAATTTCATTTTGTTGGAACCAGAAGTAAGTCATTTGTCACTCACTCGGCCCAGTTCTCGTGGTTCCTACTGGGAATCCACAAGCTAAATCTGCATGATCAAGTTCAATATAAAAAGCAGCTATAAAAGCATTTTTTATTACTTACTTTTGCGGGAAACTCCAGCACCAAGATTGTGATTCAAGTCGAAGGGATCTGGGTTAAAAAAGAAAAAAAGTATATGTAAGCAGAAATAGTCACAAAAGAGATAACCCTCTGATGAACAGATGAGAAAATATTTGAATTAGAAAGGATGGGGAGAACATTTCTTCCAGGTGATGTTTAGCAACCTAAACCCTAATAAACTTCTTTTCCCGCTAATGTAAAAAAGGTTCCAACATATGAGTTAGATGAAGGTAGTCACCTTCGATGGCGATGCATTTGCTCGTCCACTGCTTCTCGAACGTGGTGAGGCGTTTCCTCTGGCGGATGCTGATGACGTGCTCCTTAAAGTCGAACTCTTCGGTGTAAAATCGAAGGAGCCCCAGCCACAACTCCCCCACCGACTCCGTGTTGGGCTGGCGCCCTGCGAGGCGCTGACGCTGCAAAAACATACAACAGTGTTAATACAGTGGTCCCTAGCTAGAACACAGTTCTCAGAGTCTCGCAGTTTTGCTTTATCAATTTTTTGCATGCTTTTTTTAAATTTTGTTTCTTGTAGTTCCCCCTTTTCTCTGTCCTAATTGTCTGTTGACCTCGGCTGTCAATCTTCTCCGTGCCGTGTCTCCTGTATGTACTCACATATTTAATCACGATCAGATCAGCGTTTTTAATTCTATAATACAAGACTTATTTTTCTATGACGTTGTGAACTGTGGAAGTGTGAAAATGTTCATGTCTGTCTGAGAAAAGTGTCTAAAGTGTGTAGTGAGGAGTTTGACAGCCTTAAAACATCTGTAATCCTACTTCACAGATTTCAGCAAAAAACTAGGGAAATTTAAATAGGTATGACTAAAACAGAAAAGAAAAACTTGCAAAAGAATGGCTACAAATTGTTTAATGAATAAAAAAGAGGCTATAACTAAAAATTGCGATAAAAAAAATAATGAATTCTACTTATTTTTCCTGCTTATTTTGTTAAGCTTATAGGATTTTTTTTTAGCTAAAAGTATGCCAAGTGTTTTAGCTTCCAACAAATATAAAGTATTTAAGGGTTAAATATTTATTTTATGGTTTAATAATCAAGTTTGACACAAGCAAGAACTTCCAGAAAGATGTGTTCAGATGGATCAGAAAGACAAAAGGAGAAACTCACCAGATCTGCAATGTCATCAAAAAAGAAAGCGTTCCAGCCATCTACCATCCTCTGGGGAACAGTCGTACCATCAAAGATCTGTAGACGAAAAAGCGTAGTCTTGACTTCTCTGGCTTTAATCTTAGAACTACTTCAAGCGTAATGTCTTCCTCTAATCCCTTAGGGGGTGACCACAGCCAACCATCTACCATGCTACCATCTACCCTCTGCATACGTCTCTCTCACAGCCTTATAAGTTTATAGGAGAACTGGACAGAGTGAGCGTGACGTCACCCATAGAAATGACTTCCTTCCGGTTTTAATGAAATTAAGTCATGATACGGACACCACCATGTAGGAACCAGAATGAGCAGTGATTGGTTCAAGTTTCTATGGCAACCACTCTTGTCAATCAGGAGTCCATCAAAGTCAAATATGTTGAACGTTGGACGTGAGACCACATACTTTTATTAAAGCACCTGATTTGCCAGTTTATAACTCAAATAATTTGCACTAAAAAAAAGCATGAAGCATGTTAAGAAAAGCTATCAGAGCAAGAATGATTATTCTGAAAAGTAGAGTGACTAAGTAATAGCTGTTTGTTTTTCAATAAAAGACTATGGGATTTTGGCTACTTGGGGCCAACGGGTACTTCCTGTTTGGGATGGAAAGGGGGCGGGGTCACTAAGTCCAGTTCTCATGTATAGTAAATGCTTACACCAACCACCCTCATATCCTCCTTGCCTACATCCATAGAACTCCTCTTAGGGACTCTTTCTTTTTAGCTCCAAACTCAGCATCATTTTACCAAAATAAAACGTGGTTGCAATAATTAGCAACAAGTACCTCCTGCAGGACGGGAATAACTGGTGGCTGCCTCTGCTGCAGGAAGTAAAGCACCATCAAGATGTAGGCATAGGAGGACAGGCTTCCTCTGGAAGCATCACCGATGTCGCAGCGCTGCAAAAACACCAGGGGAAGGTTAGTAACAAGTTTATTTTAACCCTTCAACGATGAAGTGGTCGCAGGCATCGCCTAAGAGTGAGATATGGTCAAGTGTGCTGTGGGAAAATACCCATTTTCATGGATCTAAAAACATTTCCCATCTCCAGGATATCAGCTCTTTGTTCATCCAGACAGGCCCCGATAAAACACTGTGTAGTTAGGAATATGAAAGATCGTAAAAGACTTTTTTCTTTGTGTTTATTTGACTCTATTAAAGACATTTTGATAAGAATGACAGTACCGCGATTTAGCCACAGCTTCAGCTCTGTTTTTGGAAGACCCGCCCCTTTAACTGTCTCCACCAATCATTCTTGGGGGCTTAATCACATGTCATCAGTCTGACCAATCAGAAGTGGTTCAAGTCTTCACTTCCTTGTTAAGATTCTGCTCGTAAAGTCGCTCAGTTCAGACACACAGTTTTTAAAACATCTTGATGAAATCAGAGGTCAACAGCTTAGTTCTCCTTCAAGGTTTGTGTTTAACAGCCAAACATCCCAGAGTCTGTCCAAGACATCTTTCTAACTGAAACACTTTTTTTTTAATAACGTCTGGATTATTTTATATGTTAAACAGACATAATTAAACTAAATTAAAACAATTTAATCATCTAAAAAGAAAACATTTTTGTTAAAGTTTTCAAAGATTCATTTTCATTAAGACAAGAGAAAAAACTAATAAAACTTCACTTTTTGCGTAGCTACAGAAAACAAATATGTTAATTTATTTGAGTAAAATTTGTCCAACACATCATGATCATATAATTATTCAAAAATTACAGTTGCCTTTGCACTAACATTTCAAAAATAAATCACAATTTAGAAGGAATATATATATATATATATATATATATAAAGTTAAGTTAGTTTTCAGTAATAATTTTAGACTAAATTATTTGACATTTTACCCTGGTAGTTGTTTTTCCTTTCAGTTTATTGACATGCTTTATGTAACCTCACAATATATATATATATATATATATATATATACATATATATATATATATATTGCATAACAACGCAAACTGCTTTTCTCCGCTATATAGTTTAGAGGAATTACGTTAATAAACACCTCAAAAGTGAAGGTAGTCGAAAAAATGCAAACACTGGAGCTAAAGTTCCAGTGTTAAAGAGTTAAAGTAAAATAGTTTGTCAAACTAGCTAACATCAGCATAGTGATTATGCAAACTTCCATCACCATAAGTGATAATTAATGACAAAAGAGAAAACATTGACAGTTTCACAAAACATTTTCTTTATTTGATCACTTTGTCTAAAAATGGATTCCAATTCAAAAAGATTATTTTGTGGCTACAAGGCAGCCCAGATCATCGCGCTCTCTTCCACCACCACGCCTAATTGTTATGTTGCAACATACCCCCAACATTTATTCCGGAAATCAAAGCAAACCCAGATTTACCTAGATGTTGCAATTCCCCAAAAGACCGGTGGGGGCAGGTTTGAAAGTTTGGTTCCAGTGTTTGACTCCAGTGTTAAAAAACAACTATCTTTACATAACAAAATTAATTTTTTTCCAGGCTAGAGTCAAAACATTTTTGAAATGTTTATTTCTTTTCTTTTTTTTATGATTACAATGGTAGCACAAGTTTGTTTTTCAAGTGTTTTTATGTCAATTGTAAATCAGTTTATACCATAGAATTCAAAAGTTATTATCAGATGTGACAAACTTTTTATTTCTTTTTAAAGGCTACTTTTTTGCGTATGGGCTCCAAAATTGCTAATCCTTGGCAAAGTGCAAACGTTTTTTTTCTTGTTTTGTATGTCTCAGTTTAAAAAATAAAATTCTATAATACCATCTCTTAGAAATACAGAAATAAAACACAAAAAGGGAAAATACAGAAGTATTTTATCTAAACTCTGCTCTCAGACGTACCTTTGCACTCATTGTGTATCCTAGAACTGGAACGTGGATTCAAAGTCGCACGCTGCTGGCCATCCGGTGTTGTGTTGATCTCAAAAACAGTCCCTTCAAATTAGTTTCAAAAGTGCAAAACAGAATTTTGTAAATCCCCCGTTTGAAGATTGGACCCACCAGGGTGTTATAAAGGCTGATGTCTCCTTCCAAACCACTTTGCCTGTGTTCAAACTTCACAATAGGCACTTTAGCTGTGGTGATAGGCAGAATGTTCCTTAAACCTGTGACAAAAAGAAGCAGACAAACTGATTTATTTTAGTTCCAAATATCCCAGTGCCGTGAAAAGACTCATTTAGTTACCTGTGTGTTTCTTTAGCACCTTTGCAAGACCTTCAATTATTTCTTTACAGTTCAGCTTCTAAGCAAAAATACATAATCTGGCTGGTGAGCCAACACCAGCAAAACACACTTTTTCAATACACAAAAAACTGTTGTATTTGAGCATTTTTACCTCAGCAGAGTCGTGACCTTCCAGAGTCATGCAGATGTCCAGGTCACTGTCGCGGAAACCAAAGCCGTTTTTTGAGGAGCCGAACAAACAAAGCTGAGCTTTTTCTGTGGAAAGAGGAGGAACGAAACATTGAAAAGGAAGAAATAGTTCAATCCCAAAGGTTTCTTGTGAACTCTGAAAGAAAAAACTTCCCTTTTATTTTGTTTTGGAATAGAAGTTTTTTTATCTGTTCATTTTTCTATCATCCCCTTTTAAAGAATTAGCATCAACAATAAAAGACATTTTATATATTGAAAATGAAAGATTATGCCAATTCAACACAGATGAGAAAACATTTATCTCTGTAGCATTGAAAAGATAAACTGAGGTATCCACGAACATTTGTGAATAGATCCATTTCAAAACTGTTGAATTCATTTCTCCTGATCTCATGATCAATTTTCCAACCCATTTATATGTGAATACAAAGCCTGGAGTTCCCACCAGCATTAATCTTTATTTAACTATTAATGAGCGTCACTTTGTGTAAAGCCTGAAACCTCCATGAAACTTCTGGGCATATCTATGAATGTGAGGTCTTGAAATGGGGATTTATGTGCATTTATATAGACTTTTCATCAGAAGTACTAAACGCAGTCGCCATAGCAGGTGGACATAGCTTCAGTGTTTCAGGACCTTTTATTATCTTATACTTTGGTAACTAATGAATGAAGTCATTTTAGACATTTAACGTAATTTTTTCTGTAGGGGATAAATCCATTTAAATGTAAGGAATCAGTTTGTGAAAAACTGTTTTTTTTTTTTTTTTTTTGCAGTCGCAACAATTTTTTTATCTTGGATGCAAAATTTCAAGAAGAAAAAAAAAGAAATTAAAAAATCACTAAAATTGTGTTAAATAGTAAGAAAGATGAATTATGAACTTTCTTAAACATCATCACCGTGCGGTTTTCTAAAAAGAAAGTTAAATTGAAAAATGGTCGACAAATCGAGCTGTAAACGCTTTGCTTGTTGTGGAATGCCAAAAAGTCAGAAGATAAAAAGTCCACTTGAAAAAATTGTATTTATTGTTCTAATGTATTAAAGTTGTGAGATTTTATCCAATTAAATATTTCAGTGAGGAACAAATAAAACTGTTTTTTTTAAATGCCTCGCCATGCCTTTATGATGCAACATAAGTGCTTTTAAAAAAAACTAATTGTCTCATTTCTGCTGAAGGTCAAATACCCAGAAGTGTTCCATGAATAGCAGACCTGTCTGCTCACCATTGAACTCTTTCCTGATGAATCTTTCCAGGCCGGCGAGGATCTGTTCCCTTTTCTGCTGCTCCACAGGAGAAGGTGACAGTTCATCTACAAACACAAGTCTGGTCACAGAAAAGCCAACTAGCTCCAAAAAAAACGACACAGCAGCTGCAAATACTTAAATTCAACTTTAAGGCAACACAAACGTGAACCAAATGCCGCATTTAACCACCTGATCTTTAGTTTAAACAGTTTTTCTGTAACTTCAGTCACGAAGCTTAATAGTTGAGCATTTATTTCAAAACGGTGCCACTGAATTTAAAAACGAATATTTAAGTAAAAAAGCTGCTGAGGGTAATTGTTCATCAGATATTGGTGTGATAGTTTGAAACCAAAAATTGAGCCAAGCTACATTGAGATAATAATGAGATAAATTATTCTGAAGCTAAAGTTTAGGCTAAATAAGTTTAAGCCATAAACTGAACCAAACATTTTTGAAGCCAAAAACTGAACTGAAGTAGTTTAAAGCTAAAAACTAAGCTACATTTTTTTATTATTTAATTAAATTATTTAAGACACAGAATAAGCTAAATTAGTTTTAAGTAAAAAATAAATAAATAAACAAATATTTTGGAAACCAAAAACTAAGCTAAATTATTTTGAGGCTGTAAGCTAAGCTAAATATGTTAAAGCCAAAAAGTGAACTAAGCTAGTTTAAAGCGTAAAACTAAGCCAGTTTTTTTAAAGCTGACCTAAATATCTTGACGCCAAAAGGTCAGCTAAATTAGTCACAAGCCAAAACCTAATAAATAAATGTTATTTGTGGCGTCCACATGATGTTTGAACCTATAAAACATATAAGAATAAATGGGGAAAATGCTCAGAGCAGATGCAGAGCTGCGCTCGTACAGTAGCAGAACTCGCAGAGTCCATCGAGGATCTCCCTGAAGCGCTCGTTCATCGGGGGTAGAGGCTTCAGCTCGATCTTTTTGAAATCTTCAGGACACTCGTCCTTCAGGTGACCATCTCGCTTGCAGATGCTGCACACCACGGTCGGAGGCTGAAACGAACAAACACCTCTAGTTAAATGAGCAAAAACTACAGAAGCATCATCTTCCAAAAGTTTAGACAACAGTGCAGCCAGATAAAAAACAGAGGAAGTCACTCCATCTGCGTATGAACATCCAAACCAAAGAAATCAGATTCTTTTTATCGTGTAAAATGTAGTCATTCGGACTTAGGTATTTCAAAACAAAAGCACAAGCAAACATCTCAAACCTTCATATTTACAATAAAATGGACAGATTTCAAAGTGATTGCAGTTACCTTCCCTCCTGTAAAAATCATTCTATCAAACACATAGTGCAGATCATCTGCTGTAAACGACTCGTCCGTCTCTGGAACCCTGTTCTCCTCCTCCTCCTCCTCCTCTTCTTCATCACTGTCCAGCAGGCCATTAGGAGGCGAGGAGGCCTTGCTCTCCTTGCTGAGAAGCATGTTTCTGAGTCGAGCATTTATGGTCTGCTCATCTTTTTTGGACTCGGCGCCGTCTTCGTCATCAGAGCCGCTCTGAGCGCTCGCACTTTCTTCTCCCCCCCTGCCGGCCTCCACCTTCTTGTTTCCTTGGCGTCTGGCGGCGCCCCTCTTCTGGGGGCAGGCGAAGTATTTGTAAGCAGAGCGGAAGCGCTCCTGGATGTACTCAAACACCATCTGGCTGTTCAAACTTCGAGCCACATTTCTCTTCAAGGAAAAAGGATCTAAAGACAAAAACAAACAAACAAATAGTCTTTTAGAGTTTTGAATCAAAATCCTGTACCTTTTCTAACAAAAGAGTGACTCACCTTCAATTGCGAGCCTGCGGCGAGGCCAGTTCTTTGCCTCCCTCGAGAGCAGCTCCTTCAGCCGGATGCTGATGATGTATTCCTCCAGAGCAAACTCCAGAGTGTAGAAGCGAAAAAGCTCCAACCACAACTGTCCCAGCGAGACTCCTTTGCCCGTGTTGGTGGCCAGGTGGATCTGTAAGAGGAAGCGGCAGAGATTAGCCACAAAGCTAGCAGCATCAGCACCTATCCTGCAGACTGTGTGGATAGCAGAGCTCACCAGGCCTTCGGACTTGTGAGCTTCTTCTGGCTTCTTCTGGTCTGGTTTTGATCTGCTTTCTCCTTTGACTTCGTTCCGGTTCTCTCCGCGTCCCTCTGTGGAGCTGGGAGGCCTGTGCTCCCACTTAACAAACACGTCCAGCACGATTCCCGTCAGGTGATATTCATCCACGCGTTTCACCTCGAAGCCTTCGATCTGAAAGAAAACAATCCAACTCTTGAAAGGCTACATCAGCGTCACAAATGAATACAATTACAACGCAGTATTCTTTATTAACAAACAACAGTAACAACTAACTACTACCTATCTAACTAATGAACTAACTATATAGGTGTTGTAGAATGATTATGTGTGTGTGTGTGTGTGTGTGTGTGTGTGTGTGTGTGTGTGTGTGTGTGTGTGTGTGTGTGTCAGCACTGCGTGTGTAGGAGGAAGGAGCGCACACAGGTGTGTTTGGGGGTGCGTGTTGATTCTTCTGCAGCTGACCGCTCTCGAGGTGCACGCGAGGCTTCACCTGTGCTCTCTGGTACAGACATTTTCTCAAAATATTATATATTGCCCAGTAATAAACAGACTGCAGACTCTTTGTCACTTTTCCAGCAGCCATGAAGCCTGACACCCATGAAGAACGCGGGGCAGGAGGCTCCGCCTTTGTTTATACGGAGACGTAACCCTGCGCTGCACAAAATAGTTCCCAAACAAAACATGTAGTGATATTCATCCCACTTTAACAGTGCACGTTCATGTTTGGTGTTACTGAATGAAGAAGAACAGTAATAACCCCCCCCTCAAAACACAAAATCCTCCGGCGGGCGGCCGTGTCACGCACTCAAGAATGCACGTACCTTGTAATGGAAATAAATACAATGGAAATGAATAATTAGAACGCAGGATATTTGTCGTATTTCCTAGCGAGACGGAAAGTTCTGTTGTAGAATGTGGCTGTGTGTGCTGCTGAAACCGGTGCGTGTGTGTGTGAGTAGAGGGAGCACGTCCAGCGTTACAGGGTGTGAGAGCCACGGTGCAGGGAGTGAAGGAGAACAGTAATGAAAGGTTTCCCCCAGAAACCCTTGAAGTCTGAACACAGGACTAGCAGAAAAAGTTAATTATCGGCAAAGATGAATGTGTTTAATGTGTTTATTATAGTTCCAATCACGCACCATATGCAGAACTTTAAAAAAAAAAAACATGCTGTGATGCGGTGATCGTCACACCCCTACTTTCAGTAACTACTTAGGCACCAATATCAAAAAGATCCTTTACATCATTATATGACTCACCCAGCGGCCCAGGTAGACGGGAAGGATGGGCTCTTTCCTCTGCTGCAGGAAGAAGATGACCATGAGAGCGAAGGAGTATGATGGGATTCCTCCTTCAGCCTGGCAGTCAACGTGACACAGCTGTGGAGAACAACAAGGACCTCTCATTCAAACTCCAACAAATCGAATTAACTTGGTTTTAGCACAAAAATATCCTCAATCTGCAGTTTTTAGATATTTGAGACACAGAAACTATTCAGTTGTGCCCAGTCTTACCCTTGCCCAGTAGCGGAAAGCGAGCACCAGAGGAACCAGTCTGGGCTCCAGTTTAACCAAAGCTGCCAAGTGATTGGTGGTGAGACAAGCAACATCGTTGCCCGCGCTCACTTTGCAAAGGAGGCCGCTGTGCAAAGAAACAGACACCCAAATGACAGTCAATAATGCAGACTCCAGTGACAATGAGTCATTTCTCCCCACTGTCTCCAGGTGCATGTTTGGCGTCTACAGCTGCTATACCAAAATAAATGTTTTAATGCAAATATCAATTCTACGAAGAAAATCAAATAGCCTGAATTAGCATTCTACTTTTAGTTTTTAGAGCCTTGCATGGTCAAGCACCGACATACCTATCTGACCTTTTAACCCCATACTCTTCGGCCCGATCATTGAGGTCTTCCAACCAGAATCTTTTAAGCGTTCCAAAAACCCGCTATAAGACTAGAGGAGATCTGTCATTTCAAGCTGTTGCTCCTCGTCTTTGGAACTCGCTCCCATTGTCGTTGCGTCAGATCGATTCCGTTGAGTGTTTTAAATCTCAGGTCAAGACGTTTTTATTTAGGAGAGCTTTTAGTTGATTTAGTCCTAGTTTTACCACGTTTTACTGTGTTTTATTTTACTATTATTATTATTGTATTATTATTGTATTTTATTACTTTTTGTGTGTTGATATGCTTTTATGCTCTTTGTAAAGCACTTTGTGACCCGCTCTGAGAAAAGTGCTATAGAAATAAAGATTCTTCTTCTTCTTCTTCTTCTAATTTTCACTGAGCAGATAGCTGTTATGCTACGTACACACCGGGCATGTGTGGTGCATTCAAGAACCCCCACTCAGCTTTTAGCATACAGTGTTCACACTTGCCTGTCGCTATCTGATAACAGCGCATGAAACTAATGTTGGAAGAAGCTTGGTGCGGGGGGGATTGGGAGTGTTGAGGGTGGTGTGGCTGTAAAAATAACTAAATAAAAGACAGTTGGTACGGAGTTACAAAATGGTTCAAATCTGGTGAATTTTGCGCCAGGCTTTTTCTTTCACAGCTCTGTTCTGATATATGGAAGATGTGGTGTCATAGCATTCCAGCCGGGCACAAACTGCAAGCATTCATTTTGCCCTTTTATATTTTCAAACGGTTGAACACTTGAGAGTAAAAAAAAGGACGGCATTCATCCTTCACTGCCAAACCCAAACCCATGATTGCCTGAAGTTCAACTGGTTTAACTTTAAAGACGCATTTAATGGCCGCAGGCTTTGTTGATGGCGCCTAAAAACGGCTCCTTAAATACAGCTTAAAAAATTCATGTGGTGAACGCGACAATTTTGGACGCAGAAGCCCCAAATGTACATATATGTGCGTTTCAATAAAGTTTTCATTGAAAGTGGTCGCTCGAACGCCCATGTCTGAGCCCAGTGTGAAAGCAGACATTAGCGCTGCATAAATGACCAAAACAGACTATTGTTTAATGTTTTTATAGGAAAAATAAAATTGATTTGGAAAAAGAAAATTATTTCAACCCAAATTTTTCATAATTTCGTTGCCAGGCCTCCAAAATTGTGCCACTAAATATGATTGTACTCTGGCTTTTTACTATTCATGGTGTATCAAATGTCTTAAAAACTGTGAAAGACGGGTTTTTACTGATCCAAGAGGGTGAATCTGTGTGTTCAACAACAGAAATCCAGTGGATAATCCTGTTTCAGTCCCATAGAAATCAAAATTTACATTATTTAACCCTGCTCGTTGTTCGGAAGACCCCGGAGGCTCAAAATGTTGCCTTCCACAAACCAGATGACAAATGAGGAAATCAGAAATACAAATCAGAAGAAAACGTATTCACCTCAAGACTGGCTCACCTGCTTTTATCGCGGCAAAACACAGCAGGAACTTTGGCATGAAAATCTGACTCGACGTCAGAGAATTCAACTAAAGAAGATGGAAAGAAACAGATTTAAATCTCAAAGGCTGCACTCACAAAACAAAGCAGCAAAAATGATGAAAAAACCTCTTGAAGGGGAAAAAAAACTTTTTTTTAGATACTTTTATACAAGTTCAAGACAAAATCAGGAGAAAAAACATTTAGAGAAACTTACCGCTGTTTTTGAGGATTTCCAGCACTTTAATCAAGACTTCAGGTTGAGTCATCTGAACAGAAGTCGTACAGCCGTCAGCCCTTTTTTCCAGTACAAATATCATAACCAAACAGATGTTGCAGACTTACTGTGGAAGGGAAGGTGACATCAATGTTGATGTCGCTCGACTTGAAGGCAAAACGAGTGAGACAGGAACCGTAGAGACGAAGGGAACAGGCTGGAAAAAGATCATCAGCCAACACATTCAGCACACAGGCTGCAAGCCCAGGGAGGTTTCTGAGTTTACAGAGACGACAGCTGTAGGGAACCACCTGCAAGGTGCCGTTTTATGACCTCCTCCATTCTGGTGACCACCGCCTCCCGAACCTTAAAGTCCTCCTCTGAGATCCCCTGCTGCGCTGCGACTTCTCTGACGGCCGCGTCCACGGCCTTCAGCTGGGTGGCGGAGGGCGGTGGCAGAGCGCGCAGCTCGTTCTCCTCCTGCTTCTCCTGAAATGCCGACAACAAAGCATTTAGACCCCAGATTCTTCCCTGCCGTTCCCACAAAGCACCAACAAGCTGAAACTCACGGTGATGTTCTTCTTGTGCCTCTTCTCTTTGATGTGTTTGTGTGCGCCCTGGATGTTCTCGATGTGCACCGAGCACAGCTTGCATAAGTACTGATAGTTTGGGTACTCTGGGGACTGCTGTGGAAACAAAAACCAGAGGAAAAAAAAAGATGAGTCCATTGGTCACTTTAAACCCCATGTGACAGCACAAACATAGAAAATTCAAATGGGAGCTTTTATTTTGATACCAAAGGTGGGAAGATCAAGCCCTTTTGCTCAGTTTAAACAAAAGACTATTTTGACAAAAAGGTTAAAAAAAATAATATAACTACATTTTAATATTCGATCACTTCGAGGCAAGAGGTGGCAGCTCGCCCAGTGTATTTTCTGTCACATTAAAAAGCATTTTCTCTCTGCTCCTGATTCACGATTCGAATAAAGAAATACTCAGGAATGCAATTTTGAACTTAATGTTCTTATTCCATGTCATCATCATCATAAAAATGTCACCAGATCTTGTTGAAAACAACATTTTTATAGTCTTTAAGTACATGTTCATAAGATGACACTGTTCAAACTGATGTTTTTTTTTAATCTAATGCAGATTTGTGGCATTTGTTTCATAAATGTTGTTGTTGGTGATACTAGTCCACCAATTAGCTACCTCAGTTGTGTGTTTTTTTCTCTTTGGTGAGACATTTGGTTTGCACTGCGATGCTTAACATATAAATCAGTCGGTAAATGTTTTCACATGTATATTTTTTACAAGCATTTTTTTCACGCTAGTTAACTTTGTTGAGCAGGAGGTAAATAGTGAGGAAATCTCTGTATTTGATCTTTTTTTTTTGTTATTTTTGTTCTCAAACTTGGAATTAGGTTCCTTCTCGGTTCATCCCTGCTGTGGTTCTAAATGTGGGAGTGGCAGGAAACTTCAGCAGCTCTTTACTTTGACTAGACGGTGGATGTAGTCTCTGAGGAGGCGCTCCTCCGCCTGTCGGAGGCCCAGCTGCTGCTCTGTGAGGTCTCTTTCCTCCACAGCGGGCCTGCGCTGTGCAGCATCCTCTCCAGACTGAGGCATGGGAGCTGCAAATTTTAAACAAAGACACGTGTGTTGTAAGCTTTTTTTTATTAAACAAGAACGATGTAATTACAAGCCTGAGATGTAACTGAAAAGGATATTATGATGTGTCCCTGTTTCGGCAAAGTTTATTTTACAGCTGGAATTTAAGGGCAAAGCAAGATAATTTTATAACACTTATAGTAAAATTTATATTTGATCAATATGAAAAAAAAAGGATGGGTTCTAGAACATAACCCTGTGGTACTCCCATTTAAGAAGTTTTAATAGGGTTAAGATATTACTGGCACCAACAAGGTAATAGTTTATTAAGATTAAATATGTTTGGATAAGTTGATTGCCAGTTTCTGTATTATCAATCTTCCATAGAGGAGGGATGACTACATCGAAAAGTGAACCGTATGTTACACCATTAAACCAACTAGTGAGGAAAGTGAATTGTTGCATATTTACTACATCCCATTATATTTACAGAAAAACTCTGAAATAAAGGTTCTGCTAAATTTATGAAGAACTTTCTATATATTTTTTTATTCTATTACACCAGACTTAGCATGAGGCGACTTAAAGGTTTTACTTTTTAGGAAATTAAAATAAAAAGATTTTTTTCTGAACTTTTACTTTTTTGTTGTTGTTTTTTAATTCATATATTGAACCAAAACAAAACCTCGACCCAAAAATCAAGGTTTTAACCAAATCATGGAGAAAGTGAATTGTTGAATCCCTAATACCAACCATCTAGATTTAAGCCTGTTTTAAGCCGAACGGGGGATTGACCTGTACAATCTGTATGATGTGCCTGTGTCTCACCTACTTCACCTTAAGTTACCCCTAGGTGTTGTTTAAGTGTTCGTTACAGCCCTACACCGCCAGCATGCCCGTAGAACAGATGTGCACAAACATTTACTAAGCGTAAAGGCTCACTGAGAGATTTAGGATATTAACATTTTGTGCAGGCCAACTGCGTGCTTCGTACAAGTTTGACTATTTTTGGCCTGCAGACAGCCCGTATCCACCCGCATTAGTCACAATTTATGTGACCAATGGATACATTGTTTCAAGAGATCTATTAATTTTGGTCAAATTTGTTGGGAAACGAGAGCCATCTAAGCTCATTAGGAGTCCATTCTATGCTGTGGCTCCAGCATAGCTCTTGGTCTACTCTCTCAGGCTCCTCTTAGAAGAACCCATCCCTCTGCCCGCTGAGGAGCTGCAATCTGACAGCTGCTGCTCGCCAGTTGAAAGCTCCCCGCTTGTCCTTTACCTCTCTCCCCTGAACTTGTTCTCCCGCTCAGTCTGGTCAATTTGGAGGATCGCCCTCGCTTCCTCTCCCCCGGTTTATCAGGAAAAGTCTTGCATGGTCCCTGGCTTGGTTCGTTCCTTGCAGTGGCAGGATTTTCTTTGCTGCGCGGCGCAGGCTTGTCTTTCTGCACCAACGTCTCTCTGTTGGACTTCTGATTGGATGAAGTCCTGGCTGCCCTAGACTGAGCCTGTTTGTTTACTGGACTTGAGGTCACATCCATCCCTCCAGTGCTGCTGCTCTGTGTGGAATAAATGTCAATGATGATGACCAGGGACGTCTGGACAGAGGGGAAAAAAACAAACAAAAAAAAACAGCCATGTTTGGATGCAGGATTGACAAAAAGGCAGGAAGCAACATCAGACTAAACATTTGTAAAAAGAAACAAATTGTTGTTCATGGAATTACAAAGAATTCTAGTTGGGATCTGGATTTATTTGAGAGAAATCTTTAATAATTCAATACTTTTGAATAAAACCGTTACAGTAATTATTTTTAAAAGTCACAAACAAGTTGTCTTTTCATTATAATCATGCCGTTTTTAGCCAGAATCCAAAAATCTATGTCGTTTTTAATGACATAGTGTCTCTTCAGAGAGGCAGTAGTTCATCAGAAATTCACCTCAAAGTTGTGGGCGGGGCTGCTGGAGTAGAGCAATCCCGCCACCCTTCCCCTCCCCATCCCTGAGTGCTCAGTAGAGAGAGCTTGTGGCCCAGGGCCCGCCCAGCATATTTTCTACATCAAAAATACACTCCTTTTTCAAATATCAGTTTTTGTCTGCTACTGATTCACAAGGATTTGAAGAAAGATATATATTGATACTGAATGAATACTCAGAAGTGCAATTTTGGAGCTTACATTTATTTATACATCTCATCCATCATTAGAAAAACGCCACAACAACAAGATTTATCATCTTTAAACGGGATGAATGTCAAATCTAGATGATCAAATATTTCAAAGCATACCAATTAACAGTTCAGCGCAAATGTTTCTCATATCATAACTTAAGATCTATGCCAGTTGTATTTCATCTAAGTTTTTTTTTAATTCAAAATAAGTTATGCTAGACATAAAAACTAACTAAATTGAGAGAAAATTACATTATGACAGATAACCGTTCTTATCTTATCTCAGGGTTCAAGAGTGACACATAAAACAAAGTAAACGAAAGCACTACACACTGCAATAACTCATCGTGAGCGTGAAACGAAACCTAATTTTCCGGACTCCGGAAACGTAACTTAGATGCACCCAAGCATATGATGCGTTCATGTTCACCTGCTCTCACGATGTTAATCGATCCGTGATTCTCAACAGCAGTCCCACGTCGGTTTTGGGGTGCAGGCAGGAGCACAACACCGTGCCTGGCCGTTAGCTAAACTTTAAAAACAGAGCGGTTAACTAACTGTGAGACTAGTTTAAAGTGCCATCACCCATGTAAACAGCCTTATTTGAAACCCAGGAACGCCAGTGTTTATTTTTAACGTTCAGTTCCCGGCTGATTCTGACGTCTCAGAGTTCGTTTTAAAGCTAGCTAGCAGCCGGTGGATGAGCTAGCTACAAAAACACATCAAGAAGATCGGGTACATCGCTGCCGCACGGCAATTAAAAAAACAACAACGGAGGGACTTGGTCGGACGCTACCCCACTCATAAGCAAGCGCAGACTCACTTTGAAGTGTGAGGTGGGTTCCGGATTATGGTTTAAATCTCTCCATGGTGCGGCTCCGCGTCATGTTGTTCAAATCCCACGGCCCTGGTCAAAACAGCGACCACTGACGCCATGTTAATACATTCCCCCCGCTGCATTGTGGGAGTGCCAGTGATGATGGTGAAGAGGGCGTGTTGTGTACTGCGTTCAAGTCTGCACGGAAATTCACCATTAATAGAAGGTGGTTCTTTTACTTTAAGTTTCAACATCACAGTGTTTATAAAAAAATGACCCAACTTTTCTGATTTGAGGCCTTTAATGTTCCGCTTTTATTGTAGAAGAAACGTTTTTGTCAAAGTTCTCTGGGTTTTGGGAAAATATTCAGTTCTGATCAGAACATTTACAGCCATCCTCCAGTTTGTGTTGTATCATCAACTCTGTCATCTGTCATTTGAGCAATAAAGAGCTGCATCTACTGAAAAAAAAGGTGGTTCTTTTACTTTCACCCATCCATATTAGCTATCTAGCTGAAGAAAAATGAAAGCATGGTAATCGTTAAAAGTAATTGTTACTTAGTTAGCATTGATTTAACCCTTTAACTATTCAACTAAGACAAAATCAATGAAAACATGTTTTACTTTTCCTGCTGCTTATTGCTTTGGGGAAATAAACACAATCTTTGTTTTTACAGAAATGTTTTTTACATGTGGGAAAATTCAAGTTTTTCTAAATGTTCACGAATGGTATTGGTTTAAATTTTTCAACCTGTCATGCAAAGAATACATATATTTTTTATTTATTATCTCTTTTCTTTGTTTTATCATTATTATTATTATTTTATTAATAATAACAATATTACTAATAATAATAATTGTAAGGAAACGCAGTCATTGGAGTGTTTAGGAACTGCTATAGTTTTATTTTTACAACCTTTTCCCGGAAGTCACGTGCCACAGCGTGTAGCTTGATGGTGACAGAAGTTTGCCACAGACTTGGCAGTTTTAAAGAAAGTTATAAGGAATAATTTTTTTGTTTAAATTTTTTTCCTTTTTTAAATATTTGATACTACTATTTTTTGAAGGAAACGTAGTCATCGGGATGTTTACGAATTGCATTAATCTTATTTTTTCCAACCTTCTTCCGAAGTCACGTCCCACAACTTGTACCTTGACGGGGACAGTGACAGAGTTTGCAGTTGAGCTGGCAGTTCAGAAAAAACATGTTCCGCTCAGCGCTCGCCGTTTTGTAACACTATTCAGTCTCGCGGAAAGCAAACAAAAGGACTTTTACACCTTCAAAGTTGTGAACAGCAGAGGAAGTCGTGTTCTAGAAAATACCGTTCGGTGAGTCCAAACGAAATAAACAAAACTAACAGAACCTCTTCTTGGGCCAAACCTTGACTGGAATATTATATTGCGGGGCCTTTCCGCACCTTTTGCATGCCGGCATGAGCGCATCTTTGAGAGTGCTTTAACTTTCTGTCTGCAGATGGGACTAACACTTGTCTGACTGCTGTGGGGCGCTCGGGCTCCTCTCGGTAGTCTACGTGGCAGGAGGCCTGCAGAGTCCCTGCAGCTCTAGGAGCTCTGCAGCTCTCATGAACTACTAGTGAAGGTACCACGATCCAAGCTGTCCACAAACGCAACATTTCACTGATGCATTAAAATGCATACGTATATCTAATAATACAATAATACCCACTAAAAAATTAAAGCCCTATTATTACAATATTGTTTTCGCAATTCTTTCTAACTGCATTTTTGGATGAACGTCCTCAAAAGTGATGACATCACAGGCGGGCGAAACCCAAATGAATTAGAATGAATTAGAAGACTAAAAGTCAAAGCAAAAAGTTACACAAGATATTAAGTTATTCAAGTCACTACAAGAGCGCAACAGTTTGTACTTTGGTTTCAATGAAAGCATCATATCTGATGCTTTGTTTTGTTTATTTTGGGAGGACTATAGATTTTGATTTTAAACATTATGATTTGTTTGTGTTTGAATAAACGAGAGGAACACACTGCACCCTTTAAAGCATGAATGAAGCCCTTGCATGTGCTGAATCTGCACTAACACTTGTGTTTGGGACCTGCAGCCTATAGATTTTGTTGATTCCTTTTGCATTATGACTAACAGTTGCACGTGATGTATAAAGGAGGAAAAAAGCTTTTTTTGCTTTGATACTAAATGCTTCTGCTTAGTTTTAAACTGCTATCAGAAAAAGTGCAGATCAAAGATCATTTAGACTTTGATTTGACTGAACGAGAGAAGATAATTTATTCTGTCATTTCTATTTATTGATTTTATTAAGAACCAAGACAATTGGTAAATTCATCGACCTCTCATTGAACCTTTTTCATGCTATAAAAGTTATTCTTTATAGTATAACCCAATCATTTAAAATGAACATTGAACTAAAAATAATTTTTCTTTTTTAAATTAATTTAAAGACCCACTTCAATCATCTTTTTATCTTTTTTTTTTTTTCTGACTATTGATATATATATATATATATATATATATATATATATATATATATATATATATATATATATATATATATATATATTTATTATTGTTTTCAAAATTTGAACAATTTTGAACACAAAAACATTTGAACAGTTTAAGCATCAAGTATCAAAAATATGTCAGCCCCCACACCCCACCCCACCCTTCAACTTAAGACAGCCATACAAGTAAAATAATTAAATAATAATAATAATAAAAAGATAAAACTAAGTAGAGAGAAAAATAAATACGAGGTATACACACAAGGATGTAAACTTTTTTTCCACAGGTGTTACAGTCCACTGACCAGTTTGTTTATGAGCAAGGCATTAAAGAAGATTGCTTAATGTTTTGACCCTGTAAAAGTAGACCCTTTAAGTCGGCAGGCAGATGAGACGAAAATGGAGTCCATGTTGTAAGAAACATCTCCTCCCTTCCTTCCATAACTGCATGTAACCTCTCATGAGGAAGTGTACAGAACACCTCTCTGTACCAGAGAGTGACAGTGGGAGGGGACTCCTTTATCCAATGTAATGATACATTTCCGAATGACAAAAGCAGTTTCTCCAAAAGTTTATAATGTGCAGTAGGGATCTGTAATTTCCTCGAGGGAAGGCCCAACAGGAAGACACCTGGATCCTCTTGATTTTTAATTTGAAGATATCACTGATCACAGATGAAACATGATTCCAAAATCTAGAAATTTTCTCCACATTCCCAAAAACAGTGGTAATATGTTCCTCTCCAGATTACATTTAAGCACAAAGGAGACTGAGAACCATTACCTATGAAATAACAGGAGTTATGTGGAGTCTGTGGATTATTCTATACTGAGTCTCTCTTAGTCTGTTGCACGTGAACGTAGATTTAATCAAGCGGAGTGCTGTTTGCCAATCATCTTCTATATATTGAGAGTCTAAGTCTATTTCCCCATTTACGGAAATATCTGAAGGAGGTATATGCCTAAAGAGTTATGAGAGAATAGAATGATCCAATCAGGTGTTTCCTGTCCTTACATCCCCAAGAACTTTTCTACATCATTAACAGCTGAGGTGCAAATAACATGAGAGATCTAAATAAAATGTCTCAGTTGGAGATATGCAAAAAAATGTTTTTGAGGGACATGAAAAGTGGTTTGTAATTGTTGAAAGGACATAACAGTGTTGCCTTTATTAAATCGCCAATTACATTAATTCCTAAATTACGCCAGGAGGAGAACACAGATGGCCCAACACCAGCAGGAAAGTCAGGATTTTGAGTTATTGGGGAAAGCAAAGACTTAACTTTTGTCTTTCCCAGGTGCTTTAACACATCACGCCAAACTCTAATACCATTATAAATAATAGGATTTTTTCTAACAGTTAGTGGGATTTTGTCCATGTCACAGGTGATCAATCCCCAGGGAGAATGAGGAGAGCATGCCCATGAGTCAATGCAGTTCTCCCTCTTTAGATATGTATGTAGCCACAGCCAGTAAGGATGGGCGTGGCAGGCCCAGTTATAAAAATTATATATGGTACTGAGAGACCACCCATATCGGGATGCAACTGCAAAATCTTAAGTTTCTGTCTTGGCTTCTTCCCGATCCATATAAAGTTGGTAAAGGCCTTTTCCAAATCTCTGTTAGTTTTCTTTGATATATATAGAGGGAGCATCTGCAGAGGATACAAGAGACGTGGCAGAACATTCATTTTGATTAAACTAATTCGACCCAACATTGACAGCGGAAGTTTTTGCCATCGCTGTAGATCCGCTTTTATCTGTGTGCAGATGGGGGAGAAGTTCAGTTTAAACATATCGTTCAGCTCTGGGGACATTTTCACGCCAAGATACAGCAAACCACCAACAGTCCATTTGAATGGGAAATCATTGGGAACGTCAGCCTGAGTCAGGCCTCCCAACGGCATAGCTTCTGACTTTGCAAAATTAATTTTGTAACCAGATATAGAGCTAAATTTGTTAAAGGCTTTAAGAGTAATGGGAATTGATTGTTTAGGTAATGTTAAGAATAAAATGATGTCATCAGCATACAAAGCAATCTTATGCTCCATGTTCCAGCGATATTCCTCTTTAACCTCCCGCTTACGCGATAGTTTCAGCTAGTGGCTCCAATGCTAAGGCAAAAGAAGTGGGTTAAGAGGACAATCCCACACGCTCTCGCACGCAATGGTTCAGAGCAGCAACCATTAGTCAACACAGAGGCTGTAGGTGAATGGTATATGTTTGTATCCATCTAAGTAAGCTACCCCCAAGTCCGAATCTATGGAGGACGTCGAAAAGATACTCCCACTCTATCCGATCGAAAGCTTTTTCAGCATCAAGAGAGACAGCCAGGGCTTTCTGCTTCCTTTCAGAGGAGAACTGTATAATTCTCAGCAGCCTTCTCACATTGCTGTGGGATAACCGTCCTGGCACAAACCCTGGACTGGTCTAGTGAACAAGGGTTGGGAGAAAGTTCCTGCAGCCTACGGCAAGAAGTTTAGAGAGTACGACTGTCAACAGAAATAAGGCTGATGGGTCGTATTAAGACCCACATAAGTCAGCTGGTTTGTCTTTTTTTAAGATCACAGACACATGTGCATGACTTAATGTGGGGGGAAGGAGGCCTTTCTCAAATGAATCTACAAACATATCTGTTAGTGGACCAACCAGCATCTTACTAAATGTTTTATAAAATTCAGGTCCAAATCCATCTGGTCCTGGAGCTTTGCCTCCCTTCAGAGCAGATATCGCCTCAGAGACTTCCTCTTTGCTTATCGAATTATTTAGAATTTTTTTCTGTTCATCAGACAGAGTAGGAAATTTTATTTGTCAAGAAAATCTGTTCGCTGTCAGCAGTGATTCATTGAGAGCTATGTGCTGTCTTGGTAATATAATTTCAAGGATTTTGTTTATATCTGTAGACTTGTTTTGCCTCCTTTCCATCCTATCTGTAAGAGCAGGGATTATGTTGACTTCCATCTTACTTTTTTAGCCAGTCTCGCAACCTGCCAGGTTTATTTCCAGATTCAACAATTCATGTTTAGCATAAAAAATTTGTGTCTGGGCACTTTGTTAATATGAAGCTGGTTTAGGCAGAGCGAGCTGCTTTCCAGCTGCTTTTGCAAAGAGTCACTAGATGCTGCCTGAACTGAACCCTCCAGCCCTGCTATATTTTTTCTGTATTCAATTGTGATTTCAGAGCTTTCTTCTTTCTGAGCTGATGTATATGATATGATTGACCCCCCCCCCCCCCCCAGTATGTATGCCTTACCAGATTCCCATAGTGTAGAAGGGCTTATCTCTGGAGTTTTATTAATGGCAATAAAACCTTCCCATTCTTTTGTAATATAATCTACAAAATCCTGGCTGCTCAATAAGGTTGGGTTTAGAATTCCAGCTTCACAGGCTGGGTCTAGGTAGGGGAGGCAGAGAACTATGCTAACCGGGAGCGATGATCAGAGATGAATTTAGTGCCACCTGTACAGTTTCTTTATCCTGTCAAGGACAAAATGAGATGAAAAAATAGTCTATCCGGTGAAAACTTACGGGATTGAAAATGAGTACCTTTATTCGTTGGATGCATAATTCGCCACACATCATGTGGTTCAGGTCAATAAGAATTTAACATTTTCCTCAGATTTCTGAAGAGGGCGTGTTGTGTACTGCGTTCAAGTCTGCACGGAAATTCACCATTAATAGAAGGTGGTTCTTTTACTTTAAGTTTCAACATCACAGTGTTTATAAAAAAATGACCCAACTTTTCTGATTTGAGGCCTTTAATGTTCCGCTTTTATTGTAGAAGAAACGTTTTTGTCAAAGTTCTCTGGGTTTTGGGAAAATATTCAGTTCTGATCAGAACATTTACAGCCATCCTCCAGTTTGTGTTGTATCATCAACTCTGTCATCTGTCATTTGAGCAATAAAGAGCTGCATCTACTGAAAAAAAAGGTGGTTCTTTTACTTTCACCCATCCATATTAGCTATCTAGCTGAAGAAAAATGAAAGCATGGTAATCGTTAAAAGTAATTGTTACTTAGTTAGCATTGATTTAACCCTTTAACTATTCAACTAAGACAAAATCAATGAAAACATGTTTTACTTTTCCTGCTGCTTATTGCTTTGGGGAAATAAACACAATCTTTGTTTTTACAGAAATGTTTTTTACATGTGGGAAAATTCAAGTTTTTCTAAATGTTCACGAATGGTATTGGTTTAAAATTTTCACTTATTCAACCTATCATGCAAAGAATACATATATTTTTATTTATTATCTCTTTTTCTTTGTTTTATCATTATTATTATTATTATTTTTATTATTATTAATAATAATATTAATAATAATAATTGTAAGGAAACGCAGTCATTGGAGTGTTTAGGAACTGCTATAGTTTTATTTTTACAACCTTTTCCCGGAAGTCACGTGCCAGAGCGTGTAGCTTGATGGTGACAGAAGTTTGCCACAGACTTGGCAGTTTTAAAGAAAGTTATAAGGAATAATTTTTTTGTTTAAATTTTTTTCCTTTTTTAAATATTTGATACTACTATTTTTTGAAGGAAACGTAGTCATCGGGATGTTTACGAATTCCATTAATTTTATTTTTCCAACCTTCTTCCGGAAGTCACGTCCCACAACTTGTACCTTGACGGTGACAGTGACAGAAGTTTGCAGTTGAGCTGGCAGTTCGGCAGAAAAGATGCTCCGCTCAGCGCTCGCCGTTTTTGTAACACTATTCAGTCTCGCGGAAAGCAAACAAAAGGACTTTTACACCTTCAAAGTTGTGAACAGCAGAGGGAAGCTCGTGTCTCTAGAAAAATACCGGGGTTCGGTGAGTCCAAATGAAATAAACAAAACTAACAGAACCTCTTCTTGGGCCAAACCTTGACTGGAATATTATATTGCGGGGCCTTTCCGCACCTTTTGCATGCCGGCATGAGCGCATCTTTTATGAGAGTGCTTTAACTTTCTGTCTGCAGATGGGACTAACACTTCTTGTCTGACTGCTGTGGGGCGCTCGGGCTCCTCTCGGTAGTCTACGTGGCAGGAGGCCTGCAGAGTCCCTGCAGCTCTAGGAGCTCTGCAGCTCTCATGAACTACTAGTGAAGGTACCACGATCCAAGCTGTCCACAAACGCAACATTTCACTGATGCATTAAAATGCATACGTATATCTAATAATACAATAATACCCACTAAAACAAAATGAAAGCCCTATTATTACAATATTGTTTTCGCAATTCTTTCTAACTGCATTTTTGGATGAACGTCCTCAAAAGTGATGACATCACAGGCGGGCGAAACCCAAATGAATTAGAATGAGTTAGAAGACTAAAAGTCAAAGCAAAAAGTTACACAAGATATTAAGTTATTCAAGTCACTACAAGAGCGCAACAGTTTGTACTTTGGTTTCAATGAAAGCATCATATCTGATGCTTTGCTTTGTTTATTTTGGGAGGACTATAGATTTTTATTTTAAACATTATGATTTGTTTGTGTTTGAATAAACGAGAGGAACACACTGCACCCTTTAAAGCATGAATGAAGCTCTTGCATGTGCTGATCTGCACTAACACTTGTGTTTGGGACCTGCAGCCTATAGATTTTGTTGATTCCTTTTGCATTATGACTAACAGTTGCACGTGATGTAATAAAGGAGGGAAAAAAAGCTTTTTTTTTGCTTTTATTACTAAATGTCTCCCGTTTAGTTTTAAACTGCTATCAGAAGAAAGTGTGCAGTAGATCAAAGATCATTTAGACTTTGATTTGACTGAACGAGAGAAGATAATTTATTCTGTCATTTCTATTTATTGATTTTATTAAGAACCAAGAAAATTGGTAAATTCATCGACCTCTCATTGAACCTTTTTCATGCTATAAAAGTTATTCTTTATAGTATAACCCAATCATTTAAAATGAACATTGAACTAAAAAGAATTTTTCTTTTTTAAATTAATTTAAAGACCCACTCCGATCATCTTTTGATCTATTAAAAAAGTGTTTCCAGTGGTCTTTTAATTATGATGTAGTTTTTAGCCAAAATAAAAATATATAGATATTTGCTTACTCTCTCTCACTCCCCCAACCTAAAATTAGCGGTGCAACAAAAATGGCGAGCAATATTAGAGCTATCCAGTTGTCTGTGTTTGAGCAAGACCCCAGCTCAGACGAGGAAAATGAAAATGTTCTTGGATCTATTTGTCTCCAAGTGGATGCATCAGAATGGAGCGGAGCACGGAGCTCAAAACAAATACGGTCTTTTTCTTTCAACAGCATTTTTTTGTCTGCTCCTGATTCACAATGTTGAAATACTTAGAAATGTAGTTTTGAGCTGAATTTTCTGTCCTCCATCCTCGGAAAATGCCACAAACACCAAAAACATACTTCAAAGTGAATCTATGAAAGCAAATTTGGGGAAATGTTTTTTGCCGGCTTGTTGTCACTGTATTTGTGTTGCTTCAGGTGTCGCTGGTGGTGAACGTAGCCAGTGAATGTGGCTTCACCGAAGAACATTACAAAGACCTGCAGCAGCTCCAGCGGGACTTTGGCTCAAGTCACTTCAACGTTCTGGGTTTCCCCTGCAACCAGTTCGGGCAGCAGGAGCCGGGCAGCGACAAGGAAATCGACAGCTTTGTGCGCAGAGTCTATGGAGTCTCCTTCCCGCTGTTCAGCAAAATCGCTGTAGTTGGAACAGGAGCCCATAATGTCTACAAGTATCTTGCTGGTAAGATCTTTGATCCCCCAAAAGAGCTGCAAATGTCTACTGCTCACAAAGATAACCCCCTTTAATCTGTGCAGAATTGAATCTGTTAACTCAGGAGATGTCAGCGGGGAGACCTAAATAAACAATCTTTGACATACCATAAATCTTTGACCGCTAAATCGATCATCGTGAATCATCGGATTCTGACGGAGAAAAGCTGCTTTTCATATCAGCTTTAAACTGTTACGTAACACATTCCTAATTATTAGCTGATTTAGTTGATTGCATATCTGCGCAAAGCTGCTTTTCTCCGCTTCAGAATCCGCTGGAATTACGTTCTTTGCTTAAACTGTTTTAATAATTACAGTTGTCAAAAGAATGTCAACACTGGAGCTAAAGCTTTGCTGTTAATGGAATAAACAGTTTTCACTTTGCAAATGTGTTTAAAAACGTCCTTAAATCGTTTTTTAAACAACAGTTTTTAAAATTAATACTAGCTCATGAAGAGGATTTCATCCTTTTTCTTCTCTTTTTTTATCTTTATAAAACATTGATGGAGGTGGAAAGCGTCAATGCTAGGTTGAAAACTAAATGGATATATGGTTGTGATGAATCTTTCATTTTTGTGTTGGTTGTAAGTTTAAAGTCTCAATCCGATCATTTTTTGATCAATTTTAAGGCATTTCCCAGAGGTCTTTTAATTCTGATCATGCGGTTTTTATCTATCCTGTGTCGTTTTCTAGGACATAGTGTCTGTAGAGCAGCAGGAGCTCATTAGACATTCGCCTTTGAGTTGTGGGCGGGACTGTTGACGCAGAGCAAGCCCTTTTCAACTTCACGTCATCCATCTGTTTGAATGGCGAGCAATTTTGCAGCTATCCAGCCGTACGGTTCAGAACCAGATGCCTCCTCAGACGAGGAAAACAAAGACAAACATGGATCTAGTCGTCAATAAGTAGATGCATCAGAATGGAGCAGGGCAGGGAACTTGAGAACTGCCCATTATAGTTTCTACTTGACAACTATAAGTTTTTTCCAACTGCATTTATTCATCTGCTCCTGATTCACAACAAAAGAAAAAATGCTAAGAAATTTAATTTTAAACCACCAAAAACACAATTTTCATCAGATTGGGTCTTTATGTAAATGATGGAAAGACGATTTTGGAATGATGTTGTAAAGTTTGCTTTTGATTGTCACATTTCACAGACTCATCCGGAAAAGAGCCCGACTGGAACTTCTGGAAGTATCTCATCGACGTGAACGGCAAAGTGGTGGATGCGTGGGGACCCAATGTCTCCGTCAAAGAAATCCGGCCCAAAATAGCTGAAATGGTTCGGCAGATAATCCTAAAAAAGAAGGAGGAGCTTTAAGTTGCTTCCAGATCCTTTGCAGAAAGAGAACCAAAGGAACAAACGACACATTTGTAGAAATCTTGTTGAGGTTTTGACTTTATCTGACAAGCGTTAATCCCATCTTCATGCACTGATGAAACGTCACTGTGTCCGTATGTTTGTCACGTGTGAATCAAGAACTCTTGAGTTTTTTTATATACTAAGTACAAGTGCTTTGGGTTTTTTTTTTTTTGTTACTGAATAAACTTTTACTGTGATGACTTGGTTTTTGAGATGGTGCTTAGCTTTTTTGACTAAAACTTCTGATGTTTGTTGAAGTTGGTTCAAATCCGTTATATTTTTACGGTGGCCCTGAAGTTCAAATCACATCAACAAATCACTCGACAATTAAAAAAGTAAAGCAATTAGTAAAAAACAACTTTGCATTTTAAAAATCAATATAAAATTCCACAAACCAAAAATAAAGGGAAAGTAAAACTGATGTCCTGAAATAAAAAAGAAATGTTAAAAATTGATTCAAAGAAACCGGAAAAGGTAGGTATTATAGTGATTTGGCCTGACAATATCTTCAGACGATATTTCTTTAAACGTCTGGCCATACCCACTGCAATTGCTCAGTTCTTCCTTTAGCTCAGTTGGAGCAAAACATCCTTATGTTGCTGTCATCATCCAATCAGAGATGTCCAATCTAGCATACTTGTGTTTTCTTAAATGCTTTTTTTTACGTTTTGGTCTGTGGATTTTTTTTTTTACTTCTAAAATATTTTTTTTAGTACTATTTGTTCTGCTTTTTTTATTTATCTTAAACATATTTTTGCACTAAGTGATTTGTTGGTGTGACGTGTCACGGTCACCGTTGTTTTTAGTCTTGGTGTGTGACAAGGGCAAGTTTTCAAAGTTCTGAAACACAAGCAGGTCATTTGAGGTCAAGTGCTGCAGGAAAACACCCACCAAGAGATGCTACCAAACATATGCAGCAAAGCACGTTTTTAGCATCTTCTTTGCACTTTGACCTAACTGGCGAAGGCAGTTTCTGGACTCGTCACTGAGTGTAAGAGGTCTCCAGAAGTGTTTTTTTTTAATGGAACTTGCTTCAAAATGATACTGGAGCTCAGTTTAAACAGTTCCACAACTTGGTTAAGACCATCACATGGGCCCTTAATCAGCAGATTATCACAAGTGTGGCCATTCATGCCCCTCAAAATCAACACCTCAAGGTACTAGATTAGTGGTCCCCAACCCCTGGGTCGTGGGGTGCCTGTCGCTTGGTAGACAAAATAAATGTAATTTTGATCATTTTTGTTGTGTTTCTGATTCTGAATGAAGTTTTTTTTTTTTTTTTGGGGGGGGGGGGGGGGGGATGACCAGATTCTGTCCACCACATCCATCTACAACCAGGACACACTAGGCATGTGATGTCCGTTGAAGAATGTGCTAATAGGAAGCTAAAAATGTCACAAAATTGACGAACTTGTAGATTTTACGTGAGAACTTGTAGAATTATTTTACAAGTCAAATCTACAAGAAACATTTTATCTTCTTACGCAGTGCCTGCGTTCTTGAACCCGCATTTAGCTCATGGTGTTCACACTGCAAGCGGCTACGGGCCCCTTCTTTTATTTCTACTGTTCACAGACGCATGACCGCCTCCTATGAGGCTTGGTGCGAAAAGTTAAAGTGGTTCAAATCTCAATGAATCTTGCTCCAGGCTTTTTGTTTCACGGCTCTATTCTGATATATTAAAAACTTGGTGTTATAGAATTCTAGCCACATGTAAAGAACATGTAAATCAAGGTAGAACATGAACCTTGTGTGATTATGCTGCTTACATGCAATTTATTAGTGATACATGCAGTAGTTATGTAGTTTGAACGTGATATGTGCGTCATATACCCGATCTAAAAGTTATACATCGGTGGAACATGCGTGAAAAGACTTTTAGACGTACGTGGAATGGTCGTCGCGCATTGGTGACGCATCTAAATTACATCCACTTCAATCGCCAAATCCACTCCAACAGCTAAATTAAAAGCCCAAAGCTAGCAAAGTTAATAAAAAGAATAAAAGTCCTTGGGAAGTTTCTTTGGGGAGAAAGGACCCAGTAATGAAATGGAGGAAGAGCCTTTAACTTAAAAGAAAAATAAATCTGCTATCTACAGACAAAACCAGGAGTCTTCTTTGCGATATGGATTTATTCTCACATTTTATTCAGCATGCCAAACCCTCTTTGCACAAACATGCAGCAACTGACTCTTTAATGTTACACTAATTAAAAAGTTTCATTCACTGTGGATTTAATATTATACTTAGAAATCAACAGTTTTATGACAGTTGTATCATTTATTTTATTTATTATCTGTCAAACCTTAAAAGTCGGTCACGGCTGAAATTTGACATTAAAGGGAAAATCACATTTTCATGGGTCCTCCACAAAGACTACGTTCAGAAAATACTCTATGTTAAAGAGAAATACACCATGAATTATCAAGGTTCATTACAAGAAAATATGAATGATCTTTCTGCTCAGATAATCTGACCCCAAATTGAATTCTTAGTGATTTTTACAAATCAAAAACAAATCAAAAGTTTTGTCACACAGAATCTTCATTATTCGTAAAACATCCAGAAACACAAAATAAAAATGTATTTTAAAAGGATGTTTGTTTTGCTTTTTTCACAACTAAAGTCTTAGTAAAATAGGCTCTGAAAAAAATGCCTCAGATCTGAAAACTTTGTTGAGACACAATATATATTTTTGAAGAGTGGAACCAGAAGCAAACGTCAAAATTTACAGTTTTTAATTGCAAATTTCTTGATATAATTAATGCCGTGGAAAAGCCACTGAGGAAAAGATGAGAAAATGTTTCACTTTCAGTCCAACGTTGGCAGTTCGGCAAGGAACCGTGTTACTTCTTCACGCATTGGGTGTTTATTTTGGTTTTGAATCTTCTCCAGCGCTTTGATGCTTCTGTCACGATAGAAGGACTTGTGTGGTATTCTTGCAGCTTCCATGTGGCATTTTGTTGATTTTTCTCTCTCTTTTTGATTAAAATACAAATTTAGTGCATAATAATTGTAAAGCATCTGTTTTCCCTCATGATCCTGATCAGCAGCTTTTTGCAGCAGTTCTTCATATTTCTGCTTAGCTTTATCCTGTTGATTGGTCTTTACATAAATGCCCGCAAGATATATTTGCTTTTTCCATGAGGTCTCCGGGTACAAACGAATCACCTCCAGGTGTAGACTGATTGATCTATTGATCACTTCAGGGGAATTGTCGTCTGTGTGAAAGATCTTTGTCTTGTAAAAGTTAGCGGTGCATCTTTTATTGAAACGTGCATCTGGATATTTTTCCAGAGCTTCTTCAGCCACATTTATAAGGTCATCAATGGATAAATGATCTTTGAAGAGTGACTGTAATGGCTCAATGCCACTGTATTTGGTTAGACGTTTGTCAAAAATCATTCTGGCCAGCTTACGGGCTTCATCTTTAATGTCCTCTCCTGTCTTAGCTCGTCTAATCAAGTCATAAGCAGCAAGATACATGCTTGCAGGGTCCCGCTCTTTTGCCTCTCTGATTTCCTCCCAGAGATCAGCACTTATAACTTCTCTGCGGTCTTTTGAGATATTTACAAGGTTCACCACACGGCTTGTTTGCCACTCCACTTTGTCAGGCTTCATCTTTATGGCTTTGTTGAAGTAATCCATTGCCAACAGCTTTTGTGTTTTGCCATACTTCATCAGATTCCAAGCTTTTTCAGCATAGACCTCTGGTGGGGG
Source organism: Oryzias sinensis (assembly GCA_037389245.1). Lineage (NCBI taxonomy): Eukaryota > Metazoa > Chordata > Actinopteri > Beloniformes > Adrianichthyidae > Oryzias > Oryzias sinensis. The sequence continues at coordinate 9,477,966 of CM074498.1, read as the reverse complement.
GTGCTCACTTGTCAGAGCATCAATCTTAGACAAGTACCTCTGTGCTTCTGCTTCATCTCCCAATTTGTGGTACAGCCAAGCCAGATTGCCGTAGTTCACCACCAACCAGGGACCTTCAGCATTGTTTCTGAGCAGGCAGAAGGTGTCTTTAGCTTGCTTGAAGCTTCTTAAGGCCTCATCCATAGAGTTCAACTGGTAATAAACAAACCCCAGCAGGTTGTAAATGTGACCCATCCAGCTGGATGTGCGGTTGGTGATAAGATCCTCTAATTCATCCCTGAATTTTATGGGATTCAGCTTCCAAGTAAAGTGGCACTCAAGGGCTTCCAGGTTGGACTCCATCTTAGGCAGACTGAGAAGCACTGAAACAAATCCAAAGTAATGTTTTAGTACAAACTTGCTTTCAGTCAAATCACAGGACCTTAAAACATAAGACGTAAAGGCAAAGCATAAGAAAAACAACATCAGTGAGTGTCAAAAATAAAATAGTTAATGAGGGAGTGCCTCACAGTTCAATCCACGACCAATGGACACAATGTGATGATGAAACGAAAAGAATAAATGAGAAAAAGAACTTTAATTCTTCAAATTACTCTTTCATTCAAAACACAGGCTGTCAGAAGAAGGTGTTTTCTGTAGAGTCAAGGACTTACCTCCTCATTCGTGCATGCCAACACATCTGAATTCTGGTCCTTATAAACCCCAGCTTTGGGTGCCATAAAAACCTTTAATGTTTAACTTTTACAGTACTGTAAATAGCAGGACAGTAAATGCTGGGTTTGACATCAATAGAGTTCTTTTTATTGGAAAACGAAAGAAGGAAAAAAAAGAGAGCAAATACTAACCTTCTGTAGAAGGTTGTAAATTACTTGTGCTTCATATTTTTTGTGGGTTAAAAATGTTTTGAAAATCAGAAAGTTAGACGTCCTCTGATGCTAAAACTATAAGTTAAAGCCACAACTGTGACATGACAGCCCATTACAGGGAACCAAAAGCTGACAATGTTTGGCAGAACGATGGGAAAGCAAACTGATTCACAGAAGAACAAGAAGGTTAGCTAGTGGTCATCTTTTGGAGAAGTGGTCCTAAAACATCTGGCATAACACTGATTTCTGATTCCTGTCAAACCTCTGACTGATGATGATATGAGGTAGATGAAGGATGCAGAGCTTTGTAGACGGCTGTCAAAATAACCAGCATTAGATTCAAGCCACAACGGAAATAGTGGTTGACTGTAGATTTATTTATTTTTTTATTTTTATTTTACCAGGAAATTCCATTGAGACTGAATCTCTTTTTCAAGGAAGAACAGATGCTGGCCTCCTCTCTCCTTACTGGGGAACATTTATGGTGAGGAAGCAGCAAATCCAGGAGTGTTGTTGGGAATCAATGGAGAAGGTCTGAAGGGAAAAAGATGCTGGCATGGGATGTCTGGGATATTTTTATTAAGTTTTGTTCTCATGAGTGAGGCATTTAAATTTTTTTTCTATGATTCTAGTATTTGTATATGTTTTGGGCATTTTTATTTTAGATGTTAACCTCCACTTTTCCTATTTTTGTATTTATGTTTTATCAGTTTCCTTGCTTTATTTCTTTATCTTCCTGTTTAATTGCACGTTTGGGAGTTTCCTCATCGAACGACAATAAAAGCAAGAATCTTATCTAAAGAACATCTGACTAAGTGTAATGACACACAGGTGCAGCCCCACCTAACCACAGCTGAGGAAATAAAGGGTTATCTGTAAAGTTTCAGAATGCAAATGGGATTCAGTTTCTGTTCTGAAGAAATTTGGAAATAAATGTTACTAGGGCCAGATCCGTTCACTAAGTAACCACTAACATTCCTGGTTCCACATGACTCGTGAGTGGTAGATCTTGAGCACGGATCTCTTAATATCTTAATTTTAAAGGCAAATCTTTTCTCTCCTTTATTTTTATCCTTTTTATTATTTTATCATAATATTTTCCCGGCTAATGTGGGTGTCTGATTGTTTTCTTTATTTTTTTATGTCTCCTGTTTCCCTTAACTTTTAAGTGTAAAGTTTATTTTCATCTTCCTTAAAATATCTGCTGCTGCTTTAAATGTTATTTGTTCAACAGATCTTGTGTAGGACCCATGAGAATATGATATAGATTTCTTCACAACCCATAACGTTGAAGCTAAAAATGTGGAACTTCAGCCTAGTCTGACTTTTAAGGTGCAATGGATAAAAATGAAAAAAGAAAAGAAAGAAAAAAAAACATGTCTCTAAATTTGGTATTTTTTAAATACAGTAAAAAACAGAAATTTCACAGTTTGAGTGGCAGCATCCTCAGAACATTAGACAGCTGGTTCCTGAATATAAGGCAGAGTGTGTTGGTTAGTGGGAACAACTGTCACAACAAAGCCATATTTGGAGTATAAACACTCCTGGTATTTGTTTGTTAAATGGAGCTTTCTTTTTTTGTGAAGATGTTTCCTCAATGACTGTTTTCTGTGAAAAGAAACTGTTCAAATACTTTTGTTTTTTGTTAACTTTGTTAACTTGAGGGTTTTAATTCAGCGGTCGCCACAGCCGCGAAAGTAGCGGATGTTTTTTCAACACATGACCGAGTGACAAGCATCAGGAATAAGTTAGATGTGGACGGGAGAATCCAATGGGTTTGCAAAATAAAACTTCTTTCAGAATCAGAATATAAATAAAATGGAAAAAATGTAAGTCATATTTTTTTCCCCTCTGTGGACTGGTAGCACCTGTTCCAGCAGCAGCGAGGTTGGGAACCACTGTCCTATGCAGTCAGGTCCCTGATGTTGCACTAAACTTTAAACTTTTACCCCTAGTTTGCCAAAAGAAAATGATTTCTTGGGGTTTATACAGGTTCTGATTTATTCGGCCTGCCGAGTCGAATGTCAGGGGGGGGGGGGGGGACATGGTCAGCAACAGTACTCAGGTAGGCTGTGGTGTAACCATGCTAAGTTGGTATAAGTGTGCCATGAAAATTTACCACCACCACCAGCCTGAACCATTGATACAAGGCAGGATTTCATGTTGTTGACACCAAATTCTGACCCTAACATCTGACTGTGGCAGCAAAAGTAGAGACTAATCAGACCAGACAACATTTTCCCAATCTTCTCTTGTCCCGTTTTGGTGAGTCTGTGAATTGCAGCCTCAGTTTCCTGTTCTTCCTGTTCCTGTTGGCATATGGTGTTGTCTTCTGCTGCTGTAGTCAATCTGCCTCAAGGTTGGACGTGTTGTGCGTTCAGAGATTCTCTTCTACAGACATTGCTTGGAACCAGTAGTTATTTGAGTTTCTGTTGCATTTCTATCAGCTGGAACAAGTCTGGCCATTCTCCTCTGACCTCTGGCTTCAACAAAGTATTTTCACTCATAGAACTGCCACTCCCTGGATATTTTCTCTTTTTTGGACCATTCTCTGTAAACCCTAGAAATGGTTGAGGGTAAAAATCCAGACAGATTAGCAGTTTCTGAAATACTCAGACTAGCTTGTCTGGCAACCAACAACCACGTTTAAAGTCTCGTAAATCACCTTTCTTCCCCATTCTGATGTTTGAACTGCAACACATGGTGTTGTCTACAACACATGTCTACACACCTAAAACGCATTGAGTTGCTGTCATGTAATTGGCTGATTGGAAATTTGAGTTAACACGCTTTTGGACATGTGTGCCCAATGCGTATCTGTCATTTACTGGATATGTCAAAAGAAATGTCTATAGTGGCAAACTATGTTCATAATGATTAAAAAAATTACCTCAAACATATACAAATAACCCCAAAAAAATCTGAATGAGTAGAATTATGTTTCTCTATGAAAAATAATAAAATGCCAAATTTAGAGAAAATAAAACTAAAATTGATGGACACAATTAGTGCTGACCCCAAAATTGCCTCGAACTCCTTTTAGAGTTGACAAAGTCAGTTGAAGACTTTTGTTGCTAAAAATCTTTTATTTTTAAATTCAGGCAAAAAACTGAGCAAAGTCCAGAAACATTTATCAGAAACTCTTCGTTCCTGCCAAGAGTTCTTGCCACAGACTAGTATTTCAGTAAACAAGGTAATAAGTCTCCTGCAGTGAGCTAGGCACAAACAACCGTGTTTCACCATTGTAGGTTTCATAAGTTTTGTTTCTGTTTTTTTTTCAATCTTTTGATGCTAATAAAAAAGTCTATCTTATCTTACCCTAATTTACAGTTTTAATCACTTTGTGTTTAATGATCAACTTCATAAGCAGACCTCCCATATCAACTGTAACTTGTTTACTTGTTTGAGGCTGCAGTATCTGGTAGGTGTCCTCCAGAAGGTGGAATTTGAGGCATTTGAAAAACAGAGAAATCAATGTTTTTATGTTATGTAGTTAGTGAAAGTAAGGAAATATTTTTTTTTAGATCATAGACAGTAGGTTGGATTCATCAAAAGACAAAGATTATCTTAATTTTGATATTCAGAAGTGCTCCATACTAGAAATGGACATTAACAACATTTGATCTATATTGATTGGTTGGCGTCCATTAGGTCTGCACAATGAATCGCAAATTTATTGTTATCGCAATATCAAGCTTTGCCATTTTGTGGTGCCGTCCGAATCTACAATTCTAAAATCGAGTGCCCTAGAAATCTCCCAGAGGTCTCTGTGAAAGACCAGTGTGCATCAATGCTTACTTGAATGGGGAATACAAACCACAGCCCAATGCGTTTGAACAAATTTTACGAAGAAAATGTATTTAAATGTATTTTTTTAAATAAAATATCAACGTTATCATCTTTAGAACACAGTGAATTCATGAATGGTTGTCGCAAAACGCTCATATTAATGAGATTTTCACTTTGTGAAATCAATGATGTCATATTTGCCGTTAAAAAAAAAAAAGCAGTGAGCATGGTGTACGTATTACTCTTAAAATCCAGGGCACTACATAGTCCCGCACTATAAAGTTTTTAGTAGTTAGGGATTAGAGAGGGAATTGAGACATGGCCAGTGTTTTTTATCATTTATTATTGGTGATATCATGTGAACTTTTCAACAAAATTCAGGCCAAATAGGAAAAATACCCATGCAAATAACAATATTCCTAACTTATTGTGAGTCTTGTAAGTAATCAGAGATGAGTGCTTATTGCTGGAGAAGAAGGGTATATATGGGTGCAGACCAAGAGGTGCGTGGTCCTGGGAACTGGAACACTGTTGAACTTTCTCTGTGTTGCGGGCCTGAGGGCCGTGTCACACAGCTACTACGTACATTTTACGCATTTTCCATGAATTCAATTTCTGTCTCTCGTGATGCATGCACAAAATACGTAATTCACAAGTGTTTCCTGTCATGTGTCGCTGTGCGCAGATGTTCGTTGAGGATTTCGGGTGATTGGCCTTTACGTGAATTTGGTTTTATGCTGATCAGTATTTTTGGTTAGATGAAAATTAAGCAGTTTATGTGTATTTTACATAGCTTGTACACAATTATAGCGCACACAATTACGCAATTGTACATAGTTTTTGTCTACGGACTTTTTACACACGTACCACTGAAGTATAACTTTTACATTGCGTATACAGCACACATATGCCGTTCAAGTTAAGTAAATTAATACATGGATTTTGGGCCAGATTTGCCCTTTTCGTTGATTTACATGTTCTTTGCATGATTTATTCGTACGTCTGCGGTTTTAACGTGGTTCATTCCTGATTCTCACTTTCTCCACGTGTCCATACGTTTGACCAATTTTCATCTGAACAATGTGCGCAAAATGTACGCAGTGGCTGTGTGACACGGCCTTAACTCAATGAAATTCTTAAACACCCCAGTGACCTTCTTCCAATTCACAACCGTTGTGCGGATCATGACTCTGTTAAGATAAACAGATATACATACATATGTTGGAAATAACTTTTGGGTTTTATGATGGTCACAGTCATGTCATTTTCCACCTGCTCCTGTGCTACTCCCCCTCCCCCTTCTTATCAAAGCAGATTGCTGCTGTCAGGGGATTAACGGCGGCTATAACTTCCTCTTCCCTGCAGGCTGCCTTTCCCTGACCCATTTAGTGCTTTAGCAGCTCTTCGAGCACCATGGGCTTGCTAGACATTTTTTCTTCCATCAAAGAACGGGCCGAAAAGTTTCTCAATGAGAAAAACGTGGTGACCGATTTTCTGGGAAAGGTAGAGGAAAAGACGGGGATCAAGAAGAAGTTCATTGCCGCGGGTACGTAACGTGACCCCTTGTTTTTACTCTGTTCAGTTCAAAACAAACTCCCCAACAGATATCTCTACGTTGATTCTTCTTGAATTTAGAAGACTTGCATTGGCTAGCTGCAAGCTTATGGAAAACGGATGGGGATTCAGTTAATCCTCATGTGAAAAACTGCTAACAGGATGCAAAACCAACTGTTCATATTGATCAGGACCTCCTAAGTTGCATCTGTATTCCACTGACAAATGGTTTCAAATGGTGTTTTTGGACTGTTGTCCCAACAGTGAGCGCTACATTCCATTGGCAAAATATGCTAGGCCTCTTTAATGTTCTTGTTTTGGTTTGATCCTATGGGCTTAGGTGAGCAAAAAACATAAATAGACAGCAAACTGCTAATAGATTTAGTTGACTAGGATACAACAATATCACAATGCGCTTTGTCCCCTCGGGCATGTACTATTTTGATAAAAATCCCACTGAATGTTATTTCCGCCTCTTGTAAACAATATGTAAGCAACCAATGTAAAGGATGGCAGCTTTATTAATAACGTTTTGAGCACATACATTTTTAAACATGTGAGACAGAGCATCTCCAGTACTATTCCAGAAGGGTTGTCGATGACATGGGTGACCCTGAACCATGTATTGAGGTATGCTGCCATGCAGGAGACTGTTCGGAATGTTATTTTTCTTCACCTTCATTAGGCCTTGATCACAACTGCCCTCAAAGGTGGGCAGGTGAAAACTGGGCACAAATGGTTCAGTATGGAGTTAGTATGTGCACCTTACTGATGACTGGTGTGGTTAAAAGTGCACTGTACGCCAGCATTACCTGTTCGTCATAAGTGTGTATACTGTAACTCAAATGTGATACACTTACCACATGCACAAAAATGGTACGTTCCATTTTCACACTGTCCCTTGAAGTGGCCATGCAACCCTCAGAGGAGGTGAAAAACCTGCACTCCCCTGCTCCCATCTGCAACTCTCCACGGGCCTGGACAACCTAAAACCCTCCATCACCTTTACGGTTCAACCCCCTGTATGCGTGGGTACAGGGTTTTCTCTGTCTGCTCTCTTTCTTACCCACAATTCTTTATGTCATGATTGCAGTTGTAGCTGTATGGTTTGCTGCGGACAGAATAAATCTCCTTTTATCCCAATTTGAAGATGTGCATATTTGTTCTTTAACAAAAAGCATAGATAGATGCAACCAATCTCGACTGCTCTTGAACATTTGGAAGGGTTCCACCTGGTCAGTCCTTGAATGGGAGACTGCGTTGGACTCCCTGGTTCTAAATCTTGGGGAACCACATGGGAGGGGGCACTCTCCAGTGTTTCCATGTGCCAATAAGAAGTCTGGGCAATGCAGAGGAGGTCAAAAGCCTTCACCTTTCATTGGCTGGGTAGGCTCCATCTTTCCTGTGATCAGAATAACATTCAAAAGGGGTCCAAGTCCAAGAGTTTTGTTTTTCCAGGAAATGATTTTAATTGTATAGCTTAAAGGGAGGCTACACCAAATGATTAATACTTTACCCAGATTGGGCACCAGTTCAAAGCTTACAAATTCTATAATATGAAGCACCTCACTTTTATAATTTCAGAGGACTAGCAAACTAAAGTCTCTGGACTTGGGCCCTTCTTGAATTAAACAGGGGCACTGCCATATTGGATAACTAGTGCTGCCATCTATGGGATGAAGCACAACCCATGCAAGAGAGGCCCAAGTCCAGGAATTTTGCACTAAGCGCATTTTAAATGTCAAAGCATAGTCAATACATTACAACGGAATTGGGACTTTTTTGCACATAATCAGATAGCTTTTCCTTTCAAGTCTATAGAACATATAATATCTCTATTTTGAAAAATTGGGGACTTGGGCCCCTTTCGAACTAACCGATTCAATTATCTTTAACCAATCATCCATCAATTTTCTAAACCCCTTTTTAAGGATTGGAAGCTTGGTTTTAAGTTCTTGCCTTTGTTATTTCTTGATATTTTATCAACAAAAGAAATAGACTTTAATTAAACATAAGTTGTGTCCTAAGAATCCACTGAGTCAGATCTCAACACATCTCGTGAGCGAGTAACAGCAGTGTATTGAGGGTGCAGTGGGTCAGTGACACAGTGAGCAGGACATGATGTCAGTGTGGTGCCTGGCGCTCACCGTCTCCCTCTCTAAGCAGTGGTGTTAAATCAGATAATCCACAGGGAGAGGCAACACGGCGGGGCTGCCTCCATGACTGAGCAGCAGTGTAAGCTGATCAGAGGTAGGTAGGTTGCCTAACCAGCTTCCCGTGTTTCCGTCTGGAAAACATTATCTTGTCTTTTCTTAGTTTCAAGATTGCTGTCAGACTGAAGGTTCAGTGAAGAAAAAGGTTCTTGTAGTATAATTGTTTTTTTTCTGAACACTAAAGTGTCTTTCAGCTCTCTAGAATCAAAACTAGCAATTTTCCACTTTACAAAGATGTTTTTAATTAAAGGAATGTGTTGGTTAAAATGATAAAAACTTCACTTTTTAAAAAGTACTTTGCAGCTCAGCATAATGTCTTTGTCAAAATTGTCCTTATAAGTGGATTCTGTCTGTCTCCGGGTGAAAAATGGACAAACCCGTCCAGGGCACGGTGATTGCCCACACAGAACAGCAACGTTGTAAGCTGCTCGATGACCCCATGGAGGGGAAATGTTCATGCACATCTTTTTTCTACAGGCATTCTGCTGGCAACAAGTCTCAGTGACCACTTTAAATGAAAGGGAACATAAGATGGAAGTAGAATGAAAGCTTTCATGGCCAACAGCCTTTGGACCCTTCATCCTCCTCAATATGTTCATCTTTACTGAAATTTCCTGTAAAGATGAAGCAACATCTTCTACTCTGCGCTCTCCAAAGCTATTTTCTCATCGTCCTCTGCAATGCATGTTCATGTGACCATTTCCAATAAAAAGTCTATGTAAACACAAGTAAATGTGTATTTTGAATTTTAAAAAAAATATTTTTTTTTGATACGCAAGTTTTTACGACCATTTTCAGGCTCTATGTAAAAAACGTATGGCCATTGAAAAACGTTGAAAGTTAAACCTGGGTTGAACTTTGACCAATCGAGGACTCGGATTTTATAGTGATGTATAGATGGTGTCCCCTTAAACTCACAGAAGTGCCATCTGTTTGAAAATGTATCTTGGAGGAGGAATTAATGATTGCTGTTTCTACCTGGACGGAATTCTATAACACCGAGCCTTTCCCAACTGTAGGTGGCTGATATATGCTAGTAAACAGCAGAAAAAGACGAAGAAAAAGCCCCTACCTGCTAGTCAAGTGTGAACACCATTGGCTAATTTTTTTCAAGAAACCAGAGAGTCCTTACGTATAGACATCTCTCTCTGCAACAGTGAAGCATCTGAACTGTTTAGGTGCTACATAAGAGAGTCATGGTTCAAATCTCTATATATTGCCACACATTCAAGCCTGAGCCCAGTACTAACCAAAATATTACTTGCACATTAGTCTAAAATTATTCAAACCTAGACTGTACGTTGTGACCTAATTTTGGAGCAACTGAATGTAAAAAAAAAAAAAAAAAGCAATGAAACTGATTGGAGGCTAATGAAGAATCAGACATGTGACACCTATTTTATGTTTTTCCCATTCAGGTGCTGTCTCACTGACCGGACTATATCTTGTGTATGGTTATGGGGCCTCACTTCTTTGCAATCTGATCGGCTTCGCATATCCTGCCTATTATTCGTGAGTTGTTTAATTGTTTTTGCAATTCAACTTCCTAACTAATTCTGCAGGTAAAATGTCATCTTTGCTCAATAGGTCAATTAATTGTTTAGTTATTTTGCGCTTTTATGCTGCTACTTCCATTCTGTAACAAAACAGGCAGACAGCTGGTTCCAATTGCAGCAGGTGTATAAGCTCTGCTAAAAGTCCACACAGCTAAATCAGGGTCTGGCAGGCAGAGTTTGATAACTGCCATTGGAGAATATGAGGAGAAACAGGAGTAGCCAGGATCCAGGTGAGAATTTGGGCAGGGGGCAGGGGGCAGACAAAGTCAAAGAAAAAACAGGGCCAGGAAATCAGATCATTTCCAGCTATACCACTCAGTAACACAGCCAGAGTGCCACAAACAGTACTTCACACTGAGTGAGGCTCAGTGCAGTGCTTAAGTATGTTAAGACAGATTGAGTGAATGAGAGTCAGGTGTGTGGTCTCCAAGAAGTGAGCGCTGGGGTTGCTGGGAGATGTAGTGTGGATAGAACTCTAGAGATGGCTCCCGCTGGTGACCAAAGGGGGAGACAGAGCTCCCCCTCTAACACACATCTTTTATTATCTCCTAAGCTTGGGGTTCTCAAACTAATGATTGCGCAGTACTCTAAGGGCCGGCCGTGGTGCAGTGGTAGGGCGGTCGACCCATGATCGTATGATTGCAGGTTCGATTCCCACCTTGCACGCCCATGTGTCGAAGTGTCCTTGGGCAAGGCACTGAACCCCACCTTGCCTCTGGTGGGAGGTTGGCGCAAGTGTTCAGCATCAGAGCTGCCACCAGTGTGCAAATGTGTGCGTGAATTGGACTGTAAAGCGCTTTGGACCTTTGTAAGAAGGTAGAAACTGTTATATAAATATATGCCATTTACCACTTACTATTAAGTATGCTTACTTGACAATACTATAGAGAATAGTTACATTTTATTTCTAACCCTGAAGAACCAAACTCACAGGGTCTAAAATGGCTGGTATTTTATTTATTTTTACATTTATTTTAACTCATAGATTAGTAATATAAGGTATTTTCTGGCACCCACAAGTCAACACTTTTGATTGTCTGCAGAATCAAAGCCATTGAAAGTCCGTGCAAAGACGACGACACAAAATGGCTGACATACTGGGTGGTGTACGGAGTGTTCAGCCTGGGCGAGTTCTTCTCTGATATTTTTCTGTACTGGTTCCCGTTTTACTATGCTTTTAAGGTAAGAAGTCTTCTACAAACTTGTGTTCAGAACAATCTTCAGAAAAGACACAGATTCACAACTTTCAAACGTTCTGCAGTTCTAAAGCAGAGGTCTGCCAACGCCTGTAGCTCTTTACTGAAGAAAAATAAAAATATTTTTGATTTTTAAAAGTAAGGTTTTAGGTTTTTTGGACTACAAGGTAAATCAAGCAAAACGAACCAGTTAGATAAGTCAACCTTTATTTCATTTATTTGCAAACTGTTGAAGGACAGTATGTATTTCATTACCCACATGCCCTGACAATCCATCATGTATTGTATGTTTACAAAAATTAATCAATTACAAATCAGTCAGTAAAAAATTGTAGGATTTTAAGTGCGCCTTTTGGTCCAAAAAACAGGTAAGAGTCGCTTATTTGGAAATGATTTACAAATTTCTGGCTTAGATGCACCAACGACAGTAAAACAAAGTGTGCATATTTTTTGTCACTGCTGACATCACAGTATCTGCTGTTGCATTGAGATGATCCAGTGTGTTACAGGGTGTCATTTATTTTGAAAGGAAGTCATGTCTGTCAAAAGTTATAAACAATTTCATATTTTGAAAACAAAAAAAAGTTATCTCTTTCAGTTTTATTTTCCTAGAGGGTAAAATAAGATTGTGGCTCCTACTGGGGTTTAGTCAGTAGAAAATCAACTCAAAAGGCTCTTTAAGTGTTGCAGACCCCTGTTAGACAGCAATCGTCAACCTTGGATGTTTCACAATCTTGTGCCATGTATTTGGGCCTTCTCTGAATTTCTAGGAAAATGTATATCTTTATAACAGAAACGTCCTGTCTTTAATTTTTAAGTAGTTTACAGAGCTTTTTATTATACAAATACAAAACACTTTGCGGTACATGTGTGTAAAACGTGTTTTATAAATAAAGTTTGATTTGAATCGATTTGTAAACTGGGTTTTTAAACAATAAAACAACATTTTTACTTTTTTAAGACAAATGGAAAATTAAGTAATGTGTGTTTCTGACCTGCAGTCTTCCTCAAAGAACAGTAATGACTTAGTCACAACTACCGTTTAGGGTGGATGTGGGCGAAAAGTGGGGAAATTTGCACGGGCACACAGGTGGCCCGCAGGAAAAATTAAGATTGCAGTCCGTTTAATGAGCCTATAGAGAGAAAATGTTCATTTTGCTTTTCCCTATGGGCAGGCTGTGGGCAACAGGTTGTAACAAACACTAAAACAACACATAAGGTTGAGTGAGGGAGAAATAGGTGAGATGCAGGAACGTTGAACAGATTTTTCCTATTTTAACCCCCTCCTGAAATCTGTGCACTGCACTAGGGGCCCATTAATGATTAGTATGTGATACTGTATATTACTCATACAATACACATTCCTTGAGCACACAGTGCGCGTTTGTTCTGCGTCCTGTGCTTACAGCCTGAAATTAGGCAATCAGAGTGTAGTTTGTGTGGGCGCCCTACAGGCACTTTCGTGCAGAGGAGCGCTCGTGATGTTTGATCCACGTTCGTATAGATACTTCTAAATCAAAAAACGCCGTACGTCTAGTGTGTTCAGTATTTGCACATGGTCAGTAAGGGGCCAATACCTCACTAATGACTAGAGTGCTTTGTTAGGGCACCGCATGACAGCATCACCCGTACGCCATTGATTCATGGATAACTTACCTTATTCTTGCAAACACTTGACGATAGACTTACCAGATGGAAAATTCAATTTTTTTCATTTTCCCTTAAGATGGCTGCAGGAGCCACAAAGGAAAGTATAAGACACGCCTGGTGTCCCTTTAAAACTGCTCCTGTCCATGACCCCCTGTGGGCTCGAACAACCCAAAAACCCACAGCCCCCGTACTAGTCAACCCCTTCAAAGGTGCATGTAACTAAGGCATTACACCACAGCCCTTCTTCTAAGGAAGAAATTACGGCCGTGCAATGGAGTACATCAAATTTTGAGTTACTCTTTTACTCAACAGTGTCTCTTCCTGTTGTGGTGCATGGCTCCTATGTCATGGAATGGATCGCAGATCATTTACAACAAGGTAGTTCGTCCCATCTTCCTCCGCCATGAAGCAACGGTGGACAACATGGTCAGTGATCTCAGTGGGAAGGCCATGAGTGCCGCTGAAAACCTCACCAGGGAAGGTATGACCTGCCAGAGGCCTAAAAGCTCAAGACAAATTACCGCACCTTTCGGCTCAATAATATGTCTTTTCCCGCTTCCCTCTTCAGTTTTGTCCACTTTGGTGAAAAACAAGACCTTAGTGACGCCGATGGCCACAGTAGCTCAGTCAGACACCAGAAGTTTACCAAGTTCCTCTGCACAAACATCAGGGGCTAAAGTGATGCCATTGCAACAAAGGGAGGAGGAACAAAGAGTGAGTATTTGTCCTCGTGTCCTCCCTTTCCACCCTGACCTCCTAAAACCAGCTGCGTTCATTACTTTAATTGTAAGTGTCACTACATAACTAAAATCCCTTTAAAGAGCTACGAAAAGAATGCAAAACAACATCAAAAAGCCAAAATAAATAAATTTCTTTCATTTGAATCAAATTTAAAAAATGTCTCAAAGCAACACACAAAAATAAAAAGATAAAAATACTGATCAATATAGTAATTATGACAGTAATAATCCAATTACGTACAGATGTTTACATCGAAATCAGATTATCTTAATTGTCTGCTAACAGACCATATACAGGTTTTACTAGAACAGCCATAGATCGTGTAAGAGAACTGGACCGGTGGGTGTGACGTCATCCATAAACAACAGTTTACTTCCAGGTCCAACCAAATTAAGTCAATTCAGTCGCCATTTCATGCCAGTTATCATATACAGTTAATGATCACAATTTACAAGCCTTTTAAAGTAATTAACCTAAGTTAACCCCACTGATCTTCATAAAACGGAACAAATCAAAGGGATTTCCAGCTTCTGAGATGTTCTCTGTTATTTTTTATACATGCAGTACGTTTTATATACAGTATGTTGTTTAGCGTGTTACCTAAAACTGTTGTATATCAATTTTATTATGGGCTGTTTAAACTGTGGCAAAGTTAAAGACTGTAACAGGTCTGTAAAACAGTTTCCAGGATGTATTTTTGGAAAAAAGGACAATCTACTAACTTTACTGTCGCCTGCTGCAGCCTTTCCTTGGCTAAAAAGCGTGGTAAGTCTTCCAGTTGTGTGTGGAAGAGTAGAGTTTTTTTTAACTGTTGTGAGCAGAGTTAGCATGAATCCCACACCCTCATAGATGTGTGACATGAACTGACCTGCTAGGCCTCCACAGCCCTCCTTGTCCTGTATTTTTATTGCCAGGTGACTTTCAGCTGATGGATTCTTCCAAGTAGTCCAACTTTCAGGTGCCTTTTACCCATTTCGTCTCCTCCCACTGTCAAAATAAAAACATGGAAACCAGCAGAGAGCCTTAAGTAGGGATGGGTACCGTGCCCCGGTATTGAACGGTATTGGGCCACATTCTTCAAGACCGCAGTATCGTTAAGATCTGACCTGAACGGTTCTGCTATCGGTACTGGAGAAGTTACTTTTTCTTTTTTTTTTTTGTGTCCCACAAAATATAAGCGTTATCTGCCATATTTAACTCACCAAGTCAGTCAATTTTCCGTTAATTAATGATTATATTAATTTCGGTATTCTCGTTGAAGCGGAGAGCTCTGTCTGTCTATTTGTGTGCACGGGGGGCGGGGCTGTTTTCAGACAGCATGCGCCGCGCGCGCACACACACAAGACAAGGCAGCGATCTGCGTAAAAATTATTAAGTTTGCCTACCATGCTGTCACCTTACTACGATGACTGTATGTTTGTGCAGAACAGGCTGGGGCAGCGGGAGGGGGGGTGGGGGGGGGGCGTTGCACGCGGAGCATACAACAAACAGGTAGAAAGGCGGGGCTTAGACTCACCGCTTATGATTCCAGACCCGCGACAAACTATCAGCTGCTTCCTAATACTTAATAATAATTAATAACTAATGATAGTTGTCATCCGTAAAATTAATATCATTTATTGGGTTTACTGGATTTAAAGAAAAATAAATGGAGTTGGCAAAATAGAAAGGAGTCTGCATCAAAGTGAATTTATTTCCATCATTTAACTTAACTTAACTTAACTTAACTTAACTTAACTTAACTTAACTTAACTTAACTTAACTCTGGTGTTTGACAGACAGAAAAGTCTATTCAAGGTTGTGGAAAATGGACAAAAGATCAAATGAAACATCACACTCATAAATAATAAAAACAATTAGATTAAATAATTAAATAAATATCCTGTCTGGAACATTCTCATGTATATAAAGTAAAATGTTTTGTTAAAAAAAACAATGTTGTTGCATAGTGAGGAAATAAAAATTATTATGTTCTTAATTTGTTATTTATTTATTTTTTTTCGTCCTCAAAAAGTATCGATAAGAATACCGATAAGAGTACCGGATCGATAAGCAGTATCGATAAGAGTAGTAGTATCGTTAAAACCTTAACGATACCCATCCCTAGCCTTAAGGGACTCCTTCCTTAAGTAACCTGGACACTTCCCCAGGGAGGCGTCCAGGAGGCATCCGGACCAGATGGCTGAGCCACCTCAGCTGGCTCCTCTCGATGTGAAGAGCAAAAGAACCCCCTTTATGAGAAATGCGTCACACGGATTGGGACATCACTGGGGACAAACTCTAGAGCCTGGCCTGGGGTCTGGACTCCTCCCTCCGACCCCGGTCGGGTCCAATCTGAAGAAACATAGTTTCAGGTGGAGGCCACTCTCCCGTGGGCCCTCCACCTGCAAGAGAGTTCTAAAGGGGCTGATGTAGTTTGGGTGGTAGTTGAAGGTGGGTTCCTCGGCAGCCCAAACCCAAATGGAACTAAGCTTTTGGGACTTGAACCTCACTTCTTTGGAAGGGAATGAGCCTGAGCTTGTGCAGGAGGTCGAGAGGTACAGACTAGATATAGTTGGGCTCACCTCCATGCACAGCCTGGGCTCTGAATCCCCCTGAGAAAGGTATACTGTAGCATTCTAGAGTTATTTAGCTTTAAAAAACTTGATAAATTATGTGCATTTAAAATACAAATCACAATCATTACCAGGTAAGAACCTCCTCAGTGCATTAATTGTGTACTGAAACGCCCTGCAGCTGCAAGAAGTTTATCATTGTCTGTTTCCAACTAAATCTATTTTCCGAGGTTGTCTTTTTGTGTTAGGGTATTATTTTTTTAGTCTCTTTGAACATGTTCGAAATCCCACCGTTCATTCTGCTTTCCGTGTCTCTCCAGTTTAGAAAAAGACCATGTCCCTGTTTTTTCCCCCAGTTTTCGAGTCCATCAGGAAGTAGCAGCCGAAGATGAGGAGCTTAAGAGATGAAAAAGTGAAGATTTTCTTCTTCATCCTCACAGATCCCAACTGAAAATCCATTAGTGTCAAAGACTGGTTGATTGTCTATCAAGTATTATACAGAAATTGCATGTCAGATCTCCTGTTTCTGTCTTTTTCATTTTTAATCTATTTATTTATTAGGATTATTTGTATTTGAAGCTCCTGAAACTTGTAAAAGATCACCATCTACCTTAAGGATGTAGAGAATCTCTGTTGTTACATTTTTACTTGTTCCATCTTGATGAAAACAATCTTAGAATTCAAAACGTTCTAATTAAAACAAAACTATGTGAACTCTGTCCTTTTGAAGTGTTGTTTTTGTTGCTGCTTACAGGTTTTTGTTGCAGAATTTTGTCAAAATCGAACATTTTTCAGAAATTTTTAGTTACTTTAGATATTGCAGAGTACGACACACTATTAAAGTGGGTGTGATCTCTGGATGTTTTTGTCTTGCTTACGTGATTTGAGAAGAAATTCAAATTCTACATGTAGTTATTTGTGCTGCAAAAAGTGTCTGGTTCAAATCCCAGCTTTCTTCTTTTGTTGTGGAGTTGCAGCATTTTTCTGAGCGAGCGAGTGTGGCAGCCTAAATGAACCCCTCAACATTTCCAGGTTATTTGCCCCCCTCCCAAACCAAAGGAAGCTGGGATAGGCTCCAGCCACCTCAATGACTCATCACAGGATAAAACTGGACAAGTAGATAGATGGATATTTCATTTGTCTACCTTATCTGGCCTATTTAATTTCTTTTCAAATCCAGGAATCAGAGCAAAGAAATGTTTACTTTTTATTCACCAATATTTTCACGCAAGTGCAATTTAAAAAAAAGTTTTTGTACTTGCTCACTTTTTTTTAAATGTTTGTTTAAAGATGAATTAAATGAATAAAAAATTAAATGACCCTTAGAATTGCTTTATCTGCTGTTTTTTATTTAGCCTCAGGACTTTTTCTTTTATGGGGGTAATCTTTAGCACCACCTGCAGATCGTTTTGTAGTTTGCCAGTTTGCTACATCAGTTTGCTAAATTTGAAGTTTCGCAAAAAAGGTTTCAATCTAGAACTACATTTCAAATTATTTATGATGCACTAAATATAAATTACAAAGGTGAACTTTATTGTGACATTAATACTTTTCCTTAATTACTTCATCTTTCTGTTTATCATTTCAATTAAATTTACCAACATGAATCATATTATTTATTTATTTATGTATTTATTTATTTATTTTTTTTAATGTATTTATTTATTTAACAAAAAAGTTCTTGGTGCAGGTACTACTCCAAACCTGAAGGGGACACAATGCACCTCAATGATGGTTGGCACCGGATGTCAGTTTGCGAGAGCCTGCGCATGCGCTGGGGGTGCTCACTGTTGACGTGACGCGTTCATGTTTGGCTCTTGCTGATATTTGTGCACATATGACGCCAGTTTTGTGACCCAAGATGCAGTTAAGGGACCAAAATTGACAACAGTTGCATCTGTCTCGGTAAGGCTTTAAAATCTTTACTTTTTAAACAAATCCCCGAGGTTGTTTTAGACCATTTTTCTGATACAACTAACCTCTTACAAAATGCATCATTTACGCCATTCTTTTAATCTTATTAAAAATGTAAATGTTTTGAAAATATCGACTGAGAAACTTTTTCATTGTTGTGGTTCTTGACACGTCTTTCAGATTAATTACTCGTCGCTGTTTATTTGTCAGTAGATTAGCTGGTTTCCCGTATCTGAAATTAAATCCTTAAATATTTTCGAAGTTTTAATATGCAAAAACTTGCAGAACGTTCTGCATGAAATTCGAAACACTGTTTCGGCTGTGAACGATTTCTGGCTGCTATTTAGCCTCATCACATCACTAAAAACCTATCTGGTGGCTCGACACTGATGAATAAATGAATGGACGAACTTTATTAATCCCAACAATGGGAAACTCAGTTCCAGTCTGCAGCTCGTTAAGAAGAATAAGCACAAATAAACAAATGCTGCATGTTTAAATTAATTATCTACAGACTTATTGATACTAAGCAGATCATAAAAGAAAGCTGATTAATGCAGAGGTTCTGTATAAATGTACATTTTGAGGGTATTTCTTGCAGAACATCTTGGTTTGTATTTCAGAAATTCGAGTCAGTTTTGTTGTAATGAACCTTGGATCGAAAGGCAAAAAACGGGTGGTGCTGCCCACCCGCCCCGAACCCCCCAGCGTGGATCAGATCCTGGAGGACATCAGCACAGCAGCTCCAAATGACCCAGTCTTCAGCATCTTGGAGAAAACTGGAGAAGGCGAGTCTTTGTCCTCCAAAATAAAGTTGACCACTTTATTTTGCCTGCGAATGCTGGGACTTTTATTTTAACGTTTGTGTGAATGTTTGTTGTGTGCTTTTCTGCCTCTAGATCCGACTCTGCCTGCAGACAGCGAGGTGGAGTTCAGGTTCCAGCAGTGCCGGCAGTATCTGAAGCTCAATGAGAGCCTGAAAGATGCTCATGGTCGGCTCCAGACGCAGAGGGGGGAGCTGCAGGCGGCAGGGGAGCGGCTGGACAGCAAGGTGGCTGAGGTCAAAGGCCAAGTTCTATAATCCCGAACTGAATACTGAACTGTTACTGCGATGCCAACAAGCTGGAAATGAGTGGTTTGGAATGGGAAAGTCATTTTCAGTTCAAGAAATGAATCAAACTTGAAGAGTAACTGGAAAAAGGGAAATGTTCCTTAGGCTGAATCACCACTTTCTGCATCCCTTCTCCAGTCGCAGAGGGATTCAGCTGTGTCAGTGTGTACTTGTTTGGGCTGCAGGTATAAATCATGTGCGTGAGGGAAAATCCTGTGTGTATAACTTGCAATTTATATTCCTAAAGCTGATATGAGCATTTTTTTTGTTTAAAGTATTAACCCAGGTTCTCAACAATTGTTTTCAAGTGAATGTACGGAAGGTTTAGGGTTTTATTTTCTGTTTTATTTAATCTACTTGTAGTAATTTTTCTGAACACAAGAAAATAGAATCTACTTTTTGATTTTTACTGCTATTGTGTTAAAACAGAGACAAGAAATAAAAATGGAACTAATTAATTTGTAGATATTTTAGTCATTTATTTTGAAAATTTTGTTTTTATAAAACATTTTGTAGAACAATCTGTGTTTTCATGTAAACACCCTTACAGAAGCCTTCTAGAACCTTATAGTTGTTTGAGAAGAAATGGAGTAAAAAGAGAGGAAATTTGCTTAAATGCAGGCGAGAACGTATAATTAACCTGGGTGTTTGATAAAATAAAAGCCCAACACATTGGTTTTAAGAAAACACCACTTTTATTAGATGATGGCATTTATAATGACACAACCTGTCTTTTTCAAATGTGTGACCAATGTGGCCTGGTACACTTACAGGTGGGAACTTGACTCGGCTACAAACTTTTATCCCGTCCTGTCGTGAACGAGGCAGTTAACAGCGGCGGTGAAGAGCTGCCGACGTTTCTGTTAATCTATTTGTCATAACAAGTTCAAAAGCTGCTGAAGTGTTGCTTTTACTCACGTCTGTCCATTTACAGTCATTTTCCTGCATCTGCTGAGGAAGAAACGGCTCAGACGGATGTTTTAGACATTATGTAAAATATCTAATGTTTAAAGTGATCACAAGAGATTTTATGTATTCAATAAAATGCCAATTACCTTCTGGTCTCCTTCATAATGTAGATATTTGTAACACACTTGTCTTGAAGCAAACAACTGTCTGAGAAATCAGCCTCTTTAAATAGGAAATGCTTCAATGTTTGTTTATTTAAAGACAGAATTAAGCAGCACATCACTGTCAGATTTTAAGAACAGAAACGGTTGCATTCAGGAGCGACTTGGTTTTTATCCACAAGTTGCTTCAAGAAAACATTGAGTTGTTTTTACAAATTAAACAGCCCCTGAATAGATAATGTCCCGATAGTATACAGTTGAGAATATTAGTCGTCTTGTTGATCTTCCTAACCTAGCCCTACTTTCAAAGTCACACAGTAAAGCAGATATTAACATGTTGTACAGGGTTTTATTTGTTCGTGAAGTTGGAACCAGGCCACACCAGGGCTGGGCGATATGGCCAAGAAATAAAATCTCAGTTTCCCCCCCGATTTTAATACATTTTTTTTCTCCATCCCTTCATTCTCTTTAACAAAAATGACATAAGATATTAGGCAAAATTTTTTTTTTATTTGTTTGGAAGCTGGCCTGAATATAAAAGCGGTGTCACAAAGCCACTACCTACATTTTGCACATATTGCAGAGATAAAAATTGGTCATACGTGAATATAAGTCAGAAAAGTTTTGGTCTATACGTGAAATTTTCACAGATGTATTACGAATGAACCACGGAAGAAGTACAAATAAACCACGCAAAGAACACGTAAATCAACGTAAAAGCCACACAATACAGTATTATGTAGGAACTGTGTGGGATTATATTGCTGTGTGTGTGCATTCATAAATTGAATAGTAATTTGTGCGTTAAGTAATTTTAACGTGTTATGTTCGCCGTATACCTGATATAAATGTTTACATCAATACCACATGTGTGATGAGTTTGTTACACACACACATGGACATTCGTTGAACGGTCTTGGAAAGCCACAAATGTACTTATGCAGTCATGCAAAAATCGTGCACAAAAAGATTTACAGGATGATTGCGTCTAAACTATCTAAAGTACGCATGAGCTGCTTTATTCTCAGCCAGTTGAACAGTTCAAAACTTAATTCACATAAACACTCATTGGCTGGAAACCCCAAACGAAAACCTGTGCACATCGACTAACAGATGTGGGAAATATGCAAAAGGTATGTAGTGGCTGTGTGACGGCACTAAGGTGCAACTAAATACAAGTTGTAAAAATGTTTGTAAAATCCGTCACGATTTAGTCTTATACCTTGCACTTTCTGATTCATGCAAACTATATAGAGAAGGGTTTAATCCAAGTTTGAGGAAACCTTAAAAAACTCTATTATTTTGTGAGAACATTTTTGTTGTTCAAAACTTTTAAACATTCCTGCAAGACAGAATACCAAGAATGGAAATTGCTCCTAAAAAGTTGTTAAGGAAGTACTTTAGGAAGTACTTTTAGAAAGTTGTCAAACAGTGAAGACCATATGTATGCAAATAAGCCAGTCAGGTTAGGGTATGTGCTACTGTGTATCGAGGGGGAAATAGAATTTCTAAACATGTTAGCAGGTATACATTTGTACAAATAATCAGTGAAAGGAAATAGATTTGTTACCAAACTATTGACTGTATAGGAGAACTGGATCCAGTGAGTGTGATGTCATCCATAGAAGATGACTCGTTTCCGCCTCCGACAAAATGAAGTCAATTCAGTAGCTGTTTTTGGCGTTATATGGACGTTACCGTCTTGGAATTGGACAATGTCACCAAGCATTGATTGGTCTGAATTGTGCTGAGTCAACATTTCTATGGCAACCAGTGAGCAGGTTGGAAGTCCACACCCCTACCACTTGAAATCTAGCTTGGAATAATCTGTCAATCAGATGTTTCGAACGTTCGACTTGACACCAAATATTTTTATTGAGGCACCTGATTGGCTAGTTTATAATTTTAATAATTTTTCACTACAGAAAAAATATCATTAAAAAATTAGGATAGAAGTCTGGGATTTGGCTTCTTGGAGTTCCTATTTTCAACGTGAAGTTGGAGGGGGTTACTCGGTTTAGTTCTCCTATACCCTCAATGTGCCAAACTAAAGCATCAGAATCACCAAGTGTTGTTTCAGGTGACATTCCAAAATATAGCAAAAAAAGTCCAACTTTCAATAACAAATGAAATGCACAGCTTTAAGATATTTCCTGTCGTTATGCATATCTGTCCACCCGAAACCCATTAATTGCTAAGGACATTTTGACAAACTCAACAGATATTGGTACCTGAATCTAGCAGCAAACACAAACTATATGGTCAAAGCATAAACAGAGGCATTTGTTGCATTGTTCATCTATGCTAACAGTTTGTTTACAGGTCTTTGCAGCACAAGAATAAAGGTCTTAAGAAGATATATTTCCACTGAACAATATCCGTGACCCCCGCAGGGTTTAAGGGAGTTTAGTTGTGTGTACCATCAGTGAGTATATTAGCATGCTTTCAGGGGGTAACACACCAGGAAGCTTCTGTTTACCTGCATGATATTTACAGTACTGATTGAGACACACAAAATGCTGAAGG
Organism: Oryzias sinensis; assembly: GCA_037389245.1. NCBI lineage: Eukaryota > Metazoa > Chordata > Actinopteri > Beloniformes > Adrianichthyidae > Oryzias > Oryzias sinensis. The sequence goes on along the minus strand of CM074498.1, from coordinate 9,455,225 downwards.
TTAAGCAATCCAAAGCACTATAGTTCAAAAATGTCAAAAAAAGGTGTTGATTTACTGTCTTGTTTTAGATTCACATTGCTCGCCGTAATACTTTCTCTCATGGTAGTTTGGGCAATGTGAATAAAATTTTAAATTATTTTTTTAATGTAAACATAACATCTTATTTGGATTTTACTAGCAATATAAACTAAAAGTTTTTCTTACTAAAAAGGTTTTTGCACTAATATGGTTATATAATGAAATTCCACTACCCTAAAATACTGTGCTAGGGTATTTATTTACTAAAATTGCCAAATTTAGTGTTTTTATAGGATATTTCTTTTCAAGTTGGCTTTAGCAAAACACTTTTTACTAGTGTCATAAGTCAAAGCAGTGCAGACGCTGGGTTTGGATAATCAAGGGGAGATTTTAATGAGAAGCTAGCAGCTGCTTAGAACAGGAGCCACCATTGTAGAGCACTTTAAGTAAACTGAAACACATTATGACACCACATTCATTTTGCATCCAAAAACCTTTTTTGTGAATAAGAGCTTGCAGCATGTGTCATGCTAGGTGTCCTGTGGACAATGCTAACACCAGAAAATCCCCAGGCTACAAAAACTTCCATTGCAAGATAGCATTGCATGTAAATGGAAAAGCAATTACTGGTAGTCAATTTCTACATGAGAAATCCCTTTTTATCTTCAAACTGATAGGCCGACCACTGTTGTGTAATATGACTTGGTGCAAACCCACTTTACAAAAAAAACTTTTTTTGTGGATTGTGTCCTAACAGATGTGTGAAGAAATAATTAGTTTTTTTAGTTTTTCATAACTGCCCTGGTATTATCAACAAATAAATACCAATGCCCAAACCTTACCAACGCTTTTGACACATAAATGGATGTAGGACTAAAATTAGCAATCCACCCAATTGGTTTAGACTTAACTTTTAGTAACAAGACAGTAAAACATCAACACCTTTTTTAGGAACACATGTATCCTCAAATTCTCACAATGTTAGTAAAACCATATCAAACTGCTGAAGTTAGGACTCAACATTTGGATGTGTTTATTATAAAAAACAGGCTTATTGGAATTGTAAATTTGTATACTAAAATAAAGTTTGTTGCCACAGTTTCCACTGTTTTTTTGGGGGGATCCAATCACGTTCTTCAAAAGTTTGCATAAAACAGTTTTTCTGTACAGAAGGGTGATGAGAACTCGTGCTAAAAGCAAGAAACCAACCTGCTACTTTGTGGCTTTTTTTTTTAACCACTTTTTCTACCAGGCGATGGTTATTCAACTAATACAAAACAAGTATAAAAAGATGCACTTTTTGGGTGAAATGTCTTTTCTACGGTGCATCTCAAACAGTTTTGGGAGGCTGTTCTTGTCTGATTCAAATAAAATGCATATATCCAACTTAGTCTGAATTGGAGATGGAAGCTCTCTTCCATTGTTCAGAGAGGGCAATTTGAATACAATAAATTAATAGGGAAATACCCGAGGTAAAAGACTAAGTGGTCATTGTGTCCATCTGAATGCAGGAGTCATTCGTGTGTCAACTTGTAATCCCACAATTGACCTACATTTCTTTTTTAACCTCAGGCTTCTCACATATTGTAGCTGCTTGACTTTGTGGATCTTGGAGGCAGCCAAAAATGGGGCTGGGGATGTAGTTAAATGGTGTAACTCGAGCGGCCTTGCTTGGGGATCCTTGGCGGAAAGTGACGACTCCACCATTATGGCTTTCTGCCATTCCTGTGGTATTGTGACTCCTATGCGAGCCATCAGACTCTGTGTCCTGAAGAGTACTCCCAGAAGTGGTGTTAATCTTTCTGAGGAGAGCCATTTTTGTTACCTCTTCTGCCATCCCTGACACTGTTTCTGGCGTCGGAGAAATGCTCGAGTGGGTCTTATTGGAAAGATCTTCCGTCTGAACAATTGCGTCACTGGTCTTGCGAGATGCAAGTAGAATCGTTGGCAATTTTCCTGGGAGTCCTTTAGGTTTTGGCTTTTCCCCACCAGGAGAAGGCACCAGAGGTAATGCATTTGTTGGCAAAGAACTTTTCAAGACCTGGGGTACATCTTCATCTCTAATTCTTTTCCAAGTGGCTCGATCCTTAAGTCGGGACATGGATCTCTGCCCTTTCTTCTTTGTGTCATCTTCGCTCTTTGCCCTTCCACTGGAATCCGATGAAGATGAGCGCAAAGAAGAACGGCTGGTCACTCGACTGAGTATGTTTATACTTGGAGATGAGGCATGGCGTTTAAATGTATCTTTGTCTTGTTGCTTTTTCCCTCCAGATGTTCTGGCAGGCCCATTTCTCTCTGCCATCCTACAGGGACTTTCAGAGCTAGTTCTCCTGGCTGCCCGTTTTGTTAGATTCCTTTCACTAGATGTTGCTCTTGACAGCGTAGAAGTCTGCTTCTGAAGGCCTTGAGTAGGCTTCTGAACTTGCCATGTTTGTGGAGGATCTTTTACCTGCACTCTTTTTGAGGCTTGCACTGTGGCCTTGAGTTCCTGGCAGCGTGACGAGCAAAGGAAGACGGCTGGAGCTCCAGGAACTGCTCTACGAGGCGACCCATTCTGTGATCCTGGCATGTTGCGAGGACAGCTCTCCCGCCTTAACACAGTTTTTGATTCCTTTATGAAAGTCAGTTGTCTCGAGAATCCACTGCGGTCAGACTCACTACCATTTGAATGGACAGAGGTCATCCTAACCAGGTCAAATTTATTTACCGGTGCCATCCTTTTACCATTGACCTGACTAGTTTGCCTATTTACTGTATGGTTAGTCACCAATGGTGACAGTGGTCTGGGTTGTTTGGTTGAAGTGTGCATGAAAGGAATTCGAACAGGTGACTTCTGTGTTTTTGGTGGTGGAGATTTCTCATTTTTGTTAACTACAGGAGAGCGCCCCTTTCTTTCAGGGGGACTACTTACTGATGAACCACTAGGTGATGTACTCTTTTTCTCAATGGCTTTATTAGTCTGAGTTGGTGATGTTATTTTCTTCTGCGACTGCTTAGATGGCGTGGAACTCTGTGATGACCCAGACCCAGAAGATGAGCTTTTTGGTATCCTTGGAGGTGGAGTGTAGCTCCTCTTTGGAAGAGACAGTTCAGTGTCTTGGGGATGGCCTAGTCTGTGAAGGCTCTTAGATCTATGCTGAGCAAGATTTGGGTTCTTTGGAGTATCTGTCTTTGTAGACACTTTTCGTGGAGGAGGTCTTTGTGATGGCGCTGTCTCTTTTTTTGGTGTATAGATCACCGTCCTGCCTCTAAGAACCACTGGTAGGTTTGGAACTGGCTTGCGCGGTGCAAAATCCAGAGGTTTATTTGCGTTTTTATCCTTAGCAAACTTTCGTTCTTTGGGTGTGAAGCTGGACGTTGACATGAACGATAAAACAGACTCAGTCTCTTCTGAGGATTGCTCTTGAGACTTTGATGCCTGTAACCCAGTCACGACACAGTTAGCACCTTCCTGAATGGCTCTCCATTCAACACTGTTGAGGTCCGAATCATTATCCCATGCCATTTCGTCACTGTCCATATCCTCATCCAAGTCCCATCCATCAAAGGCCCTCTGTTTTTGAGTATTTTCTCCCTTCTTCTTCCTGGAAACCACCTTCCTTCTCTGCTTTGGCATGGCAGAGGTTATACATTTCTGAAGAAGGTCATCTTCGGAGTCCATGCTGACAGAGCTTGGCGAGCTTTGTTCCTCACATTGATGGAGAATGGTCATAGGCTTTGATTGTTGTGTTGTGTTCAGTGTTTTGTTGTGTCTGTTCTTGTACATTATTTGCTGTGCTTTTGATTTATGATCATCAAATTCAGCATCGCTGAGTGAGCTTAGAGAGGAGCTGAGTGAGTAACATGCTGGCAATTCATCCCTCATCAGATTTTGTTTTATCCTCTGAAACCCTCTGGGATTTCCTAGGGGATTATCTGTCCTGCCTATATTTGTCATGCTCCGAGAGAGAGTATTTCTACTTGCTTCCCTACTTTGTTTTCTGCTGGTTCGTTTTACGACCTCTTCATCATCAAAGAAACTGTTGCTATCTTCTGAAGAATTTGTCATCTGTCGAAATATCGTGTTCCCTTTTTGTGATGTTGCATTTGGGTTACTTGCTCCATTTTGCTTTATATTGGGTAGGTCACATTTTCTGATAGGAACTTGACCTTGTCGTCTCTTTTGCTGAATAGGAGACTGCTCGCGATGTTTTTGGCTTGCCACTCTGTCGGCTACTTCTTTGCTTTGCATTAGTACTTTCTGAGTGGAAATCACATGTTTGCTTCTCCGACTCAATTGTTTCTCAGGTGAGTGGTTCACCCTGTTGGGTTTGTGAAAGTGTGAGAAAATCCTCAAGTCTTCAATTCTTTTTGCCTCATTGTCCGTCAGATCCTGCTTGCTCAGACCCTTGGCTGTGCAGTCTTTAGCCCCTCGTTCTCTCATGGGATACTGAAGGGTTTCATCACTTAGTGAAGTTGTGCTGGAAAAGTTTACTGCTGTACCCTCTGCAGAATCAGTATAGGACGAATCATCACATTTTTGGTCCTTTTGTGGTATGACAATTCTTCTCCCAGGATACATCTGAGTTTTACCATTCGGAAGCATCATATAAACAGGGAGATGTATCGGCTTTCGGATCTGGGAATTGAGTATATGTGGAGGAACAGTGGTCATCAGCGAAGGCCTTATTTTTCTAAACTTAGAGGGCATTGCTGAATTGATGCACTCTTTTAAGATTTCTATATCGTCATCTGAGTTTCCTTCACTGTTTCGCTCTGCATTGTCAAATCCTTGCTCATCCTCATCAGGATGTGCAAGATTTGTATCATTTTGTTGCAGCAAAGGTGTTAATTTCAGCTCAACATCTTTTTGTATGTAGTGTTCGTGAAGGGGCAGAGCACTTAAGCTGGAAGCGCAAGAAAAATTCTCGATAGGCTTTTCCACTGTGAAGTAGATCATTGTGTCAAGATCAGGAGGAAGGTTGAATCTCTCTTTGGAGTCTGTTATCTCCATGAACTTTCGCAGGCTGCTTTCCCATTGCCCTGCTATGCCTGTGCCCTGTGCCTCAGTTCCATTTGACTCAACACAGCAAGGAGTTTTGCTCCGACTAGGAGGCATTGTTTGTCCTGGACTATCAGGAAGATCACTAGGGCTTATTGTTCCGTCAATCATTTCACTGCACGGATCACTTTGGATTGAACTGGCAATAGAGGGAGACTCAAAGCTACCCAATGAACTAACAGAGCTACAGCGACTTAATACAAGAGGGGTTTCATGGATGTAGTTCTCAGAGGAGCTGGATGGAGATCTGTCTTCAAGCACTGCTGGAGAGGCCCCCCTTAGGAACACCTTTTCTTTTTTAGCTGCACAGTAGATCTCAATGGGATCTGTGTCTTTGCTGGGCAAGGTTTTGGAATCAGTCATCAGCAGCTGGCTGTCACTTAGATCCTCTAATGTTTCATCTTCCTGCTCTCTCTTCACCACTTCTCCATCCTCCACTTCGATTATCTCTAACGAAGAGTCACTCTCCAGTTCATTTTCACTTTGCTCATCCAATGCTCCTTCACCAGAGGACAGAGACGACAGTGAGCTACAGCGAGAGAAACAGATTGGAGTATTCTCCACAGAGTATTTCTGAACTGTCTCCATTGTGCTAATGGTTGGACTTTTCGCAGAAGTCAAAGGGGAAAACTTTGTAATACTACCCCCCGTCATTGCAGTGGGTACCCATGCTTGCCTCCTCATGGCTTGAGCAGCCTGCACATTGATAGCAGTTTTTGCAACACCAAATTTGGTCACACTCTGAATGAGTGGGACCTGTTGGTAAGAAGGAGACAGCTTGATCGATGTCATGCTAACATCAGAGGACATTTTAGTGGATGCACTGACAGGTGTTTGTACCGATGGTTCTTGGATCTTGTCAGTTTCGGTGTTGCTGAGCTCTACATTTCTCAAATCCTTATTGTCTACATAATCTCTTTCTGGAATGTCCTGTTTGGTTTCATTTTGGACAGATGGACCCACATTAAGGTATTCTTGATGACCCACCTTGAGGTCAAGTTGAGTGGGTCTTTGTTTTATCAACTCAGCTCTTGGTGCAGCAAGCATTTGGTCTTTACTGCCACAGTAGCCATCACTAGTGCTGCCACTGTTCAGGCTGTCTGTTGACACACTTGTGTGTGCTGTTTTGAGGCGTAAGAGAGCATGAGCTCTACTGAGACGTTCTCTGTGAACCAAACTACTTATGTCAGAAAGATGGCAAGGCGAACATGAGTTTGCACGAGCTTCATTCAATTCATCCATCGCATAAGGCCAGTCTGCAAGATGGTCCTCAGAACTGAGGCTCAAACTGTCTTCAGAGGATGTGTGCATAGTTATGTCCTCCACCAATCGATCAATTTTGGCAACTGTGGTGGTAATTTTCTTTGCTAGTTTCTCTGCTGCTGCAGAGACTACATCATCGGAAGATACAAGTCTTGTCTCAGTCATCTGAGGGACATCAATGTCTCGCTCAGGTTCAATGTCTCTCTTACGAGAATGGTTTTGCAAGAGATTAGAATTAGAAAGAAACATGGACAGCATGGAAAAACTACCGGTATCCAGACTGCTAGAGATATTGGGGGCTTCATCATCATCAAAGCAACCGGAATCAGACGCATAATCCTTTGCAAGACTCTCAATGTGCCGCAGTGGCTTGTTAAGGGTAAGGTGCTTGGGACTCTGTTTCTCAAGGGTGTTAAATGTCTCTGCCAGGTGTTTGGCATCCAACTCTGCTTCTAAAGCCTTTTGCTTTCTCATGTAGAGCGAGGGCATACAGGAGCCAGGAGACACAACTGCAGTGTCCTTGTACTTCAGTGGCCGATTGGTGAGAAGGTTTCGTAGAGCTGCAGCGCTGCCCATGGCTATCATCTTGTGCTTTGAGTGAATAAGGTTTCGCAGCATGCCAACTGCCCCCAAATCCCACAGCAGCTCTTGGTCTTTTGGACTTCTGGCAGAAAGGTTCCAGAGAGTACCACAGGCATTGCTCACTATGGTCAGACTGTGAGAGCGCAGATGCTGCAACAGTGTCTGGAGACAGTTGTGGTCTCTTAGGACTTGCCTGTAACAAAAGAAAGACAATTTAATTAATCTAATTATTAGTTTGAACCTTTGGTTGAAATAGTGTTGCTTGTATTAGCTATTTTTTCTTAAAATTGAATTTTCTTAAACATCCAATTATTTTCTTCAATTACTTTTCTTTTCAAATTGTCTGATATGTGTTACAAATTGAAATGCACTTAATTTCCAGTGTGACATATTAAGCTGTGTTAAGCTGTACAGGTCAATGAAAGTCAATAAAAGGTCAGCTTCGTGGCCTTGTGATAGAGTGCTTGTCCTGATTCTGGAAATCTGTGAGTTCAAATCCAGGCTGAGTCATGCCAAAGTCTCTAAAAATGTCACCCAATGTCTCCCTGTTTGACACTTACTAGCTGTGTTTACATGGACAAAAGTAATCGGAAAGAATGCCTGATGGGAAGAAAAATGTGTCATGTAAACACGGCGTTCGGAATACTCTGCCCTGATCAGACTCGTTCGGATCCAAATTTCTTTCTTTCACACCTAGGTGTGTGACAACTGATGGGATTTTAAGATGACTTAACAATTATGACAGAAATTAGGAGAATTTTTGATTATCAATAGTCTGATTGAAAAACTATTTGAAAAGACTGTTGGTTGGCTTAGAAGACGTGTTGGGTCAACCAATCACGAATCACATTTAGTGTGATTGGAGCACAAGACTTCACTCCACGTCTGAGATAACAAATTCACTTTAAGGTCTGACTTTAAAAACATGCATATTTTTAATAAGAACTCAGAGACTTTGTCCACAGAAAAAAATTATGTTTTGTCAGATTTAGAAATATGACAAAAACTTGGTTAAACAGGATGGAAGTTTGTCTTTTGGATTTACAAACACACCTGTAGTCTTCCCGTGTGGCAATCAAACTTGACACATTTCGGAGGATCCCTCCACCACTTTCGATGATGGCTAGTGAGTTAGTTTGACATCGATATGACAGGGTGCTAACCAGGAAGCCCAGAGCCCCATTGACCGAACAGATGGCCACTTTGTTGTCGATGCTGTGAGCTGACAGATTCCACAGAGCGCTTAGAAGACTCTTCAGTGTCGACTCCTGAGGAACAAAAAAAAGCATTTATACACACCTGGTTATAATTTACAGCTGAAATCTCATTGGTAATATTCAAATGTCTGCATTTTAGTTGTAGTTCCACGGTATGTGAGAGCTAGCTTAAAAGATCATCTTTGCTGTTGATCATTATGTTGTCATCACCTTGGTTGCTTGGAGAGAACAGGTCATGAGTGCAGACACACAGCCAATGTCTCGCAAGACTTTCTTGCTGCTGATGTCGGCCCTCCAGGACAGATTCCTTAGGATGCTAGAGACCACCTGATGTAGTTCCTCACTATCAGAACCCAGCTGAGCAACCAGAGCCTGAAGGCAGCTCTTCATAGAACACAGGGTGGCCTGCAGAACAACGAGGAACATGATAGTTTACGAGTTTAGGCCCACATTAAACACAAATTAAGGCTCTGTTCAGATTCCCTCACTATTCCCCAATTCCTAAATAACTATATTGTACAGGACGATCTAGTGCTCTGGATTTCAATGTAATGCAACGCATTCTCACTACTTTTTTTTTAATGCCAATTATGATGTCACCCATTCACCAAAGTAAAAGCCTAACAAATATTAATATTTTACAAAGACTATTTATGAATCCACTGTTTTCTGACGATGGATGATTTATATAAAAAACAAGTTTTCAAATGACAAATTGTTCAAACACAGTGCAATTAGGTAAATATTTGTCTAGTGAGCATCAATTAACACTAGTTTTTTCCACAGAGTCTTCTGGGAAATTTCTAGAGTGCTGGATTTTGGAATTGTAAGTTTTGGACACCCCAGCAAAATGGTGAACACCTTTTTTATTGCTCTAAGTAGTCAGTAGTGAAGAAATTTGGACACAACCTACAGTAAGTGATGTCACCACCGAACTTATTTGAACTGAATCTGTCCGAATCGGTCTGAGCCTTTGTTTTTATGGCAACCACTCTCGCCATTCAGGAGTGAGGTTTTTGGACGTCCCAGACCCCTACAATTTGAAAGCTAGCTTGGGAGTATCTGTCAATCAAACATTTTGAACTTATGGAATATGGAATTTTCAAGCTTTGTCTTCAAGCTGGTCAGTCAGCATGTTTAAAAAGAGACTTTAAAAAAACAACTTTTTTTACTAAGGCTGAAAATGAAGTGCACCTTGTTGACGACATCTCCAAAGGTGAGATTGGTCAGAGCCATGCCCGCATATCTGCGGAGCGCCATGTTGATGGGGTCATTCAACATGCCGTACATGTCGTTGTCAAGGTGGATCAGATCTGCCACCACTTGCAAACCACCTAGAAAGAGATTTGTCATTTTTTAAATCAGTCAAATGATCAAAACTCTTCAGAAAAAGATCTGCAAATAGTTTTCTGTACTTGATTTTTAGATGTGTAGTGCATGGCCTGACATACCCAATTCATTCATGGCTCGACGATATTCCTCCTCGAAGGACAGCTTCATGATGGCACACATGGCCTGGCAGATCTGAGGATCCACAGGTTCTGGAATATCTGCACAGCAGAATAGTGGCAAAGCAGAGGGAATAACTAAGTTTTGGTTCTGAAAATAGTTTAATTCTGGTGCAAGAAAGTTTTCTAATTTAAGATTGTGATCTCAACTACTAAAAGATTGTCGTTGAGGATAAAAATAAAATGTTAACGAAATGTTTGTTTAGAACTAGAGAGGACAGTTTTGATTAAACATAAAGTCAGAGAAAAAAAAAATACAGTTATTACATGTTTTTTTTTATTTGACGCAATAAAAATGTAAATAAAGAAGTTGACACTGTATTTTTAATCTTTTTGAGGATAAAAAAGTTTATAAAAGTTTTAGTGTCATATTGGGGGCAGGCCGTGGTGCAGAAGCATGGCAGTTGACCGCTGATTGGTAGATCGCAGGCTTGATTCCTGTATTTGGCAGCAGAGTGTGTGCACGGGTGAATGAGACTGTGACTGTAAAGCATCTTCGGCCTTTAAGGAAAATTGGAAGAGGCTTGGTGTGAAATATTGAAGCAATGCTAGTCTCTTGAATCTTGCTCCAGGCTTTTTCTTTTACAGCCCTATTCTGATATACAAGACATGGTGCACAAGTTATTACTTTTGTCCACCATGATCAATTTTTTAACGGTTGCCTTTTCCGTGAATTTAGCCACACATTTTGTGCAAAAAGCCGGAACACAGTATTAAAAATGCACACGCAAGAGTTTTAAACACGGAACCCCGAAACCTGTATTTACGTGTGTTTAACAGAGTTTTCATTGAAGGTGACTGCTTAAACGTAGGTTGCAGAGGACAGTGTGAACTTAGCTTGACACCCCAGCCTGCTCCTCATTATCTATTTTTTCGCGTGTCTCTTTGTTTTATGAAGTTTGAACTGATTTAGATGTTCTTTATTCTGAAAAAAGTGTGCATGCTGTCCTTTCTCTACCACATAAAAACAAGATATTACCAGTTCCAGGTATTGTTTTGCTTTTTTCTTTATCAGACATAACATAACCTTTAATATATTTGATTCTGTGAGGATGTGGGGATTGAGGAGAGCTTAATTCACCTATTATTTTGGTTCCTCCTTGTGATGGTGTCGAGGCGTGGCTCTCAATCCAGTCCCAGCCACTGTCACAGTAGGTCCGGATCTGCTCCAGCATGTGGAGGACCCGCATCTCTCGGCGGGCTTGGCCTTCGTCCTGCTGGGAGTAGATGATGTTGTGGAGGGCAGCGCTTGCTCTCGATTTGGCCTCACGGCTGCAGCCCCTGGAGTTGCCGCCGGCCGGCGTCTCAGTGGGAGCGCCGTCCTGGGCTTCGTGCAGAATCTGCACAAGCAGAGGGACACAGCCGGATTTTCTCATGGCGATGCAGCTGTCCTGGGAGCTTGAAAGAGCCAGCAGGGTCCGGGACATTTCCTCCTTGTCTCTGTTTGCCAGCATGGAGAGCAGCCAGAAAACCATCTCCACCTAGGGCGGAAACTCTATTAATGAAACTTAAACCAAATATTGTCTACCTTTAAAAGTTTCACGATATTTTGTTCTTTTTCACTGAGTACAAAAGTTATTCATAAATTGTAAGACACTATATTATGGATATAAACCATTTAGAAGCCAGAATTGGCCCAGAAAGCAAATTTTGGGTGGCTGGAATATTTTGCAGCTCTCAAACTGATATACTGTCATTTCCATTCAAAACTTGACTTTGTTTGGTCATAAATGTCTTTTTCTAAGATTTAGTTGTTGAAATGAAGACTTAATGGCTTGGGTTAATTGTATTGACTGTATATATATTGTACTTTATTTCCAGTCTAAAACTGGATAACTGGATTGAATGAGTGTGGCACCACCTATAGGAAATGGTTTACTTCCAGCTCCAACACAATTAAGTCAATACAGTCAAAATTCTTTTGCGATGCGGATGTCGCCAGGTTGTAGCTAGATGACGACAGTGAATGGTCCAAATCGGTTTGAGTCCTTGTTACTATGGCAACCACTCTTGTCAATCGGAGTGAGCTTGTTGGAAGTCCACACCGCTACCGCTTGAAAGCTAGCTTGGGAGAATCTGTCAATCAAACATTTTGAACAGGAGAACATTTTACTTTAATTTAATTTAATTTAATTTTGCAATGCTCGAATAAACTTGTCTCTTGTCTGATTTCTTTATCTTCGTCAAGAATGATGCTAATGTTGACTCAAAAATTGGGGGGGGCAAGAGGCGGGGCAAAGCCATTTTATCTTTCTTGATAGTGGAGTCACATCTCAGAGAGATGGTATATGTGTTTTGGATGCTGTCCTTATGGCACTAATACAGCAACAATCATGTATGAATGAGTGACTGTCTTCTATCTGCACATCATTTGGTGTTTACCTTACTGCCTCCATCTGCAGCATCTGCTCCAGCAACTGGAGCTGAGGATGAGCTGCTGTTCTCTGGTTCTCCAGCAGGGGGCTTCTCAGTTCCAGACAGCTACACACAAGAAACAAGAAGGCATGAAAGTGATGCTGTTGACCCACTTCTACTCTCTGAAATCCTCTCAGATGGAATACTGACAAATTTTCTGCTTCTTAATCTTCATGTTCTCACATAGGTTTTTGTCATTTCTATTTTCAGTGTTTTGATTGCTTTCCTGGTTTGTTTGTGGTTTATAACCTTACAAGCCTGAAATCCATCAAATCCTCAATGTGTCTAAATTTGTCTCCAATCCACAGAACAAAATGCTGTCATGCAGAAACACACACACACTTCATTGGAATTCACAGGCTGAAATCCTCAGAGCCTTGCATCAAAGCTTCCACCCCCAGTCTCCATCTTGTTGCCATAGCAACACCTCAGAGAGTGATGCATCTACAAGGAAGCGAGCCAAAGAGCGTTCGCAGACAAAGAGCTGCTTGTGTTCTTTTTTCTGTTTTCCTGCACCTATAATGAAGGAAAACCTGAACTTTTGCTGCCGTCTTGTTAGACTGATGGAATCTGTGGCTCTGGTCCAAAGGTCCTCCATGAAAACGAGAGGCAGCTTCATTTAAAATGGACGACGGCAATCTAAAAAACGCAGCTGTTCTCATGCAGAAAGATTCTGCTGTTTTTGGACGCTTTGATTTCACAGCTCCTTGTTTACACGAAAAATTTTACGTTTAGTGATCCAAGACCACCAAAAAATAATTTTTTAATGACATATATCATTTTAAAAAAACACTTTTTATGTTTCTTACTATGAGTAGTAGACTGAACACAGACTGATGCTGGGGTGCTGCAGTTTTGTTTTTTTGTCTTGAGGGTTCCAAATGTGTTAAAACAAAGGTCTGCCAAAGAAATGAATTGGTGTGGTTCATTTAGCCTTTCCTCCACAGGACATAATAATAAGGTATGTGGTCGCTCCAGCAGTAACCTGACCCTCAACCAGCTAATTAATCATTTCTGGCTTCCAATTCTACATGCTTATTCTCAAGGGGTGCAGAGAAAAGACAGGCGTGTCAGCCCTTTTCATCCTGCACACACGAGCTCCGTGCCACGCCGGCAGCCTGGCAACAGCCAATTCCAGCACAGCTCTGGGAGTGGCGAAGAGTTATCGTAATTCTTCTCTCTTACCACACCTTTGCACTCAAACTTGCACATACCTATGGTGAAAATGCATTTTTGAAATGGTGAATGACGCAACCCTGCATTTCATCGGGGCTGGGGGGGGACTGGCACACGGAGACCCAGACTTGACATGTATCATTTTTTAATTTGTGCTCTTTTGGAGAAGACATTTAGCGTGAAATAAATGATTATTTAAAAGGACAAACATTATTGAATGTTTAATAGTTTTAAATAAGCAGTAAGTTGATTTAAAATTACATGAGAAAGAAGACAACAATTCAGAGTGGAGTTTTTTTAGTACTCTTTAATTTAGCCACATCCACCCACTATTTACAACATAACATGTTTTCTTTCTTTGTTCAGAAATGTTTTAACAATCAGCTTGGAGTTTAAATGTTTAAATGATATGAAGTTTGAGTTTGGGTGAGATTTATAGTAGAATTAAAATAATAAAAAATACATTTCCCTGCAAGGTTTGGGCAAAGGGGTGTAGCACAAAGCTTTTTAGAGGCTAAAGACAGTTTTTAAAGCTGAAACCAGACGCAGACATGTGCTTCCTCTGCTGTCACACTGAAATATGGAACCAAACTGGTTTGACAAGAAGAAGTGGAACTGAGAGTCAGAAAGTTTCAGAGGGACACAGACTACTGAAGTGACGTTTGCCGGACACTTTGGCCCTTGGTCCTCTGACCGCGTCTTCAAAGGAAGAATAAAGAACACTGGAAACTGAAGCAGCGGTAAGTATCTTACCCCTCTGACGACTGTTAGTGAAAGCAGATTAACTTCTAACAAGTCTAAACATGAACAGAGATGCCTACGATCCAAACATGTTCTGTCTGTTTAAAGGTCAAATAGTTTTCACTGTTTTGTGGCTTTGAAAGAGCAGAATAAGAGTGTTGGACCTCTGATCAAACTGAATTAAAATGCTGTTTCACTGTTAGAAAGTGGAGGAAGATGTTAAGTTTATATATACTCTAAATATAAAAGTTCAATAATGCTATCTGCAGCGGAAATCTGACTTCTGATCAGCCACCTTCTAAAAGGAATAAGTGAACCATCGGCATTCAGTCTGCAACTGAAATTCATTGGAAGAAGTTTTTTCTGGGGATCCCTAAATTCAGGAGGAAGAGCTCCGCTGTTTCAATCGGAAATCTTAATCTATAAAAAAATGTGCATCAGGAACGTTTCCATTCTAAAGAAGGAATGCACTCCCATGCAGACACGCCTCAAGCAACAAAACATTACACATGCCTCACGAGATCTAATCATGGAATTTATAGTTTAAAGGTCAACTTCATTTTAAACAAACGTTCATTCAAGCAGGGGTGTCAGAATCCAGACCTCAGGGCCGGTGTCCAACATGTTTTCCAACCAACCTGCTATTGGAGCTCCTTATTGGCTAAACACTCCCAATCCAGGTAATCAGAAAAAGATAAGGTTGGATTTCTGGAAAACCAGCAGGAGGCCGGCCCTCAAAGCTTGGAGTCTGAGACGCCTGGTTTATTGTCTTACTAAAAATTCTTGTGCTTTTCTAAAGATCAAGAAAACCAGAAACCTTTATTTGTTTTAGGTTCATTAACTTGTGCGAGAAATTTTTATATTCATATAAATATTACTTTATTTATAAAAAAAGACAGAATGCTTATAAAACTTGGAAGAAGTAGACATTTTTAACAAGGCTTTTTCATGCCTCTATTGTGGCTCTTTTGGCTTTGAACAACAATACAGACAATCTGAATAAATAGTAGGTTAGTTGGCTAAGTTTAGTCAATTATTTTTTGGATTATTAAGTCAAGTGACACTGAAAGCGTTATCATTCTTCTAAAATGCACACGTTTCAGATATTTGAGCAAAATGATGGAAAAAGGTTTGCCCTATTGTCAGAGTGGTTTATTATTAGAATAAATGTAAAGCTCAAATTCCCATCGTATGTTTGGTTGCTGTTTGGTGGTAAGTTCTAACAGTATATTTGCAAGTTAATGTGCTGCTGCAGGAGGGTCTTATTTGAAACAGAATGTATTTTAAGTGCTGCTGTCAAAAGTAATATAATAGAATTTTTTTGATAATTGTAAATATTTACAAGCTACATTTGGTAAATGAATGGTTTCATGGCTTCAACAATATAAATAAAGTGTATTTTTTAACAGTAAGGTGAGAACTTTGCAGCTGACGATGGGTTTTAGTCGTTAAGAAACTGCACCAATTGGCCTTTTTTGGTGTCAGAGGTTGCAGAAATCTGTTTTAGGAAGACTCAAGTGTAAACATTTTACACTAAAGTGAACTTTATTGGTCCAAAGAGGAAAAATTCACCTACAAGCTCAGTGTTAGATAAGTGTGCATTTTAAATTTAGCTGAGCCTTTTCCTTAACTGGCAAAACACTGAAATGATATTACATATTATTAACAGACTTTCAGAAAAGGAATTTGTCCAAAATCTTTTCCAGTTAAGTTTGAAAGGCTGGCAAGCTCCAAAAAAAACGTGTCGCTTTTCTTCCACTGACAGATTCTTCTCCTTGAAGAATAAATTTGGAGAGAAAATTGAGAAAGTAGTACACACGATAATATTGACACCAAATGTGTAATATTAGCTAATACTACCATTAAAAAAACAGTTATGTGTATGGGGTGATACAGACTCTTATAGCTGGTAAGTTTAGTAACAGTGGTCCCTGTTTTCATTCATAGAATACTGGTCTCATTTTTTAATGAAAGTTTGAAATTTAAGAGTTAAAACACAGAGAGAAATGTGAAAAATGTTCATGTCTGTTTGAAAAAAATGTATAAAGAAGAAGTGAGGGGCTTTACAGCCTTTAACCATTTATTTAATCCTAATTTTCACCTATAGTATTTTTTTTAGGATCACCGTAAACAGCCCTCCATGGTCTATCTGACGATTTTTTACCTTTTTATGCAAAACTGTGGCAATGTGTCACCAACACTCAGACGCTGTTGCAGTCAGGTAGGAACCCAACTGAGTAAAAGACTAAATTTCAGGAAATTGTACATAGACAATCCTTAAACAATGCTTTCATCTTTAATTGTGAGTGTATAATTATGGAATGTGCACCACCACTAATGTCAATTTTGTGCGATTTCTTTCAGCAGTTTTCAACTCAATGAAATCTGACTGGAAAAAAGGAATCCTAACATCATAAACAAAATGAGCTTTTCTGATCAATCGACAAACGGACACCATCAGGAGAGTGACGAGGAGCTGAAAACAGCGGACTGGGACGCAAGACACCCTAAAGGCAAAGACTTTCTGAAGCCCATTGAGCCAGAGAAAAGGTCGATCAGCCCTCTGAGTCTTCTCAAAGAGGACCTTACCCAGTTTAAAGAGGGAGTTTTGAAAGTATTCAAGGACAAAGATGCAAATTCTAGAGTGAGACAGTCTCAGGAAAAGACGAATAACCCACTGGCCATTCTCAAAGAAGACCTCTCCAATGTTTTTAAAGTTGGTCTTTCGAAGGAACGGGGCAACAAGGACAATTCTTCGAAAGCTGATTCCTCAAGAGCAGAGAATCCTTTGAATAATTTGTTCAGAAGAGAGAAAGACCTTTTAGAGAAGACCCAAAAGCCAAATGATGTTAAAGACATAAAAGAACGAACTAAAGATTCCAGGGAGATTTTTTGTAGGAAGAACAAAGGCACTGCTGAGGGATCTGACACGAAAAACGTGCTGAATCAATCAAAGCACAGCAACCTGGACACTGGCAGTGCAGAGGAGAAAGTCGTGGCAGTCAGGGGTTTGATTCGAACCCAACAATGTGAGACGACATTAAATACAGGTACAGGATGGATCAGAAGCAGCAGCTTCTTGTAAACTCTGGCTAACTAGTCTTTGCTATAGGAGGTGGCCAACCGTCATGTACTGTCTTTGGTATGTTGTTTTGGATCATGGTAGAGGTACATGTTACAAATCTTTTCTGTTTGGTCACGGCAAGTCTTGCCTTAAGCCTTAGTCAAAATTGCCCTTACAGATGGATGCGGGCAAAAAAAATAGGCAAAGCTGTAAGGTGCATGCATCACAAATTTTTAAGATCATGATCTTAATGTTGCAAGAGGAGCCCATTAGTTCTGTTCAGGTGATAAGTGTGCACTCCTCGTGCGCCTTGTGCTTGCAAGTTAACTATACACAATTTGCACTAGACTAAACTTTTATTCTTGCTTTTCAAGTCTATGCTGATGGTTTATTGAACATTTATTTCTCTACAGCCGATCAGATCTTTGAAACGATTTCTATGTAGTTTCAGGAAGTAAAGAGGAGGACCCACCTGTGGAAAGTCCTTTTTTAGAGTCTCTGCCCTCCAATACCACATTATTAAGCCTGATAAATTTTTCTCAGCATCATCCGAGGTGAGTTCAAACAGTTCAAAGACACTAACGGACAAGTATAAGACTTCAGAACGATTTCAGCAGGAGACATTGAAGACAATCACGTTGAACTGATGCTGTTGTGATTTTGAAGGGAACAAGCAGAAGAAACAGCAGAGGCAGCAGAAGATCCTTGGTCACTAAAAAACTGTAAGAATGCAATTTTTTTAAATTAAAAAATATTTTTTCTTTGGAATGATTCCTTTGAATTGTTGGTAAATGTTAAGCTACTTTCACACCAGCCTTGTCAACGTGTGTTTGGTGTCAAGCGTTCACTTTCAATGAAAAGTCTTTATAAATGCTAATTTCAGGCTTCAGCGTTCAAAACTCTCGTGTTCACATGTTGCTGCACAAGTTTCTACTACTGTTTTTGGGCTCTACATACAAAACATGTGTCCATTGAATGTGCAATGCAAGTTGAACTAATCAGGGGCTCAGATTTGGTAGTGACGTGGATGGCTGGTGTCCCTTTAACTCATGGATGTGCCAACCATTCGAAAATTGATCATGAAGAAGAAATTCATATTGCCGTATGTGACCGGCTGGAATTAGAGGGAAACAAGTCTAGCATATTTCGGAATAGAACTGTGAAAGAAAAAGACTGGAGCAAGATTCTCGAGATTTGTGCTGCTTCGACATTTTGCACCAAGCCTCTTCCAACTGCAGGCACATATGCTATTATCGAGTAGCGACAGTCCATTGTGAACACCATATGCTAAACGTGCGTTCAAGAAGGCCCTTTTATCCCGTTCTCGAATGCGCGTTACATGCCCGTTGTGAACATAGCATCAGAGTGTCATCTGCAGAGAGCTTTACATTAAAGAAGTTCAGACCTACCTTTCTTTACTTTAAAAGCTTATGACTGCTCAAATGTTACAGATTTTTAAACTGAATATGAGATTAATAGATTACAAATTACAGATGATTACTGTCATTTAAAAGAATTAGTTTAGCAACTGAAAACAATGCTTAGCATTACTTATTGAAGCATCTTATTTCCTTGCAGTTGCCTGCTATTTGACCCTTGATCCCAACACAGCCAATTCAGAACTCTGTCTGACTGAACGCAACAGGAAGGCAACTCGGGTCTGGTTAAACCAACACAACCTGGAACATCCGGAGCGATTTGAACACTGTCCCCAAGTCCTGTGCAGGGAGGGACTGCTGGACAAGGTGTACTGGGAAGTGATGTGGAAGGGAGGTGCTGACATTGGCGTCGCCTACAATAAAATCTCCAGGAACAGTAACAGGACGAGCTGTCTGTTGGGACACAACCAGTGGTCATGGAGTCTGGAGTGCTCAGAGGGAAACTACACACCGTGCCACAACAAGAAGAGGTTTGCGTCTTCTTCACCCGATCCTTTTAGCCACAGGGTCGGGATTTACCTCAATTGGTCTGCCGGATCTTTATCATTCTACTCTGTCTCTCAAGAAGCCATGGTCCACCTCTACACCTTCACTTCTACTTTTACTGAGCCTCTTTACCCGGGATTCTGGGTGTGGGCCTCTGATGGCTTTGTGTCGTTGTGTCAGGTAGAGATGGACTGGGAAAGACTGCTGCAGTGACCACATGACCACCAGTTTCTTGTTTGTATGCCTCTTTATAAAAAAATGTTCCTATTCAGACAAATCCGAAAAAGTTGGGTAAACTCGTGGAATTTTCCAAACTCTGCAGTCTCTATCATAAACTGACAGTTAATCTTAGCTCCACCTTTTTTGTTATGACACCTCTGTATCCAAGTAAAACTAATGCTTCTGCAGCTACAAGCATCATTAATGAACCAAATAAAACCTAAGAGCTTCTGTCTCTGTGTTCTTTGATTCAAAGAAAATCTTTTAAAACAACTTGTCACTCCTTTTGTTTATGCTGTGTGCAAATATTTTTCTGACCTGAAGCTGGCTCTCCTGACTCCCTCGAGTCTCCTGCAGCTCCTTTTCCAGCTGTTCCAGGCGAGCAACCCGCATCTGCAACACAAGACCTAGTTGTTGTGATATGATGTTTCCACCAGAACACGCTAAACAGGTGTTCTTAAACCTGTGTTTAGCAAATGGTTACGACAGCCTCACCTGAGTCCTCTGCACCATGTCATCACTACTACCAAATCGCTCCTCCATTACGGATCGAACCTGCTGAACTTCAAACTCCAGCTGCTGCCGGATCAAGTCCATCTGCAGAGAAAACTGCAAATGCAAACTTAGATCAGAGGTCAAAACATCACTGCTACAAGGACAAAGAGGTGCAGCTAAAAATGCCTTAAAGTCCAACTCCGTTCATCTTTTGGTCTATTGTAAAAGCATCACCATTGGTCTTTCAAGCATGATTATGTCGCTTTTAGCCAAAATAAAAAAAAAACTGTGTTGTTTTCTAGGACAAAGTTATTGCAGAGAAAAAGGGAGTGGATTAGAAATATGCCTTTGAATTGTGAGTGGGACTGTTTCCCCCATTACCCATCATCATTCTGTTTACGCTTTCTCTCACTAGCTTACAACCCCTCACATCTTCAACTTAGCATTACTGGTGCGACAAAAATGCTGAGCAGTATCAGAGCTATCCAGCCATTCAGTTTTGAGCCGGATTCCAGCTTAGGCGAGGAAAACGAAGACGTACATAGATCTAATCGTCTACAAGTTGATGCATCAGAATGGAGCTGAGCAGGGAGCTTGTTGCTTCCTTTGTAGCTGCTACGTAGCCCCTACAAGCTTTTTCAAACAGCAGTTTATTTGTCTGCTCCTGATTCACCACGATTTAAATAAATAAATACTCAGAAATGCAATTTTGAGACACAAATTGTTTATACATGTAAATGCCACAAGAACATGTTAAAAACACCAAAACAGTGTCAGTGCAGCTCACCGTGTCGATGCGTGGCAGTTGAGACAGCTTCTGCGACAGCGCTTCCAGCTGGCTGAAGTACCAGCAGCGCTCACGCTCCTCCCGGTCGATCTCCCCCAGCAAAAGGTTCCTGTTGATGTTTAATGCTCTCTGTTTAACCTCCTCAGAGGATCCCGAAAACCACATCACAATCAACAAAACCTCAAACCCCTACTTGCCCTATTCTATACCTTTCTTTGTACAACTCCTCCAGGTGATGATCGCTCAGTCTTCCATCTGCTCCACAGATCACAGCTGTCTTGGGCGGGGCTCCATCCAGAAAGTGATGAGGCAGCATGAGGCTGGCCGCCTCCCCGGTGGACACCATGCTTTGACGTGATGCAGGTCTAAGTGGACTCTTGGACCTGCTAACTGGTGCCACAGAAGAGGAGGAGGAGGATGGAGGCAGAGCCAGATGATTGCCCAGCTCCATACCTCCAGCTACAGCAGGCCCTGCCCCTGATAGCCCCACCCGCCCCAGACCAGCAGTTAGCAGTCTCAGGTTGTGAGGTTGGTGTTTGAGTTCGTAGTAGTTGGTCAGGTCCATGTGTAACTCTAAGGAAAGGATGAAATGAACCACAATATATAATATTAAAATATTGGTAACATTTAAAATAGTTCCATCTATCCGTACAGCTTCAGAACCCACTGAATCCCTTTCAGGGTCATGGGGATGCTGGAGCCTATCCCAGCTACTGATGGGATAGGCAGTTCTATAAATAGGCAGATAAAAATCATCTCATGCAGTTTGTCTAGAGTTTTTTTTAGTTTATGAAGAAACATGCTCATGTTCCCCAATCTTTGTGATGATTAGAACTTTTTTTTGTGTGTTTTTTTTCGTATCTTGAGTCATCTTTAAGTAATGTTTACTTTTCACACCTTTTGTCTTTCCTTTAACCACAGTCCCACCAGGTTTAGCTTCCTATTACTCTCCTGACTACAGGAAAAAATGTTGTCCAATCAATTTTTTTAAAATACAAATATTTAAATTTGTACTTCAAACAAAGCTGTTCGTTTACTTTTTAATAATTGGAAAAGCCAATAGGGTAGGACATTTTTTTCAAAGGTCGGGGTTTATACCAGAAATGAAATTGGTTGTTCAGCACAACAAATAAGGAGCTTCATTAAGGCCTTATTTTAATTACACGAGTTGACTGGAATGCCCAATAGGACACATGTATTCTATTTAACTACTAATGCCATTAAACCTGTAAAACTGTGCTGGCAAACAGAGCAGAGCAGCTGCTTTTAATTAGGACTGTGTTAAATAGATTCCAGGACTAATAAACTAATAGGCCTGAACTGGCTACCTTCGCTGGAGAAGCTGCCGGGTGCAGCCAATCTGATTAGATGATGGGGTCCAGCAAGCTTCAAATGAAATGCCAGTAATTGGTTTTGTTTGTTTACAAATATGAAGTTCTGTCAAGCAGAAGCCTTTCAAGCTACAAGACTTCACCGCAGCACAATGTTTTCTTGGAAAAAACCAGAAATGATTCAGCAAAAATACACATTTTAAAGAGTTTTGAAAGGCTTGAACCTTGTCAAAATGTTGCTGTGTGTGTCAGTTGTCAATGTCCATCTATCGTGAAGGCAAGTTTCTCTACAGATGGTCCAAAATGCATTCAATTAAACCGGAATCAGACCTTTCAGTTGGTGCAGCACGTCGCTCCTCCCAGACGAGGCTAGAGTTCCTGCTTCCTGCTCCAGCTTACTTTGCAGCTGCTTCAGAACCTCCTGCATCCAAGCGAAACAAAAAATTTAGCAAAGATGAACGATAGACTTAGTTGAGAATAAACATAAAGTATTGACAAAACAAAAAAAGTGAAATTGACATCCTTGGAGGAAAAAACTGTCCTGGTTATACTGGTGCCGACCGTGCAGATGTGAACTGCAGCTGCATGTGAGCCTTCAATTTTTTGCTCAGTCTGTGTCCTGATTATGATGTTAAACCCTGTTGAGCTATGACAGATAATCCATCTGCTCAGCATCCGTGCACATGACGAAGCTTGTGCAGGCACATGTGGATTAATACTCCAGTACCTGATAGGAATTTTGGTCATGTTCTCTGCTTTGACCTTAAAGTTTTTTTGTTTTTTTTTAATACTATCTTAATGGAGTCCTGAATGCTGATGGATTTAAGAAATTCTTCAAATAACTGATTATTGAACCAATCACTTCTCCTTTATGTTGTCAGTAGCAAGAAATACGTTTCAGCCACTGATCACGAGCAATCATTTTTGAAATTAAATTAACTGTACTGTACAGAGAAAATCTTTCAAAAACAGAGCAAGGACCCTCTTGTTAGTGATGCTGTGCTACTTCCCTGCCCCTTTAATGGCCTTTAGCCACAGGGATAAATGATTCTGAAAGCTAAGCAGGTTCATCCAGAGTTCTTGAGTCTTATCAGCTCCTAAAAGTGGCTGCAAGTTGTAAAAGCTACACAGTTATTCTAAAGCTCACATTTATTTCACTAAATCGTCTATCTCTACAGGATTATGTACAGATAATATGCAGAAAACAAATAATTGGTTTAAATCTGTTAGAAAAAAAATCCATTTATGTCTAAAATGCAAAACACAACTGTAAAATTTAGCTTTACTGTAGCTCACTTACTTGAATTAATGATAGTTGGACTCACCTTGTTGCCTTTGAGAATAACACTATATTATTCATATCATATTTTATACCTGCATTTCTGAGACCCTTATCTTCTTAGCATGATGCAAACTTTCCTCTTTGTATATCTTTGTGCACGTTTTTTGCCCTGCAGTTGATTATCATTCCACTAGGGGCGGTAGGACTTTTCCTGCTGATTTCACAATGGCTGCCTCCGGAAAATCTCAAAAACACTTTTGGCGGGAAAACGTTTTGCCTAATTTTAAAACTTTATGGTGGGAATAACTCATCTATCATTATTAATTTTTTTAAATGACTACTTGCTGTATTGAAGGAATGTAAAATTCTCGGCAGGGGACAGCACTTTTACCTAACTTTACTTGCTGAACAAAAGATGAAATTAAAGAGCTGTTTCATTTTATGAACATAAAAAATAACTTTCAGGAATTTTGTGTTCGCATGAGGTTTTGTGACATTACAATGGCAGGACTAGATGACCTTCAAATACATCAATACTCCTTGACAGGAGCCTATGAGTCACATTTGGCCCATGTGCCAGACTTTGGACATACCTGACCCAAAATGATTTGATAGGATTACATTAATTAAACAAAAACAGCTCTTAATTTGTGCATTGAAACTATTGCTAACTATGCCTTTGATCCACTTTGTTCAGCTGCACACTAACCTTCATGCCAAAAGTCTCTGTCTCCAGTTTGGACAGGTGGTTGGAATTGTCCTCCAGCTCCCTCCTCAGGTGAGAGTTCTCTTTGCGGAGCACCTCCACCTGGTGGGCCAGCTGGTCGTAGGAAGCCACAGCACTGGCCATCTTCTCACTGCGCAGCAGCTCCTGGAGGAGAATTCACAGAGGAGGAGGAGGAAGATTCAGGAAAAGTGACGCAAGCAGAAAAAAAGCAGAGTGACTCAGCTAAAGCAGAACGAAGCATTTAAACAGTCAATGGAAGACTCCAGAATTAAGCCCAACGTGGAACGATGTCTTCCCAACACGGTGAGCCAACAAGTTCCCCAAAATATTTTTTTCTGACCAGGAAGTTCAGCCTTTAGAAAATGTCTCCTTTTCTGTCACATACCGATTAAAAAAACGCAATTTATTTTAGATAAATAACATGATAAAGATGGACTATTCCCTTTTTAACAAGGTCTAATTTCTAGATTAAAAAGAATAAGGGAGTCTAAATTAAAAACAATTAATAAGAGTAGTTTAACTAAAATACATTAAAAAATAAAGGAAGCAATTATGAGAACACAGATATAAAAAAAACAACGTACAGAACAAAAAGATGGGGAAAAGACACATTTCCTTAAAAGGAAAAAAAGATACACAGAGTTATGCCCACAAAATATCAGTAAATTGTTGGATCTCAGATATCTTAGTGACAGGTCATTCATTTGCATCTGCACATGCTCAGTTTGGCTCCTATTTCGGCTCATGCGACTCAGTCAGTGACCTTCAGAGCAGAAATGAAAGCTGCAGAAACACACAATCCTGTTTGTGTAAGTCCCCAACAAGAGGAAAAGAAACTCATCTAATTCACATTCTAAATAAATTGCTGCCGTCAGATTTCTGCTCGTCTCAGCCTCTGTGGGGTGAGTAGAGCAAATGTCATTGCTGAATTTTAATGAGAGGCTGACCCTCTGCATCCCTGCTGTTGTGCCCTCAAACTGCAGAGGGCAAAATGATAGTGGACACACAGCTTAGAATTCAGGTCAAGCTATAGTACATAAACTCAAACATAGTTTTAGCTTAGTCAGCTCCTCACAGATAAAGAAATGCAACCAATGAGCAATGTCATTTGGCAAAAAGGTTTTCTAAATATAGTCAACACAAATTCCTATTTCTTTACCATCTTCTTTACTTCTAGGTAACAGTCATTAAGAACATGGCGCACATTCTCAGACCCTTCAAGTTTGTCCAAACAAAAAAGCATGAGATGATTTTAAATGCAATTTCAAGATGAAAATTGTGTGTTTATGCTCTTGTGTCATTTGTCTGAGGATGGAGGACATACAGTATATAAAGAAAATTAAGCCTACAACTGCATTTCTGAGTATTTATTCAAATCATTGAATAAAATGCTCTTTGAAAAAGCTTGAAGCTGTGACGTAGAAGTTACAATCAGTAGTAACTAGATCTGTTCTGCCTGGAGGATATTTTATACGGAATATGTCACTATGTGACAACTACATGATTATTTATGAAAGAAACAGATTTTGGAACTCAAAAGTTTGGTTGCCACAACTTAAAACACATGACTTTCATGAAAACTTGGTCTTTTTTTCCCCATTCTGATGTAACGTAGTCTGGTCTATAAATGCCAGTGGTTTCAGTGTGTCAACTGCTTCACAACCTTTAACCATTTCAAAACAATTTGATTCATTTTTGGTTCAGAAAGCTTTGGTTTCTCCATTACTAGCAGCAACAAGCTCCCTGTTCCTATCCATTCCGATCATAAATAAACACCTACTGGGAATGCTTTTACAATAGATAAAAAAAAAAGATCAAAGTGGGATTTTAAGCATTTAGTGAACTAAACCAATACAATTTAAAAACTGATATGTTTACTAGACAGGAGTGGATGTTCAAGTACATTTACATCAAGTCAGGCTCTGCAATATTCAGACAAACAGCAAAAAAATAAATAAAAAAAAGTTTATTGCTCATTTTTGAAGCCAATTGGTACACAACCGTGTCAGGTACTGATGGTGTGGGACCCAAAATACAAGAGACCAGGCTTGGTTACAGAAACTAAACCATGTAATCCATAAACTGAACCATGACAAAACCCTGGAAAAACAAACCGGTGGAATACCAGAGCAGTTCACCAAAGAGAGTGAACTGAAAACCAGTCACTTAAATAGACTGAGGGCAATTAACTGAAATGAAGACAGCTGTGCATCATAATTAACCTGAAACTGGTGTGGCTGACAAAGGGCAACTAAGAACATCACCAAAACAGAACCAAACTAAACCACAGAACTCTAACAGTTAGAAAATGAAAATCACAAATTAACAATACATTTTATTGGAAATGGATGTTAGTTTATGGTGCAACTCAAAGTCCTAATTTGGGCTGAAACTGCCTGATTTTTAAAATCTGAAAGGACAGATTGATCCATAAAAAGATGCTGGTCGAGGACCCAACTTAAGGAAAGCCAAAAGTAGGCTCAGCAGAAACCATTAACTGTATATAGGAACTGGACTGAGTGAGTGTGATGTCACCCATATAAAATGACTTCTGGCTCCAACCAAATGAAGACAATTCAGTTAGCTTTTTTTTTTTTTGAGTCAGTCTGAGTCAGCATGTCTATGGCAACCACTTTCACCAATTAGGAGTGAGCCTGTTGGAAGTCCACACCCCTAACACTTGAAAGCAGGGTTGGGAGAATCTGTCAATCAAACCTTTCAAACGTCTGACTGGCCAGTTTATTACTTGAATAACTTTGACTACAGAAAAATTCTCTTATACACTCAATGGCGGAAACCAAACTAGTTTACAGGATCTATAGGCAATGAGTAGAACCAAAATTTGCAATATGCGTTGTATCAGGCAAGGACTGCAACTTGGCAATTTACTTCATTTTTTTGATGTTCTGTGAATATTTTCTTGTTGCATACATTCATGTCAGTGTTTATCTATAAATTCCTTGCCATCACATGCAAAAACTCTTTCAAGAAGGACCTCCTTATCAGCAGCAGCTTCACCAGAAAAATCAACTGGTGAAAAAAAACTGGGGAAAAAATCACTTGCAATACAGCCGCATCTCAAACATTTGCTACCAGTAAAAGTAGTAAATATATCTGTTCCACTGCTCAGAATGGTGCAGCAGACTCCCTACAAATAAGCTGCAGCAGGTCATAAAGTCCCGAGTGTGACTCTATATCAGCCAACAGCTCCACTGCAGTGTGGATTCTTCCCTCAGGACAGTGCAATGCAGGGATCCAGATGTACTTGCTGTGTATGTGTGTGTGGTGGGAATTCCGTTGACTGGCCACAACCCTGCACCCTGAGGCAATAATCTGAAAAGATTCAATGATCAAACATATTTTTTAACCAAAGATAAAATATTTGATCCAGAGTACAGACTTGTCAAAACCAGCAGATTTTTTCTAGCCAGCAAAAGAGCAATTCACAGCTTAACACATTGACT
Source organism: Oryzias sinensis (assembly GCA_037389245.1). Lineage (NCBI taxonomy): Eukaryota > Metazoa > Chordata > Actinopteri > Beloniformes > Adrianichthyidae > Oryzias > Oryzias sinensis. The sequence continues at coordinate 9,427,970 of CM074498.1, read as the reverse complement.
CTCTATATATATATATTTATATACATATATAGTACAGACCAAAAGTTTGTGCACACCTTCTCATTCAAAGAGTTTTCTTTATTTTCATGACTATAAAAAGAGTAGTCATACTGAAGGAATTAAAACTGTGTATTAACACGAGTAATTGTATACACAACAAAAAAGTGTGAAACAACTGAAATCTATGTCATATTGGGCGCCCATGGATCCTGGCTGTGGGGCAGCGGAAGGGCGGTCGACCCATGATCGTAAGATTGCAGGTTCGATTTCCCGCCTTGCACGTCCATGAGTCGAAGTGTCCTTGGGCAAGACACTGAACTCCACCTTGCCTCTGGTGGTAGGCGGGTGCCTGTGTTTGGCAGCAGAGCCGCCACCAGTGAGTGAATGTGTGTGTGACTCGGTTAATGGTTCTGTGACTGTAAAGCGCTTTTTCCTTGTAGCTAGAAAAGCGCTAGATAAGTATATACCATTTACCATATTGCAGGTTCTTCATAGTAGCCACCTTTTACTTTGATTACTGCTTTGCATACTCTTGGCATTCTCTTAATGAGCTTCAAGAGGTAAGTCACCTGAAATGTTTTTCACTTCACAGGTGTGCCCTGTCAGGTTTAATAAGTGGGATTTCTTGCCTTATAAATGGGGTTGGGACAATAAGTTGTGTTGTGCAGAAGTCAGGTGGATACACAGCTGATAATCCTACTGAATAGGCTGTTTGTATTATTTTAATTTGTATTATCTGTGAAGTATTGGGCTGCATGGTGGTGCAGTGGTTAGCACTCTTGCCTCACAGCAAGAAGGCCCCTGGTTCAAGTCCCAGCTGGGGGACCTTTTGCATGTTCTCCCCATGTATGCGTGGGTTCTCTCCGGGGACTCCGGCTTCCTCCCACCGTCCCAAAACATGCTTCATAGGTCACTCTAAATTGGCCATAGGTGTGAATGTGCATGGGTGTGTGATATGTGTGACTCTACGACAGACTGGCTAATCACCACATTTATTGTCTGTAATGTGCAAATAAGCATCCATCAAGCCTCCATGTTTCCTTTTGGAAACCCGTTGGTTTTCTTTGAGCTTTTTGTTTTTTAGCTTCTTTGATAAGGCACCTCACAAATAAAAGCTGTTCAAATGTGTTTGAAGTCACTGCAGGCCCCAGCTGGTGTGTGTATGTGTGTGTGCCTTTAATTTTCCCATCAAAGACCTTGGACATATTGACTTTCCCTGTTGCCGTAGCAACAAGCCCCACATCTCCCCGCCTCCTGCTGACACATTTACATCAAGGGATGGCTCTTTCTGCTCCATCTCTCTCAAAAACGTTGTTCACACACAGAGACAGAACCTACAGTTGCTGCAAAGAGGGGAAACATGCTTCCCCATAAACCAGATGGAGCACATAAACAGACGACGACATAACATTAGTGGAAAAGACACGTGACCTAGATTTGAAGACAAAGGTTAGGAAATGACTGTAAATGCGATTTTTTGAAGCAATTTAATATAAACTGTGTTCAGAAATTTGCTATTTTAAAGCTACAGTGGGAAACAATCACTCATTTTAGCAGAATCGGCAGCATTAAAGCCATTTGGGGAAAACGGCACCAACAGTGGAGGCATGACCTTCTCAGAGCCGCACGACTGAAAGTAAGGTCGGGAAAAGAGCATTTGTGATCCTTGCTTAGCAGGATCGCAACAAAATTGAGAGAAGAAAAATGTGAGAAAAATGTAGTGAGTTGAAAAAAGGAAAACATATTTTCAAAGGGGAAGCCAAGACAATGAGGATGAAATCTGCTGACATGACAGAAGCATCCCTCATGCTGCAGCTGCTCGGAAATACCGTCAGAAAAGATCAGCCCATCCACATGCAGAAATACATTAAAATGCATTTTAGCTACATGGATCCCATCTTTAGTATCCTCAAATTAGTAAAAATTCTACTTACTCAACATTTAGACTCTGGGTTATGATTGAATCCAGAACCCCCGAATCCCTTTAGCTGACTATCCAAAAGCAACAGCAGACATCATCTTTTACAGATTACTTCCATATTCGTTCACTCCAGAGCAGCATGAATAGTAAACCAAAGCTCCAAATAAATAGAAGAAGATTCACGAACATGCCAGCAGAGTGCAGATTGACGCCATTTTCCCACCCTCCCTTTTCATCCTTCTCTTCTTCTGTCTTCTTGCCTTACGGATGTAGTTGCCACGGTAACCAGACAGTTTGAAGGGAATGTACAGATGGAGGATGGGAAGATTGAAAGGGTGGAGCAAGCAGAGAGTGAGATCGACACTCTTTGTCCATAAAATATGAGGACGAATGTGTAAAATGGGTCACAGCTAAAAGATAATTTGTTTACATTTTCTTTGCTCCTACTATCAACCCTGAAAATGGCAAACCATTGCAATGGCTTCTGTCTTGTATCTGAGATGGCTGTGAAATCACAGTTTTTTATATTGAAACACCTCTGAAAACGTAATAAATTCATCCTACGCAGACTTTCATTCTACTTGGGCTTTAAAAACATTGACGATAAATTCCACAAGTTTAATCCTTCTACATAACCACAAGTTTTTATTGCACAAAAATACATGCTGACTGTATCTGAACAGTTGATGGATTGCGACTAACCATGGAAAAACATATCAAGGGTTTTCATAGCTGCTGTTGGCTCATGTGTCTAAATAAATGTGACTACATTTAAACCTTTTTGGTTTCGTTTATTCAGAAACATAATTAGAAAAACACTAAACTTCAGAGGTTTTCCTATTTTTTTTCTTTCCATGAGTTTTTGTTCTGAGGGTTTTATGACTAAAACACATGAACCGATGCTCTGCTGTAGCTGAAGACATACACTGTTTTCAACCTTCTTTGAATATTTCCACATCAACATCAATGTTTTTATGTAGCAATTTTAGTTCTTGTTAGCGTTCCAGTGGTGGAAGTTTAAGTCGTTATACAATGATAGAGAGAAAATGAATCTTATTCTGGGGACAATGGTCATGTTCTGAGCCACACAGACATTTACACTTAAGCCTCTGAATTGGAGGTTCTTCTGATTCCAATTCAATTAAATAGGTTAGTATTCCAATTTACATTTCCCAAAAGACATTTGGAAAGTTTGGGAGGTTTGGAAAATTTGCTTGAGGCCTGTTAATAAACATAAAATGAAAACTTTTACATGTTACACATTTTATTTCTTATTTCTTACTTTTTTTTACATATCACTTACATATCTATACTGGTTGCAGTGTGCAATCTGTCAGATTCGTAAATGTGTAATACTTTGTTTGACACCTTTTGAGTTGTCACTGAGCCTTTTTGAAAGCAGAACCACTGGGCTAAGATGACACGTCATGACAGGTGCTTCATGCTGCTGTGACATACCATTTAAAGATGTGCTTTCATTTAAAATATGATTTTTTGTAAGGTTGACAACAATAAAAAATGTTCTTCTTCTTCACCTTTCGGCATATCCCTTCAGGGGTCGCCACTGATTCGCGCAGGTGGTTTAGCAGAAAGTATTTTATCCAGGCTGGGGACCAGCACAGGGAGACCTTGACTTGGGCCCCTTTTGGCTACATAATTAGGCGGTTGCGTGAAAGGTCTTCCCCAAGGACCCACACTGGATGAAGCTCATTGTGCACCCTGATTTCCTGTGTGCCAGTCCTGCACTTAACCAACCGCCCAATAAATCTATGTCATGCTGCCAATGAAGAGCATTACTGGACATAGAAAGAGGAGCCAATACCGACTTCTGGAGATATGGGATGTGCAGCATTACATTATTTGGACGAAACATGAACAGAGACATCTATTAAATATCAAATATGATTTAATAGAGTATTTGGAGATCTTAAAACTTAAATGCTGATTCTGCAGCCAAGTGACTCTGCCCCTCCCACAGACCGCTGAATCAGGCTAACACGTTTCTACAGCCACACTCATAGTAGGGCATCAGGCTAAAATAATTTCTAAAATAATTTCCTTGCTTGGTTAAACAGAAAGGGTAAACTACTTACCTTACTATACAGTATTCTCCGCACTGTAGGGCGCACTGTCAACAAATGGTCTATTATATAACTTTTGTCATATATGAGGTGCACCGAACTTTAAGGCACATTAAACGAGACAAGACAGACAAGTCACAGTAATTCTGGAACTAGTTTGTAACACATTACATGTCAGCCACATTAGAAGCGGCAGCCACATTAGTGTATTCACAATATCTCTCTGTAACTTCCAACCTTGTTTGGAACATGCAAAAAAAAAAAAAAAACAGTCCGACACTGCACTACACGTTAGCCATGTTAGCATATTTACAATAACACCCAAACTTGTTTTCAAATCATAAAAAAAGACTGCGGTTATGACAGAGCACCGTGTACCTCTCAAAATCACTTCAACATCAGTGAGCACAACCAGAATAAACCCATATACCCATATACATATATACTCTTGATTAGAAGATGCACTGTCGTTCTTTGAAAAAAATTAAGGCTTATTAGTGTGCCTTATAGTGCGAATAATATGGTCATTTTGAAGAAAGTTGAGGTCAGAGTAAAACTATTTTCGCTATAAGGTATTCGTGAACTTTGAACTAAGTGGACGCAGGATAATGTGGTAAAATACACAAGTTAGTACCACTTTTGACATCAAATACCTCTAAACTATAACTGCACAAATGCTTCACAGACTTCCAAAACAAACATTATAGTTGTTCTTTACTTAAACTTGTATTTACATGCCACAATTCTAACATTTATGCTTGAGTCAGATTTGTTTGACTAGTTGCCAATTTTGACATTAAATGAATAAACCTTAATCAGTAGTCAATTTATTACGTTATACCTCCCACTAATGTTAGTCATTTTTCAACTCTTGGCACCTTTAAACAATTTGGACTGAGGTTATATAACAATAAAAATGATCAACCACTTCCTCTCATAATAACAACTTGGGTAGACAAACAGCAGGATGAAGGTGACACATTCTGTGGCGTCATGGAGCCTGATGGGGATAAACACAAACTCGTTGTGATGGATCAAAGTCCAAGTGATTGATTAGGCTGGAACGGCTTTAGCTGCACATTCAGTACCAATTCAGTGTAACTGCTTGCATTCAGTGTAAACAGCTGCCTCTTTGTAGCTTTGAGGCTGCTGTGATGGTAACAATGGTTGGCATAGAGACTCATAAAAGAACATTTCATTTCGTATTCTAGGATAATTGTGATTCCGAAAGCACACAATGCCATGCCTTAGTCACAATTGCCCTTACGGGTATATAAGGTCTGTGTATAGATATAAAATGGGCAAATGTGTATGGGGCATGCAGGTGGCCCACAGTAACTGTCAAAGTCGTAGACCGATTGATGAGCCTGTAGAGCAAAAATGTTCATGTGCATTATTTTAACATGCATACAATGGGCTAGATGTCATAGTGAACACTTAAGCAACACTTAAGAGAAAGTAAGGATGAAGTAGGGAACCAGTGCACATACCTTAACATAGTTTGCCATAAGGCCACTGCACAACCACATCACCTGTATCCCTTTATCCTTACAAATACTTCATGATACATTTACCCCGCGTACGACAATTTTTTATGAAGTTTATGAGGTTATCTTATGAGCCTCAAGGGAATTGCAAGACACACCTGCACTCCTCTTAAGATGCAGTCGCTTCTTTATACGACCCTCCACGGGCCTGAACAACCCAAAAACCTGCAGTAACCGTACATGTCAACCCCCCCAATGACATTTTTTTTTCCACTTAACAGAATAAGCCCCAAGTAAAAGGCAGGCCTCTGAGCACATGAACTGCAACTTCCCAAACAGCCAGCAACACATAAGTCAGAGCTGGCAGACCTTACTCAACTAATCTGTCAGCACACGTTTTTCATCAACTGTTTCTTGTTCCAGAAAAACTCTCTGTTATGTAACAGCACATCAGCTTTGCCTCCTGCAGCCTTTTTACAGCTCACAGAGGAAGAACCCTGTCCCTGAGGGTTGCTGAGTCAATGATAGAAACTATCACTACCAATAAGGTCAAGGTCATTAGAGGAGTTTTGCTGATACACAAGTGTCAATTCAACACATTAAAAGAATGGATCTGAGTCAAGGTCACTTGATTCTACATCCGACTGAAAAAAAGATAGCATATCTGCATTAAAAAATTATCTAAAAACGAAACTGCTGAGATAATTTATTTTATGTGCTCAGGTTAAATATCTAAATCATTTATACCTTTGCCGTCCACTCTGTTAGGTACACCTGACAAGTACCGGGTTGGACCCCCTTTTGCCTTCAGAACTGCCTTAATCCTTCGTTGGATAGATTCAACAAGCCCAAAATGTGCCAAGAAAATATCATACACAACATTACACCACCACCCTGAACCATTGATACAAGGCAGGACAAATCTGTGCTTTCATGTTGCTGATGCCAACTCTTACTTATATCAGTTTTCTTCCCTATTATAATGCTTGATATGAACTGTACTAGGTCTAAATGCATAAATCCAGTGATTGGGTGGTTAGAAATTTGTGTTAACAAACAATTGGACAGGTGTGCCTAATAAAGTGGTCGGTGAATGTAATTGCCAGCTGTGGTGTAAAGTTTGTCTACAATTAAGTATGACTAAATTTGACAAAACTATCTGTTAATAGTCATGATGTCAAGAAAATGATTTTTGTTTTCTCAAGATAACAGAAAATTGTTTTCCTCCTTTGGGGATCAGGAGAAAAACAAAATAGTTCACTGGCTATGTGAGCCAAAATGGTGAGCACAGGCTCGTCATGAATTGATCAACTTATTATTCATGACTTTATTTGTGGCACAACTCAGACATTATGTTAGATTTGTCAGTTAGGAATGTTCAAAATCAACCATCGTCATTCGAAAAGATGAGCAACATTGGTATCTAATCGACAGCTTTTTTTTACAAATTGGCTAAAAAAACAAAAATAACATTTCTCAGCAGACATAAATGATCAAATTTGTAATGTGATGTTAGTTTTCTGCCACTATGAGTTGCAGGTTTGCACTTCAAGGCCATTTGTTACATCAACACAACAATATTTAGCAGCTGTAACGGTTTGTAGTTGTTGTTAGCCATTTTCTGAGGAAAGCTTTTATTATTGCATTTTTTAATAAAGCCTAACAGTAAAACAGTAAAAAATATGATTGCGCTGTCAGTCTGAATACACCCTTAGTCTCTGGTTGTCAATGTTCACTCACAAACTGTAGGCAGTCTCTCACTATGGAGATGAACAGACTGTCTCCTCCCACACACACACAAGCAGACACACGCCATCACCCAACGTGACAATATTGCCACTGTAGATGCGTCACATTGTCTCATTTGTCTTATTTTTGTCTTCATTTTCTTTGTTTGTTCTTCAGGGTGGGGCAGTGGGGGCCTGGCATGCCCCCTGGTCTTTTCACTAATCCCTCCTTGCTCACCAAGTGCAGGGAGCGGGCCTCCTTTGTGTGAATTGTCAACCAAGGGGCCACACCCTTCACCCCCATCAGCAGCCTTTACACTTATTTATCATCATCAGCAAAGACGTTTCTCCTCATCTTCGTTATTATTTTTTACAAACAATACCGCAGCAGTCCTCTTAATTCTTCTTTCTTACTTCACCTTTGAGTGACAATTTTGCCCCCACCACATGCTCAAAACCTCACCAAAATGTGCATACACCTAGTACCTGGTAAAATATTTTTGATTTTAGGCAAAGTGAATGACCCCCCCCCACTGTGATGACATCACAGTGGAGAAAAATGTCCAAAAACTAAATGGGGCCAAAATCTCTTATGACACTCAAAGAAACAGTTCAGAATCGACTAACAAAACTAAAACACTCGTGTCAGGAACATCCAAAGTAAGCTTTAAAGTTATTATGGGATGGCCATAGGACCTACAGCTTGGCGGCCATGTTGTGACAAAGTGTGCAATTTGGTGATTTTCAAAAGAAAACTATAGTTTGAGCGACATTCAAGCAAGGCCACTATCTTGAAATATATATATTTTTTAAAAATCAGCTTTTGTACCTTTTACACTCGAACTCCTCCTAGGGATTTTGACCTATTGCCTCCTAACTCCTTAAAGCATCTTTTGGAGACTACATGGGGAAAAAATTGTGTTTTAAAGTTTGTAGATTTTGAACAGTGTTAGAGTGGCGAGCTTGCAAAAGTTGCGTTAGGTTGGGTTAAGAAAAAACCTTTACTGCCAAGGATTTACCAAAATGTTTTTTTGCTGATTCATCTAAATATGACATTGACCTTTTCGTCAAGCCCGGTGACCTTTGAAGCTAAAACGAACTGATAAGTCGCCAATTTGAAAAAAGTGCTTTTTTTTTCATAAAAATTATTGACTAAACAATTATTCAAACTTAAGGCTGCTGATATATGTCATTACATATGGCAGTATGCCCAAATCTTCTATGTGATAAGCAACTGTGCAAAATGATTGAAAAGGTAACCTGATGAGTGCCAACAAAACCATGAAATGATTTGCTTTTATATACGTTTTGGAGATTTATGAAGGAATGTGGGAAATTCTTTTCAGATTTCAGATCGTAATTAATTATCAATGTTTTAATATCTTTATTAAAATGGTCATGATAATCTGTTTATTGAGGTTCCTCCTAACACTTTTGGTTAGCTAGATGTAAAACGATTAATCGTTGAAAATCCTGCATATGGTGTCCTAAAGTTGACCACACATGGAACAGGTATTTTTAAAAAAAGAAAGGATAATGAAAAGGGAATTTCTAATAAACAACCAAACAAGCAATAAAAAAATAAATTACACAAAAAAGACAAGAAAATGGATGTTTCTGCAGTTGAACTGCATAATTGATTAAAAGGCCTTAATTTCCACAAGGCAAAAACTAAGTCTTAAGAAATTTTAAATTTAAACCCTTGTTTTTAAAAAGATTTTTGTCTCATATATCTTAGCAAGAACGTTTTTTTAATGGCAAAATAATCTTAATTAAAGAAATCATCTCCTAGTGACCTCATTGGCAGTTTTTTTTTCCAATATCTCTTCTCACATTATTTTTCAGGGGGCTGTTTTTGCCGTGCAGAGGAAGTAAAAGATTTTAGTCGCTGTTCAGACTGCAGCACATTTCTACTCCTATAGAACAAACAGTAGAGGGTGGTCTGACTGATGACAATGAAACCGCAAACAGCGATGCAAAACACGCGAAAAAGAAGCCAGGGCTGGAACAGACCCAGGACGCTGGAGATGCTTAGTCAAAATTAATAATAATAATCTGATTCTGGATTTGAATCAGAACGACTAAACCAGTTCAGGACTTATTTTCTGTTTCTTTTTACGTCTTTCCTCCTTTTAGCTGCTGCTGCTGCTTTAATGGCATCAATGATTCATCAGCTCCTCCATCCATCCTCCAACCATCATGGAGGAATACGAAAACACCCTAAAATTCCCATATAAAGGCCGATAATAATAATAATAATAATAATAATAATAATAATAATAATAATAATAATAATAATAATATAATAATAATAATAATAATAATATATGTAATAGGGTTCAAGGTTTCACAGACACAGAAATAATAATAAGACCAGACCCTCACCTGATAGTTCAGTCGGCGCCCATGATCGTCCTGATGATCGCATCCGACCTGCTCTTATTTATCTTCACGGCATAAAACCGAGCTGCGCCGAACCAAGCCGTGCCAGATCGAGGGGTGTCGGTTCGGTATCAGATCCAAACCGGTCTAAAGTAGAAATAAAGGCGCGGACAAAGCAGGAGCGGCCCAGGAAGATCTCATCGCTCCCAGAGCTGAAGAACACTGATGGAGAGAGGAGGGAGGAGGGAGGAGGGAGGAGGGAGGAGGGGCGCCAGTGGGACGGGGACGAGGGGGGGGGGGGGGGGTGCAAAAATTAGATATTTTTCTTTGAGCTAATAAGACCACTTTCAGCACGTACATTTTTTTACTGTTATAGATTTTATATGCAAAGCACTTCGAGGTGCTTTTTGGCAAGAAAGGTGCAACTGTAAATAAAGTTGAATTTGAATTTGTTTGACATTTCAGAGGAAATCAAAATTATCTGTCCAATAGCAAACTACGGCCTGGGGGGCATCTACGGCCTGTTAAACTATGTAACCCGGTCCACCAAACTGGAATGAATAATATAATCTTTATTAATGTTATATTTTCCCTGCATTTCAGGTGCCTCCCCATAGATGGTGCTCTACAGAAACATTGAACTTTGTTTATGTGCAAAGTTACTTTAGCATTGGAAGAATTGTTGCTATTCTGATGCTCATGTGTGTTTTTGGAGTCGGACAGTCATTTTTCCGATCATTCCAAAGTGCAAGAACACATAATTTCTTCAACCCTTGTCTAGTGGGGTCATCTAGACCCACTAGACAATGCACTGAACCTTTTTTCTTCAATGATTTGTGATCTTCACAGGTGTCCATGGATTAAATGAAATCCTTTGTCATGGTAGGGAGAACACGTCAACGGTCATCTTGACCCCATGTTTGAGTCTTCCCGGAGGGATATCAACCCATCGGCACCAAAACGAGAACAAATCTCAAAGTTTGGAAACAAATACCCCAAAAATGTTCTGTTTGAAAAAATAATTATATATATATATGTATATATATATTTTTTGGTAACGCCTTTTTGTCCAAATTCCACATTTTTCTCTTATTTTTGTGCACAAAATGCCAAATTTAGGAGCAACAATGACTAATAAAATGCTCATTTTTGACCATCAAAGACCAGATTGTAGTTTGAGCGCACAAAATACTTATTTGTGGCCACAAATGCTTAATTTGAAGGATTGTTTCATTGATGTCACGTCCAGAGCTCCATACTGTTCTTTTTTTTTTTAGTCTTTTTAAATTAATTTCTGTTTTATGTTGTGTTCTACTGTAGTTCAATTCAATTCAGTTCAATTTAATTTTATTTGTATAGCCGAGTATTTACAACAATAATCCTCTCAATGGGCTTCATACCGGCAATTGTGTAATAAACATGACTCAGAAAGAACTGCAGTGTTTCTTGGTTACCACCAGGGTGCGATATTGTCTACACAAATTGATTTCCAAACTTGCAACATGCAAGACAAGACAAAAGGACAACACTGACAAACAAATGTGCGGTAGTTTATTTTAATAAGTCCATTTAAATATGACAGGGTCTTCCTAAAAATACCCAATTAATAGATATCAACAAAAGCAATACGTTGAAAGATCTTTTTCTTTTTTATTTTAGTTATTTGTTTAGTTATTTAGTTATTATCTGTTGGTTATATTTAGGCAACATTTTTGTAACTAACGTAAACTAACTGTTATTTTTTCTTAATTTGTGGTTAAAACATCTCTACTTGTTTTTCTAAAACCAAAAAACATGATTTGCAGTTTTTATTTAATTTGTTTTATTTATTTTCTCTTTTTATTTTTGGAATCTTATACTCTTGCAATGAAATCAGAGATTTTCCCTAGAGTGTGTTGTTAAAAATAAAACACAAGTTGGTGTTGTAACAAATTTGTGAATGATCAAAATTGAAATGCAGGTAAACTGGACTAAAATAACAAACTAAAGTACCTCTTTCATGTGAGCTGCATTGAAAACTGCTTGATTATTTTTGTCCGGTACTATTTTCTCCTTGTGACGTTTCTTAATGACGGAGGTGAAGGTGTGAAAGAAAAATTATATTTTTCTTTGCTTTGGATGTAAATTCCTGTTGGCCGCAGGAGGAGTTCTTCAAATTAAAAGCCAAAACATTTTATTTGTTTATCATGTATTTCTTGACGGTCTAAGTTAAACATGTTTTTTGGTTCTAATTTCACTTGTTTTGGTTTTGTTTAGGTGTTAATAAGCACAGTTTTTTCATACGCAATTTTTGCACAGTTATCTCGGCACTCTTCAGCACAGTTTACAGCTTATATTGCACACTTGTATATACTGTTTGTTTGCCTGTTTGATTTTATTATATTACGATGTTTTCTTTACTACTTTTCTCTTCCTTACTGTTCCTGCTCTGATGGTGATGCTTAAATCTCATTGTACTATGCACAATGACAATAAAGCCATTCTATTCTATTCTATTCTATTCTATTCTATTCTATTCTATTCTAATTGTGGATCAGGTTGCAGTAACATGTTATGTGTCAATTTTGTGGGTATTTAACCCAGTTTATGTTTAGTGATGCACTTACCACGCAAAACATTTATTTTAAAGCTAAAATTAAGTTTAAGGTCATGGAGTTGCTGGCACTTTGACGTGATAGGTGATTATGTATTGTTGCATGGTTCCATTGGGATTGATTGGCTGGATCTGGAGTTGAATTGGTTCTACTTTCAAGGTTATGTAACACTGCAGCACTATAACGTATTGTGATCTCAGGACAACAGCAATAGTGTGAGGTGATTAATTACAATATCAAGTCAATGAGGTACAAATGCAACTTAGAAGAAACTTTATTGTGAAAATCCAACGAAGAAATCCAAGCGGAAGTTTTGTTTTTGCCACCGAAGCCGTGGAGGTGATGGAGCAAGGAGGAGGAGGAGGAGGAGGAGGAGGAAAAGCGCTGCATTGTGCCGACCAGCAGCAGGTCTGACGGTGGTGATGATGATGATGCGGATGGTGTGAGTCAGAGAGTGGAGGACTTGAGATGCTCACAGCCCCGCCGGAGCAGACCAAAGCCCGCGCGCATTTAGAGGGAGAACCGAGCGGATCCGCGGAGACAAAGTCAGGTGAGTCCGCAGAAGTCTCACCCACGGTGGCCGACACGCACAGACCAACCCGCATATGCAGCCGGACAGTGGAGTGTTCCTCCGCCGCTTCGGTGTGCTGCCACTCGTGTTCGTGCGCGTTTATGACATGACGAAAGATACGCACGTGCCCAGCTGTGCGCGCTCCCGAGATCCCTCTTACTATTGAGCGCAAGTCACACAGATTAACGCAATGTGAGGAGATAATGAGAGAGGAGCCTCGGCTGATTATAGAAATTGAGAACAAAGCAGCTGATGAGTGAGCGCGTGCGTGCGGGCGCGTGGCCACTGCGGTTTGATATATATATCAGATATATTTGATATATATCAGATATATATATCAAAATATCAGCATTTCAACACCGATATTCCTGCTTCTGTCTGATATTTCTGCTGCAGTCATCCCTTAAATAGTTCATGCAGTCAGCCAAGTGTCCCACCTCTCACTCCCATCATCAGTCAGAGGAGTCCCAAGGTCCCGCATTCAAAACTAGACTGGACCCAGCTGTTGCAACCATTCTTTCAGATCATGTTTGATATGCATTCCCAGTATCTCATTAGAACGATCAAAACCTTACTTTAATACTATAGCCATTATATAATACTTTGTCCGTGTTTCCTGCCCTGCAGTTCATTATCATTCCACTAGGGGCAGTAGAAGGGATTTCCCTGAACATTTCAAAATGTCTGTTTCCTTAAAATCTCAAGAACACTTTTGGCAAGAAAAGTTTAGCTAATTTTCCAAACTTTAAGTTGAAAATAACTCTTCTGTTAATCATTTTAATAAATGACTTCTTGATGTATTCAAAGAATGGAGAATGTATTGATAATTCATTTTTGAAAGCATGTTAAAAATGTGTGGATAAAATTTGAAACAGCGGGTAAATAAGTTGCTTTTTTTTCTTGAATACTCACATCAATATTTTTCTTTTACTAACATTGTTGTGAGCAAAAATGTAACAAATCTCCCAAAATATTATAATTAGTTGGCGCTGCATAGCTAAAGCTATGTCCACATAGCTCCTTCAAGTGACCACCTTTTATAAAAAGTACATTTTCCTTTATTCTGTTCATTTTGTAGTATAAATGGTTTCATGAAACAAAAGCCTAATTATTATGGTAAAGAGGTACTTAAGTACCTCTTTACCATAATAAGGATACCATCAAAGCAGTGATTCAACAAGATTCTGGGCTCCAACTCCTGCTCTGAGGACTGCACCTCTGACGTAGATGACATAAATAACGACAATGTTTCCTGTGACTCTCAGACATGAACAAATCTGGATGATCAGTTTTATGCTTTTGCAGCGATTGTCAGATTTACAAATAGTGTTACAGTTGTGGGCGTAGTCATAACAATAAAAGGGTTTGTGTCTGTCTATTGGAGGCTTTTGACTGAAACAAAAGTGATCCTGTCAATAATTGCACTGGCAGTCAGGGCAAAGCCGGGAACCAAAACCAAGTCTGGTTGATCAATGCTGGTACAACACATCTGTTATTGTCTTTGTTTTCCTGACGTAAATGAAGCTCCATGGTTTACTGACTCCCATGTTTTATTCTTGAAACCTGCAGTCACGTGGCTGCAATTTCTATTTTACAGTGTTATCATTTGAGCTGGGAATGACCATCATATTTTCCACACTATAGGGTGCAATTAAAAGTCTTAGGCAACAACAATGCACCTTATAATCCAAACCATGCCTTGGTTTCCCAGCGAGAACCTATTCCTTTGATGCTTCTCGTGCTTTTAATAAGAATTTGGTTACATGGGAACTCCAGCCTGGTTTAACCCTTTTCTTAATTTTTGGTTTAAGAATGAAGTTAGTAAAACCAAGCAGCACTTTAGTTATATTCTCATACAGAGGATATAACTAAAGTTAAAGCTTCCTTTTTTTAATTTTCCTGTTGTTTTTCTCTAAATTACTTTTGCTTTCTGAAATGTCTCTTTTTTTACGGAAACTGGAAAAAATGGGTGCTATGGGACACCGCTCCATCACTTCAACCAAAAGTTATTTGACACGAAGTGCTTCAGTGATGTCCCATAGTAACTTTCGTTACCATATTGCGTTTCATTTTTTTTTAACATTTCATTCAAAAAAAAAGACAGTTTTCAGGGATAATTTAAAGCAACTTGAACAGCATAGCAATATAAATATAACACTAATAGCAATATTATGAGAAATGAAATTAGAAATGGTATAAATTACTGCGTTCGAAATGAAATCAACAGAAGTTAGGTGAAAGGGTGGTTTAATAAACGAAATTAAAGCAATTTTGACTTTAAACATGTTTGATCACAGTTCAGTCGTCAATTTGCAAGAATATCACTAGAAGTGGAAGCAAAAATAGTTCTAGCTGTACAAATGAGTCTGAACACTAAGTTAAGTGTGTGTTTTTTAGTAACACAAGGTCTTAAACATTTTAGATCTGTGCGTCCGGCTCTGCAGACCGCTCAGTTTCTGGTGTTTTCCCTGCTGCCTGCCTCCGCACCGGAAGTGACACCAGAAGACGTGGGCAGGCGGGGTAACCATGGCAACCGGTCTTGTCGGTGATGAGTCGTTTGTGCTATTCTCTCGGTGCACAAATATCTGCAGTCCGTCTGTCACCGTTGCTCCTCCGTGCATTTGATCCCACAGCTCACACACAGACGCACAAAGACAGCGCATTGTATCAGTGCTGTGGTTATTCAGCAAACACACGGGCGGTGGGGACTGTCAGGAGGCAGGTGTGTGCTTATTGTAGAGAAAGGTTAACGAGGGACTGATTTGTTGACGTTGTGAGTGTGTGGTGCAGATAAGGAGGTGATGACGTCAGTTGAAGAAGTTAGTATGACTAGAGACACCCGCAGCTCCACTACAAACTAGAGAGGCCAGTTTTACCCGCAAGGCTGAGTAGACTGAGGAAAATTATGTTTGTGGCATTTTTACATGTTCTTGTGGCATATTTCCCATGATGGAGGACACACATGAAGAAAATTAGGCTTAAAATTGCATTTCTGAGGATTTCCTTATTTAAATTGTTGGGATTCAGGAGCAGAGAACTAGATCCAGGTACGTCTTTGATTTTGCTTGTCTGAGCTGACACCTGGCTCATAACTTTATGCTGGGTAGCTCCAATATTGCTCACCATTTTTGTTGCACCTGTAATGTTAGGTTGGGGGTGTGAGAGGCTGTAAGTTAGCGGGGGAGTGTGTAATCAGATGGGTAATGGGAAGTTAGCGGGGGAGTGTGTAATCAGATGGGTAATGGGAAGTGGAGGCGGCCTTGCTCCATCCACAACTCAAACTCAAATTTCTCATGAACTCCTGCATCTCTGCTCAAACTATGTCCAAGAATTACACATTTTTGGCTAACAATGGCATAATCATTATTAAAAGAATACTGGAAACACTTTTACAATAGGTGATTGGAGTAGGACTTTTTCTTTCTGAATAGTTTTGAACTCTTTAGACTTCCTCTTCAAGATTTTCTTACATGCAAAAAGTAAGTAAACCAGCATAAAATATGAAAAGGAAAAAGCCCAAGTAGTTTTCAGAAGTTCCTACCAATGTTATTAAGAGCTGGATAAGCTGGAGAAAAATAAGTTTCCCACATTTCACCTCACATCTGGAATCCTCTTCTTCATTTTCTGCTTTATACATACAGTCCCACAGTTTGATTTAAGTTAGTGCTTTTTTTTTTAATTGTGAAATATCTTAAACGATAGCAAAACAATGGGTTGTAGTACACAATAGTTTAAAAAAATATAATGAAATTGTTCTCATTTGTAATTAGTAATCATGACCCAAGTGTCAAACTTCTGGTTACTTTCTGTTTGTGGTAAAGAGATTGTTGTAAAATTATCTTTGTTAATGTTTGAATTACCATGATACTGCATAAAAACTAACTCACTGGGGCAGTTCGCCATTTATACTTAGCAAGGAAGGCATGGTGGTTGCCTTGGATACACCCTGCTACGCTGGGTCTCACATCCTGATCGTGTGATATCCGTTTCCTGCATTTTATTTACCCAAATGTAAAACTATTAAATAACTCGAATAAGGGGGAGACGTGCAGGGAAATTTAGGGTTTTTCTGGGAGAAATTTACACTTGGTAATCTGATTACCGGTACTTTTTATTAGATATCCAATAAAGTTTTTTGTTTTTGTCATCTATCAATCTATTGTAAAAGTGTTCCCAGTGGTCTTTTAATTATGATTGTGCTGTTTTTAGCCCTGATCAAAAACATGATGTCGTTTTCTAGTTCATAGTTCCTTTAGAGTAGCAGACATTCATTGGAAATTTGCCTCTCAGTTTTGGGCTGCAGTATTGGAGCGGAGCAACTCTGCCCCCTTTCGTCCCTCCGTTGCTCAGAGCTCAGATCAGGGAGCTTGTGTTGTACTTTCTACATTAAATATACACTCTTTTTCAAACTGCATTTCTGTCTGCTACTGATTCTCAACGCTTTGAGTAAAGAAATACTCAGAAACGCAGTTCTATGCTTAATTTTCTTTATATATGTCCTCCATCATGAGGAAAGATGCTACAAAAACTTGTTAAAATCCCATTTGTATTGGAGTTGGTCTTTAAAAACATTAACCTATTGTGTTTACATGGTCACTTAAAGAATCCCACAACTCTAGAAATCCAATGATGCCTTAATATTTTGTGTGCATGTAAAGGGGGTAGTGAATAACCAGTCTGTCCTCTTGCTGCTCCATCTACAGCTTCAAGTGACTGAGCCAGGTGGACTCCAAGTCCCAGAATGCCCGAGCAGAGTAATGACTACAGGGTGGTGGTGTTTGGAGCAGGTGGGGTGGGGAAGAGTTCCTTGGTTCTCCGGTTTGTTAAAGGCACCTTCAGAGACACCTACATCCCCACGGTGGAAGACACTTACACGCAGGTGGGAGTCAGTTGATGCACGACTTTGTTTGGTGTCAGGAGCATGCAGGAGACCGGTATCACACAATTGTTGTCTCTGCAGGTGATAAGCTGTGATAAGAGCGTGTGCACGCTGCAGATCACAGACACAACAGGAAGCCACCAGTTTCCTGCCATGCAGCGTCTGTCCATCTCCAAAGGCCACGCCTTTATCTTGGTGTACTCCATCACCAGTCGACAGTCAATAGAGGAGCTCAAACCCATCTACCAACAGGTCAGTCTTAACCTGCTGTTTAGGTGTTGCTGCAGAGGGTTCTTTCTTTTCGTAACACCAGAGCTTTAGCTTCAGTTTGACATTCTTTGACCTACTCTTTAACCGTTGACGCAATTACCGTTGGTTCTGTCGTGGAGAAAAGGATGCATATTGGCTTTGTATCAATAAGCAACACTTTATATTAGTAATGAGTTGCATATCAGTGCTATTCCAACATAAGAAACTGCTTTCTCTGTCTCAGAATCAGCGAGTTACATTAGGTCAAAGAATGTGTGTTATTTAGGTGTCACCATAGATATATCTGGTGTTAAAGGGTTAAAAAGACACACCTGCTCTTCCAGAGCGAAAGAATGTACTGTTCATTCCATGACTGCGGCCATTTGTCAATGGATATTGCATTTTTGTGTGTCTGTGATTAGTCAGTCACATAACATTGATGGAAAATAAGGAGTCTAGAGAGGGTGGGGTTCTGTTTTCTATATTGCTACCACCTAATTGCGACCAATTACACAATAACACACAGAAGGTTTTTGAGCTGCTTTGGTCCAAGAAGGCACTGTGGTTCAATGGTTTCCCCTACTTGGGTTGTTATGGAAAAAAAAACATTGCTAATAATAGATTAGATTTATCTGCGCTTTTCCAGATGCTCAAAGCGCTTACATTGTGTCCATTATTCATTCACTCCTCATACATTCTTGGTGATGGTAAGCTACAGTTGTAGCCACAGCTGCTCTGGGGCAGGCTGACAGAGGCGTGGCTGCAATTTCGCGCCTACGGCCCCTCTGACCATCACCGGGATCATTCATGCACATTCACACACCAGTGGAGCCACACTGGAGGCAAGGAGGGTGAAGTGTCTTGCCCAAGGACACAACGACATTTGGCTGGTGGGAGCGGGGAATCGAACCGCCAACCCTTCAATCATTGGACGACCTGCTCAACCACCTGAGCTATTGTCGCCCATAAGATTTTATATTGTTCAATTTACAATTTTACAGTTTACAAGTTCAATTTACATGTTTAAGTTTAGTTGCTTCTGTTAAGTTAATGTGCATCTAGTTCACTTCCCAAGTCTGGTATCCAGAATTTTGGGTCCACCTCCACCGATCCTCTGAAACTGCCATCTGACGGTTGAAATTATGAGGTATTGCTAATCTGGCTTCAGCTAGGGCTGCAAATTCACCAACACCTGATTCAAACCAAAATAAAACTGTAGTTTGGGGACTCTTGCATTGTAGATGTTCTGGAGACATACTAACATGCACACTCAATAATTTTTCTTTTTTATTATCTCTGTAGATTCTGGCCATCAAAGGCAGTGTAGAGTCCATTCCCATCATGCTGGTTGGCAACAAGAGTGACGAAACAGCCCAGCGTGAGGTGGAGAGCAAGGAAGGGGAAGCTCAGGCCACAGCCTGGAAGTGTGCCTTTATGGAGACTTCGGCTAAGACAAACTTCAACGTGAAGGAACTGTTCCAGGAGCTACTGGCACTCGAGAAGAAGAGGGACATGAGCTTGAGCATTGACGGCAAACGCTGGGGGAAGCAGAAACGAACAGACAAGCTGAAGGGGAAGTGCAGCATCATGTAGAGGGAGCTGCACTGGACTGAAGAGGAGGCAGAACGGATTTAGTGGAGACTTCCACTAAGAATGAACTTTGGAGCCCAGATAAACAAACTCAACTAACACCGGAAACGTTTTCACTTCATGTCCTGAACTTTTTGTGGTCCAAAAAAATAAAGAAAATATGTTTATAACTTCTTCACCTTAAACCACTGGTTTGTTTTAGTTATATTTGTCTTCATTCTGAGCTAAAAAAAAACAAAAAAAAACACTGAAGCGTGTTTAATTTGTTTTAAAATATTCCATGCATTTTGGCTTTACCAAAAATCCTCTGTGTAATTTTTCCATAATATCTGCCTTGATTATTATGCGTAATCATTTTTAACAACTGTTACCTTATTGCACAGGTGTCAAACTCCAGGCCTCAAGGGCCAATGTCCTGCATATTTTCTAACCAATCTGCCATTGAAGCTCCTTATTTGCCGAACACACCTGATCCAAGTAATCAACAGCAGATGAGGCAGGATTTCTGAAAAACCAGCAGGACGTTGGCCTTTGACACCCCTGCCTTATTTGTTTGCTACATGGTTTTTCCTTGGCGTCAGCTTCTTACATCAGGTAAACCTGGGGGCTGAAACGCATTGAAGCAACATTTCTTTGCTTTCATGCTCTGTGATGTCACTAGAGACTACATGGGCTGAGAAGGGCTCCAGTAAAGAACATGAATGGCAACTTGTTGCTTTAAATGCAATGCATTGATCAGAGTTTTGTTGTCTTTTGTGTAGAAATAGGTGAACGAGTCATTGTGTTTTCACAGTCTGGAATGATTGGTTCATACTTGATCTCCAGCCACTACTTGTGGAACTTGAAGGGACAAACCCAACCAGAACAGCTGGTTTGAGACGTGGTTTGACTTTTGTAGGAAGCAGGTTCAAAAGTAGGATAATATCCCTCATATCAGTTTGTTTTTAGCCCAATTACTCTTTGCCCTAAGCATCATTAGATAACCAATGACAGTCAAAAATGTGCACCATAAAAATAGTAATTTGCGATTAATGTTAGCATCACATCTGTTTTTATCCAATTTAGTCTGAAAGTTTTCTAAAATTGTTGTCCATTTTAGCTTAAATTTCAGCTTATATTAAACCTTAGTCACATGCATCGTAGGCAGATTTGACCTGTACAAGTTTTTGGGTTATCAGGGCCGGTGGAAGGTCATTGATAGTAGCGGCCATAATCTAAGTGGAGGACAGGTGTGTCTTGCATTTCCTTAGAGGCTCATCCCTTGAGGGACATCATGATGTGGAACGTACAATTTTCGTACGTGTGGTAAGTGTATCGTGAAGTATTTGTAAGGATAATGTAAGTAACACGTACCTACGATGTGTGGGTGATGTTGTCGTTTGATGCTTTTTACACCACTCTAGTTATTTGTGAGGTGTGAGTACTGGCTCCTTACTGACCACTCAGATGCCACATGCACTGTAGGATACCCACACAAACTACAGAGGTTGTCCAATTTTATAATTTACGTCTATGTAAATCTATGTTCACACCGGGCATGTGTGTCACGTGTTCAAGATTGTGCATAATGCGGGTTCTTAAACTCGGTTATAGCATAAGATTTTAACAATAGACTGTTGCTACCAGACACCACGGCGTGTGCCAACATTTGGAAGAGGCTTGATGCAAAATGTTGAAGCGGTGCAAATAGTGATCCAGGCTTCTTCTATCACAGCTCCATTCTGACAAAATTAAAGACTGTGTCATATAGTTCTGGCTGGGCAAAAACTACAATTATTAATTTCTCCCTCATGATCAATAGTTTCACAGTTGGCACTTCCAATAATTAAAAAGGACAGCACCCACACATCCCTATCAAATCCGAGTCCCTAACCAGTCAAAGTTAGGGACCCATTAGTTCAAATTTCAATTTGCGTTCAATGACCACGTGTTTTGTTTGTCGAGCCCTAAAGCTGACCTAAAACCGCACTGTAGTTAAACCTAAATTTGAGAGAGTTGAAATCGCGATGTGGTGTTGCGGGCGTGAAAAGCCTTCCCCTGCATGATATGAGGAAAACTAGCAATTTGCAATATTAGTGATCAATCTGGCAATGACTATATAACTTGCGATAGATGAACTAAATGCAAAACAAATAGATGCATCATTTCCATTTCACTGCAACAGCTTAATTTAAAGAAGAGTCAACATAACTTAAATTGCACTCCAAATGACCCTCTACTGCATAGGAGCCGAACATTTAACATAAAAGGGGTTCACCCAATTGTTCAATGATATAAAGGAGTCCATCCGAAAGGGATTTATTTTATTCATTAAGTGCTTTGAGCTGCCATATGACTGTTTTAGCACATTTAAGGGAACCATTTATTGCAAATTTCGCAGACTTTTGCGATATGCGCATTGCACAGTTATTAAAGACACCACAAACCTAATGTGCAGTGGGAAAAGAAAGAGTCTGCATGAAGTTTAAAACCTTTGCAAAGGGAGAGCCAGGGTCATCTACAGAAAACAAGTGCTCCGCTTCTGTTCTGACCTGCTCTGCTCTGAGCCATTTTGTGCACGCACATTAGTATTTTAGTATCTTATTTTCCTACTACTAATTTGTGGCCACAAAATATATTGTTCAGACAAAATCCTAATTCGTCCACATAAAAATGCTACTTTGTGGCCACAGAATGTGAATTAATGCCTAAAAACGCTAATTTGGAACACAAATTACTAATAAGATGCTAATTAATGGCCATAAAATACTAAAATGTGACCACAGATGAATGATTTTAGGGATCCATTTTTTTTTCTTTTCAATGTCAAGTCTAAGGCTCCAAATTCAAGTTTAATTTGGATTGTATAAAACAATTTTTTGATTATGGTGATTGTAAAAAATAAATTAAAAAAGCGTAATTTGCTTTCCAACATTTAAACCCACTTGGAGGTACTTCAATTAAAGGCATATATATATATAAACCAAAGAATCTCTGAACAGTTTTTTCAGATTCTTCCTATTCCAAACAGATGCATGGATTTCATTTCAGCTGCCAATTTTATCTCATACCAGCAAATTCAGTTCCACCTAACCGGACATTTTAGTTTAGCTGGGTTTGCCTGACAAATCTGTTTTTTTGGAACTTTAATAGTACAAAAATATATTACTAAACCCTGGCCTCCAAAAAAGCCACAATTTAAATGATGACCCTACAATTTAAATGATTGGACTTTTTTTTTTAACAAATGACATCATGCCTTTATTTTAAAGAAAAGTCATTTTTGATTTAAGGATATATTCACCAACATAATTAACAATGTACAATCCATCCATTCAGTTTCCAAACCCTAGGAATCCTTTCTGGGGTCACAGGGTTGCTGGAGCCTATAACCGATTAAGTGTTGGGTGGGTAGACCTTGAACAGGTCATCAAGCTGTTGCAGGACCACACACAATTACACTGAAAATTTGGATCCCCATAATCTGATCTCTGCTGAAATAGGAATTTATTTGCTGCCATCTGCTGGATAAAAGCTCACATTGCAGGCAGAGAACTGCTGTTACTCAGCAAAAAATAAAAAGGGGGCAGAAAAAAGGCAGCATTTATAATATGTAATGAAAACCAAACTACATCTCATAACTCTTTAGGGGAAACATTTCCTCACGGGAGGTCACTGTTGTGTTGACACTGGCTGCAGAAAGGAAACTGCTTGCTTTGATTCTTGTTTGTCGTTACCGAGTACCAAACTCAAACATATCCAGAAAAAAACAGTACGTTTGTTTGAAAAGTCAGCATATTGAGTCACTGCAGAGGACAGGATGTCTGAGTTCAAACCTGAACAATCTACGCAGCCCGAGGTCACAGGAAGCTCCAAATATGGGAGGAAGATTAGACACTATCAGCTTGTTGAGTACAATTTGTAGGTCTTTCAAATATTAGTCTAAACATTGGGACTGAACACCTTGTAAAAATTGTAACAAGAGAAAATAAAGAGAAAAATATTTAACTTTTCAAAACATTTTATTTTCAGCTAAGATAATGAATGACAAAGGAATAAACTAATCAAACCTCCACCTTCCATTTCTGAAGGTTTGATTGCCAATGCTTCATTTTATTAATCGTGACCAAAGCTCTTAAACTGACATACATGGATTACCGTCATGTCCGGGGAGTGGCCTTGGTTTCTCTGTTTTTAAAAAACAAACTAAGACATTATGAGGCTTGTCGATGTGTTTTGAAAAAAAAAAAAACAGATATTCACATGCTTTGATTCTTTTTTCTACTGGATCCTTGTGTTTTGAGTAACTCAGAAAATCTTTGAATAGAAAAAAATGACAGAGTTTATAGGAAGAAGCTGTCAAAACTGTACAGAAAAAAGTGTTGTAAATCAGGATATTAAGTAAATTAATCTCAAAATTATCTTACTGACCATTTCTTTAATCAAATCGTTGTAAATCAGGGGGAGCAGATAAAAAAATGTCGTTAGAAAAGGTGTATTGGTGACATAGAAATTACACTGTGCACACCACAAACTCCCTGCTCTGCTCCTTTCTGATGCCTCCACTTGCAGACAAACGGATCCATGTATGTCTTTGTTTTCCTCATCCGAGCTGGCATCTGGCTCAAAACTGTACAGCCGGAAAGCTGCAACATCACTCACCATTTTTGTTGGACCGATACTTCCAGGTTGGGGGTGTAAGGGGCTGTAAACTAGTTGGAGAGAGTGTAAACAGAAACTGGGGGTGAGCTTACTATGCAGCAACGGTCCCGCCTACAAAACTTTTTTTTTTTTTCTATATTTTGGCGATAACAGCATATTCATAATTAAATGCCCCTTGGGAATGCTTTGACAATAGATCAAAAGATTATCAGAGTGGAGCTTTAATGCAACTTTGCTGCCTTAAATGCTGAAATTCTCTATAAACAAGCATGAATTCAGGTTGGAAAACACAGCTTTGCAGTGAGTACTTTGTGACTAAATAATGCCAATATTGCACAATGAAACATGGACCAGATTCACTGGGGGTGCAAACATTTGAGTATGACACAAAGCTATATTCTGCACAAACAAATTTTTTCCTCCTCAACTCAACTTAACTTAACTTAATGTTATATCGCACCTTCATACAACAGCAGTTGACCCAAAGTGCTGAACACAGACAGGACATAACTATTTGATCTACATAACATCAATAATTCCTACATTTCACATGTTAAACCTATAAACTCTTCCCGACACTACCCTCTTCATTTACCAGACTCTGGACAGGCAAAAGCAGGACACTGGTTTCTGCACTATTAACACTTCTTTTTTTACTTTTATGTTTTACTTTTATTTTTTTTCTTTAGCTAGCAGGAGAGCATGCAGACAGGGAGCTCTCAGCAACTGGGAGGCTTCTTATTTTTTCTGTCTTTTCTTTTTCTGTCTGTCTGTCCATTTGTAAATCTGTCTGTCTGTCCATGTTGCTGTTCATCTTTCAGCATATCCCTTCAGGCAGACATCTTTATGCCAGATGCTGACAAAACCTTGTGTTTTATCTGGGCTGGGGACCGGCGCAGGGAGACCCAGACTTGCAGCTACAGAGTCAAGCAGTGGCGTAGGGGGGCTGCCCAAAGACCCACACTGGGTGGGGGTCTTTGTTGTGAACCCTGATAATTGAACCCTGGCTTTATTTATTTTTTTCTATTTAGTTATTTAAATTTTTTTTCTTTAGGTAGTTGTGGATTTTTTCAGGCCAACACATTTGGGGGTGGTGGGTGTTATGGCATCTAGGGGCCATTGCCCCTTCCTTGCCCATGCCCATTTCTGGCCATGTACCAAAGCTGCACTATCAGCTGCAGAGTTGAAAAGTGAGTTTTTATCCACACGGGTAGTGTTTGTGGACATTGTTAGGACTTTCTTCCTTTTGTAGCAAAGACCAACAGTTTGCGTAAGCATGCATTCATCTGCCAGTACAAGCAGATCAGTGACACTGCAGTTATCAGGACAAACAAACTGTTTTCATCACCCATACTGACGGTCCAGAAACATTCAGTCTTTCTGTCCTCCTCTCTGACATCTTTTACGGGAATCCTTCCTCCTCTGCATCTCTGTTTCCTTACCGCACACCTCAGAGCTGCGTTCGGATTGGACCCTGATATGGGCTTTGCAACAGCCAATCAGCTCACTCCGCAGCAGTGGTGCGCAGCATCTCGTGAGGGGTCTGACTACCGGGAAGAGCCGGGTGAAGACGAGCATCTCCTCCTCCTCACTGTTTCCGGGAAGTGAGAGCTAGAGTTTCCCTGCAGGATCACGACTCATTTGTTTTTCCTCACATCTGCTGAATAATTTTAACTTCCTATCAGAAATCATTTTAGCAGAGCAGACCAAGAATAGTGATAAAAAACATTAAAGATGAACAAGACAACATAAATAGAAAAAATACAAGGAAAAACATATAGTGAAGAAAGAAAAAAATGGAAAAACCAGACTTCAAACACATTTAAAAACATCTCCGAAAAAGAGGTGCCCTAGAAATTCCCCAGAAGTCTACAAATAACCATCAATGCTAGATTGGCAAATATAGACCACAATGCATTGCGTTTAAACAATTTATCATAAAAAATGTAGTTTTTTAAGTTAAAAAGTTTTCATCATAAGAGGACAGAATATTTATAAATAGTCATCATAAAATTATTTTATTTACTAGGTTTACTTCAGGAAATCTGTAACAATTTTTGCCGTTTACAAAAAAATCAAGCATTGTGTGCAAATTGATTGTAAAATCCAGGGCACTAGGAAGTCCTGCACTATAGTTTTTCAGTAGGAAGTAGGGAGGAAATTTGGACATAGCAGAATTCTGCAGCCAGGACCTCATGGATGTCCTTGCCACAAAGATGCAGACAAGAAGGTCATTTGAACTGTCAGGAATATAAGATTTCTAAAATAAATAAATACAAATAATTATTTCAATTGGAGAATGCATCTATAGAGGATAAACAGTACCTTTGTAAAAATGGTTTTTTGAAGGAGATGATCAGCAGATGGCAGCAACAGATCAACTTGGTCTCTCATTGAGAAACAGCAGGAGCTGCTGTTTCCCTCAAACTGAGCTGCTTTCACAGACATAATCTGTTGTGAAAAACAATGATGAGTCACACACAGACCGTCCTGACTCATGCCTCTGCTTTACTGACCAGCTCACTGTCTGCAAACCTGCGACTCGGTCCCTCTCGTCTTAACAACTCAGTGTGAAGATCACTGCTCCTAAAACAACATGAAAGCATGTCTGGTCCTCTGAACTGTGACTCAACATTTACTCACATTATGTATATTTAGTACTTCTGCAGATACTACTCGGAGAGAATTATTTCTGAATATACATAAATATTTATCAGAACTGTAACCCACTACATCAAAAAATGGACAAAAAACAAAAAAATCTGAATCTTTGGAATTAAATATCAAAAAAGAAAAAACCTTTGATAAAATCCCCCAACATTATTTTGCAATATCATTTTTTATGAGATATTGATAATATCAATTGACATCTGTTAGGTGATTTTGTATGTTTTTGCTCACAATGATGTAAGCTCAAAAGATGCAAAACTATTGACATGAACGTTGAGGAAAAAATAATTATAAGTAATTAATTATTGTCAAGTTATGCATTCTTTCAATACAGCAAGTAGTCATTTAATAGAATAAGTAGCAATAGATGAGCTTTTGTCACTATAACATTTTGAAAATTAGCAAACATTTCCTGCCAAAAGTGTTTTTGAGATTTAATGGACCTATTATGAAATGAGCAGCAAAAGCCTTTTTACTGCCCCTAGTGGAATAATCATGAACTACAGGGCAGAAAACCAACTTATGTATAAAATGTTTTTTTTAAAGGAAATATTGTATAATGCAAATGAGAGAATAACCTCAGAAATGTGTTTCAAGTATGATATAAATGGTCATTTAGGGTTAATAGAGTATTGCCAAGATTTTTTATGCATCAAAATTATGTTTGAAGTTGCACATCTATTGGAGTGGCTGTAAGTTGTTGTTCACTTTTGGACTTTGCACCAGTGTTGTTTGTGTTTGATACATCCAGTTCATTCGGATTGTTTTTCTCTTGCTAGTCTACTGTGTGTGTGTGTAAGGCTGTCTGTGGTGCAGCTTAGTTTGCTGAGTCATGTTGTTGTCCTGCTTCTCTCCTTACGGGAATCACGTCCTGGCCTTCATTGCAGTCTCTGCTCACACTCAAGCTTCTCCATGTTACTGTTTCTTTTTTTATTTTATTTTTTGGCCACCCTGCATCTCAGCATCTTTTTCAGTTGTATTTTAAAGGATGATTATATGACCATCTGTGCATTTCATGCCCTGTAAGCAGCAAAACAGGATGGTGACTCCAGTCTGATTCGTCTGATTAGCTCTTTTTTAACAGAAGTGACTCATGAGTAATTTCAAAATCATGTCCTTATGCTGCTCAGGAGGATTATGAAGAGTCTAATTTGTCCTTTCTGCAGGTGCTAGAACAAGAGATGGATGTTTTCAAATGCAAGAAAAAAGAAACAGTTTTTTTGCTAAACAGTAAATGTCTGCAAAGGAAATGACTTTAGCAGGAAAAATAAAAACGTTTCAAATAATAAGGAAGAATAACAAGTGATGTATACATGTTTTTTTTTTTGATTGATGTCTGAGTTGGAATCACTGTGCATCAGAAACAAATAAAGATTTGATGTCATTCCTCGTCTTTTCCGGATATAACTGCCGCAACAGCTATTATTTACCTGTCACGCATACATGTCCTTCGCCTCTGCTCTGCTAAGATTTCCTGTAAAGCAGCTCTTTCTTCACCAGCTGATAAACAATGCTGTTGCCCTATTTTCCTCAGAAGGTGTAACTGTCACCTGCATAAGCATGCCATTCCAGAAGCAGAACTGCTATTTATTCCTATTAAGCTGATTTTTTTTCGGTTCTATATATACACCGGTATATATATATTTTTAAACCAGATATCACCTTGAGACTGCCACACATTCTTGAGGGAGGAGGGAGGAATGAGGGGAGGAGGCCGGAGATGAAATGAAAAGGAAAGTGCAGAAATCACAAGCACATAAAATAAGGCAAATTATTAACCTGATTTAGTTCCGTGAATCTCAGCTGACTGCTGACTGACTGAGCAACGGTTTGATTTAAGATTCAAATACTGCTACAGGAGTGAGAAAAGGGGTCAGGGTTTTCTTCAAAGACTTAAAAAAAACACTTCTAGGAAGTCGAGCCATGGAGACAAATGATCCAGCTTCAGTTACCTTAGCAGAAAGTAGCTGTCATGCTGCTATAATGTTTTAGTAAAACTTTGAATAATTAGGTCAAATTCTTTTATTCTGTTCCACTCTACCGTACTTCTAATTTTCTATATGAAATCATTACTCCTTTGCAGATTTCATTAACATTATTGACTGAGAGTGTGTGGGACTCAGTAAAGGCTTCTTTTTTCTATTATTATGTTGTCCAATTCTCAAGCTCAGCAATGCTTGAAAAAGGGTAGAAAATATGAAATATATAAAACCTTATGAACAAAAACTTTTTTTTTGCAGCTGGTCTTGTGCATTGCCTTTATATTTGACCAATCCCATCTCGCGTTCCAAACAGGAAGTACCTGCTGGCTCCAAGAAGACAAAATCCCGTAGACTTTTACAATATAGAGAAATAAACAGCTATACTCTTTGTTATATTGGTCAGAGTATTCTTTCTTGCTTTGATACCGTTTTCAACATGTTCTTCTATTTTTTTCACGATATTTTTGGATCAATCGCTGCTAACTGACGTTGTCTGGCTCCAACATGGCAGTGTCCATATAGGAAATAAAACAACAACCAAGTGACTTAGTTTGGTTGGAGCAGAAGTAAGCCATTTTTTATCGAGAGGTCACACTCAGTCTTCTCCCCAGCTACATTCACATGGCCCTTGGCAATGCGTGTTCAAACAACCGCGTCCAATGAAAAATCTATGTTAACACAAGTATGTGTTTTCAGTATGTGTGCGGTTTGGGCTTCCGGATTCAAAACTCTCACGTTCATGCATCACTACCAAGGTTTCGACAACTGTTTGTGGTCAATATGCACTAATAGTGCATCGATTGAATGCGCGTTGAAAGTTAAACCAGTTCCACTTTGACTGATCGGAAACTCAGATCTGGTAGAGACCAATGGATGGCTCCCCATTAGTTAACGGAAGTGCCAACCGTTCAAAAATAATTGACAAGGAGAAATTAATAATTTTAGTTTGTGTCCAGACAGAATTCTATGACACTAAATATTTTATACATCGGAATAGAGCTGTGAAAGAAAAAGCCTGGAGCAAGATTTACCAGATTTGCACTGTTTTGACATGTCCCATCCAGCTTCTTTCTACTGTAGGTACATGCGCTTGCATCAGTTATACCATGGTCCGGATGAATACTCAATTCTGATTGGCTGCTGGGTGTGCATTAAAAAGTGAGATACCACAGGATAACCGTACGGTGAAAAAAGAAGTTGCGGTCACTTTTTTACACAGTCGCCTCTGACTGTTCAGGCTCCACGGCGTGCGTTAAAAAGTGATAATGCATACATCGTCGGCCATTAACCCTTACGTAGCGACACTTAAATGTTTAGTGCGATCTTGACCATGTGCCACATGTAAAGTGTGACAGTTGCATTATGCAGTCAATGGTTTTGTGGCAGCCCTCTCCCTATGAAAAAAAGATCCTTCAAAATTCAAAAATCATTTTTAAATAAAAAAATCTGTTAAAGCATTTGGTTGCAGCTCATCTACACCTAAACAATCAGCCAGACTTTAAAGAACCAACAGAATAACTCCATGAAAGATAGTGCTTCTTGTGACAATGGCAGTGTGAAGGTGAGAACTCTGGACTCTTTGTTTTACTTTTGAAATTGTGAGTTGTGGTTGCAGCATGAAAACCGCAAACACCTCAGCAGCAGCAGGATCACACAATGCCACTGAGGGAAAACCCGCCCGGCCCTGCAGTGCATGTTCACCGCCCAGTGCCATAGACGCCGTGGGAAAAAAAAAAATGTCATGTGATTCAAAAAAGCTGCAGTAATGACAGGAGTCATGTGCTCTGAAGTTAGGTTAACTCTTTGTCTTTCCCACAAGCCTTACCAGTAGTTTTAGTTTAAGGTCACTGTTAAATGAGAAATGACTGCCGTTGGGAATGCTTTGTACTATAGTTTAAAGGTAATTAATTTCAAATGTTGCAGTACATCACTGGACAGAATGTAGATATTTTTACAACATCAAGCAGCAACCACACGTACAAGAAGTCAGGATGACCAGAATAAACACTGTTTCGTGTCTGATTTGGTCCATATGTATAGCAGGATGAGAAAACATCAACCCACATGTGGGTCATGCTACATGGGATCCTCCTCCTCCTGTGCAATGCGATTCCCACACATTCCTCCCTCCGAGTATGTATTAATGTTCAGTATTAAAACTGTAGCACAAACACCCTCACACATGCTTTCACAGAGCGCAGCTGTGACCTTTTCAGGGTGACAGCGGACTGAGTCATCAACATTAGATAACGGATCAGCTGAGAAGAAAGGGATGAATATAACAATGATGCAGCAGGATTGATAAAAAAGATCCAACATCCACAACGACGTTGGGTTGTCCTTCCCCTCTTCTTCCAGCCAGTCTGTATCTGTCAGGTGAAGCGGCACCTGCAGAAACTTAACAGAGGCTCCATGTCCAGATGGTGTTTGCCCCAGAGTCTGAGAAGTGTGTGCAAAATGGCTATGTAGGATTCTGACCCAGAAAAATGGTTCTGGTGCCATTGGAAAACATCCAACCTTGTTCTGTTACCATAAAAAAAAACCACAGGATCTCATGGCAATTTGTATACTTGTTGTCCTAACATCACACATACACATTTTGGAGAGATTCATGAGAGTCCAGCAAAATTAGAAAAAAGGCTGAAGGCGCCATCATACACCTGCTTCAACCTACTCGCTGGCACTTATCAAGCAAAGCTGTGGTCTTTCTCCAGGGTAGGGGTCCCTAACCCCCAGGCCATGGACTGTTGGTACCGTGCTGGATAAAAAATGATCATTTTACGATGATAGAAAACCGAGACGATTCTTAAGGTTTTTTACTCTCGTTGGTTTTTTTCCCACTTACTGGTCATAGTTTGTTTTGGTCAATAAGTAGCTGTTATAACTATTTGAGGTTTCCAGCTTGTTTGGTCCTCACAAGCCTTTAGTTTACTCACGAATCCACATCCAATCTGATTGAGTCTGCCAAAATTCCATGCCATGAAAGACTTAGGCTGTTCAAGCATTCACTACCAGTCATGCCATTGGTATTTTGGACTGTGGACACACATACTCTAGTCTAGACCAACAGTCTCTGTATGTACAATGTAC
The DNA here is from genome assembly GCA_037389245.1 of Oryzias sinensis. NCBI lineage: Eukaryota > Metazoa > Chordata > Actinopteri > Beloniformes > Adrianichthyidae > Oryzias > Oryzias sinensis. The sequence goes on along the minus strand of CM074498.1, from coordinate 9,396,106 downwards.
AATGCTCCAAAAACAAAAGTTTGGTTGTTTAAAGCTTTAGAGTCCACGGTCCTTACAATAAAAAAGCCACACCCTTAAATAGGTTCAATTTTCATCTCTAATAAACAAAAAAGTCAATAAAAAGAAAGAAAAAACCTTTCTCCCAGGAGTTGTCATGAATAATACATAAAACCACTTATCAGTTTTCTATACTATTTTAGGGTCACATGAATTCTGAAGCCTATCCAGCTACTATTGGTTGGTTAGGTAATCCCTGAACAGTTTGCCTGTCCATTGCAGCGCCGCACACACTCACAGTCACGCCTAAGTGACATTTTCAGAATCATCATTAACTGTTAATGTAGGTTTTTGGACTGAGGGAGAAAACTCACACATGCATGCAGAGATCATGCAAACTTCACACAGAATGGACTCAGCTGGGATTCAAACCAGGGCTTTCTATTGTGAGACCTGAGTGTTTACCACTACACCACCAAAGAGCTAAATATATGAGGCTATAAGCATAAAAAATGTTCAGAAACCAGAATGCACTTGTTTATCATAGGTATGTAGTTATATTTTTCAACATGTGAGTGGAAAATTGCTCCTTTCTGCCGCCTGCGGGCTTTGGTGGAACTGCAACCTTTGGTGCTTCCTGATTAGAGGAAACCACAGACTTGGAAGACTACAAGATTACAAGACTTGGAAATGCATGTCTATGTAAAAGCGCATACATGTGCATTTCGGGCTTCTGCATTGAAAACAATATGTCCGAAAACAAGCACATTCATGTGTCGCTACATACATTTTAGGTCCGATTTTGAGCTCTACAAAACGCCCGGCAATTGAAGGCAAACTGAAAGTTAAAATATTTGGACTTAATACATACTTTTACTCAGATTTGGTATTGAAATATAGGTAGCATTATTTTCAATTCACAAAAATGCTAACCATTTGAAAATTGATCATGGAGGAAAAATGAATCATTTCGGTTTCCTGGTCGGAATTAAAGGACACCAAGTTTTTCATACTTCAGAATAGATATGTAAAATACAAGCAAGGGGCAAAATTCACTAGATTTGCTCCACTTCTACATTTTGCACCATCTTCAACTGTGAGTGCATGCACTAGCATCCGGTAGCGACAGAGCTGTTTGATCACCACATGCCATAAGCGTGTTCAAAAACCTGTGTTGTTCATGTTCTTGAACGTCCCACACATGCGGTGTGTACTTAGCTTGAAAGCTGGTTTTCAGTGACGTGCAGTCAGGAGAGGCAGGTGAGGCTGTGCCTCACCTGTCATTATGGGAAGAAAAGAGAAAAAATAAATTCACTTATTATATTCAATCAGTAATTTGTGCTTTGCAGTCATTTTCCATTTAACTGTACCATTTTTGGGTGTTTTTTCTTTTCAAAATCGCTGAATTTCCGCATTTGACGTGCGATGAGGCACCAGCCCGCTGAGCCTCACCTTGGATTGCGCAATACCTATGTAGTCAGACGGTACTGCTGTCTCTCTGTATATCAGTTCAATCACTCGTACTATATGAGCTGAGTTTGCATAATTTAGCAGATGTATATGATGTACAGTGTTTGTTTTTATAAATAACTGTATGTGAGGGACGTGTTTCTTGTGCTGAGCGCTAAACGCCGGCGAAAAAGCTGCTGGGTGAGGCCAGAAGTTCTCGTGCCTCATGTTAGGGGGCGCCAGTGAGCCCTGAGATTATGACGCTAAAAAATACTAGAAGAAGTGATAGCAAGCGGCAAGTCATTAGAAGGAGCGGCGTATGGACTTTATTTACAAGTAAAGGTAAGACGATAATAACGTTTGTGATTTTTTCTATGCTGCAGTTTGTATATGAAAAAAAACATGTTGAAATGATATTTTAAACAAAACACGTTAACTGTTGTCAATCAAATGGTGAATAAGTTACTCAGTATGGTTCATATGTTTGTAAATCTGACTGATGACGTCAGTGCCTCACCAGCCATTAACCTCACCGCACGTCACTGCTGGTTTTGCACTGTTTGAGATTTAAAATTTCCATGCAACAAAATTAAATAAACAAATCTTTTGGTGATTTAATGCATGATGCACATATTGTGCAGGATAAACTGGTTACACAGTTTAGTAAACGTGGCAAAGGCCTAAACAGAGTCTATGACTGAATAGCTGATGTGCATGCAGACCAATTTCACTCTTTACATGCAAAAAAACTTAATATTTGGATGAAGATATAGCATGACATTGCAGATTCTGCACTGGGTCACTGCAGCACAAAATCTTCATCATTTTGCATTTGAAATGAGACATTCACCACAAAAACTGTGCCCTGGACTCAGATAAGGTTCAAAGCATTAGTGATCATTAAGTTTATCACTGATTTCTGCAGCCTGTTTTATGCATAATGCTGTAAATTGATTAAAAACCTCCTAAAGTCCACTGATGGAGTTTGATGGTCATTTTATTGAGAATCTAATTTTGTGCAGGAGCACTTATCAGCTCAGATTACTGCAGTTTAGTCGACACGCTGGTCTGTGCATGAGATGAGATCAGAGCTACTCATCCCCATGGCCTGGACCAAAAAGCCAATACCAGGAGTTTAGTCATCTGCATAATCTTTAAATCACTCTCCTTAATCACAGGTATTAGTGGTCTTTGTTACTGAGCCGCTTCAAATTTCTGCAGATTATGTTGTCTAAATGACAGACTTCACGTGTTGACCTCTCCTGGAGAAGTCATCAAGGGAGCAGGCTCTGTGCAAACAGACATCAGATGGTTCAACACCAGGGAGCGTGAAGTAAACAGGAATTTAAGGAATGAAGGCCATGCCCACAACAAACTGTCACTGTTTCCAGCTCGCTGCTTCCTGTTTGCCAAATGTCTGAACTGGACCAACCTGCATGGAATCAACATTTTCAGGTCACTTACTGTGGCCTCCGTGGCATAATGGAGATTAAAGAAAATATGCATCCATGACAACTGGCTAGTTAATAATGAGACTAAACGATGACAACGGTTTTCTATTCAACTATGGTTTAGCCAGCATGTGTTAGTTATTACTCAGCCAACGTGACTCAGGGCTCCATTTTCATTCCTTTCTAACTTTTGCCTGCATTCTTCTTTTTAGTAAAGGAATTTCCTTTATTGTCATTGCAACAAGTACAATGAAATATTTATTTTCTAGATAGGGAAAAAAGGGAAATAAATGAAGAGTTAGCATGATTTTTTGAATTTACATTGAGAATGGATAGAAATAAATTCAATTCATGTATCATCTATGCCAATTATGACAAGTGCTCGGATGAAAACAATTTGGGAAATAGAAAAAACTTTATGTTTTGATGAAAATTAATCATTTTCATATAAGTGTGCACCATCTATGTTATGTGACAACTGGACTGAGTGACTTCTCCCCCTCACGTTCGAAAAAACAAGAAGTACCCATTGGGTCCAAGAAGCCAAAATCCCATAGACTTCTATAGAGAAATAAACAGCTAATTTTCAGTGATAATATTTATCAGAATAACCATTCTTGCTTGAATGCCTCTTTATTGTAACATGTTCTTGCTGATCCTATTTTTTTCATATTTTGTCTGTACTTTAAGCTATTCAAGTTATAAACTGGCCAATCAGATGCCTCATCAAAAGAAGGTGGTGTCACGTTCTAGGGGTGTGGACTTTCAACAAGATCACTTCTAATTGGTGAGAGTGGTTGCCATAGAAATGGCAACTCAGACCAACTTGAACCAATCAATGCTTTTACATTGTCTGGCTCAAACTTGGCGACATCCGTATCACATAAAAAAATGGCAATTGAATTGACTTCATATGGTTGGAGTTGGAAGTGTCATTTTCTATGGCTGACATCACACTCACTCGGTCCAGTTCTCATATAAAGTCAATAGTGTGGACTTCAACTCTGATATCTGAGAAGAGCGCCACCTACAGATAAATCCTTCACTAAACCCTCCATGCCAAACATAGATGTAAGGCAATCCATCCATTTTCTCAACCTGTTTTATTTATCCCTCCCGGGCTAACAGGGCTGCGAGAGCCTAACCAGAGCACTGTTAGGCGAAGGCTGAGTGCACCCTGGGCAGATCGCCAGTCACAGGGCCGCAATCGAACACCTGTATACACACACATTCACACCTGTGAGTAATCAGTTAACCTTGGAAGCATGTTGGGAGGAGGCCAGAGTACTTGAAGAAAACCCACGCACGCATGGTGTGAGGCAAGAGCGCAAACCACAGCCCGGATGAATTTTGTGTATTTTTAAAGGTGAGTTCAAAATGCATTATCATCTCTAATCAGTACGACACTGCATTGTATCTATGTATTTTCCAAGATAAACAAAATTGAAATGATGCTGATGATGTGGCCGAATCAAGTGTATTCATTGGTTGACCAGTACAATCACAAAATTTCCACTGAAATGAAAATGAACCCACGACTTTGGCTAAGGTAATCATTTATTTACTTCTACGCATCAACACATTTATTGGTGACGCACTTACCGTCAAGGTGTTTTAAAAATACATAAAAAATGTTGGAGCAGCAACTTCATTGTATTTATTCATCATGAGTGAACTTTTAGAAGGTTAAACCCTTAAAGGTATGAGTTACTGGGTCTTCCTTTGACTTACTTTTCTTTGGGTCACCTCCCATGTCACGTAAAGATGATTCACAAATAGCTCATGACAAGTCAGTATCATGGGAATTCAATAGCAGATATTATGTTGACTTCAAAACATTTTTGCAGTCCTCTCTTATTCAAATAAAATAGACTGCATTTTAACGCAGTTAAACTTTAAAAAATTGAGTCATATTTATGTTTTGTTATGTTGCAAAAAACAAAACAGGTAAACAGATAAACTATGGCTTTACTAACTATCAAAATGCTCGGATATTTGCTATATTTGTGATCTGCTGCATATACCGTTCCTGAATAACAACATTTACATCAACCAGAAATGAAGAACAGCGCTAAATTTGAGAGGATCCAGGTTCAAATGGCATCAAACATTACATGTAAGCTTTGGATGTTGTGGCATTGCAGGCATCCATATTTGGTTTCATTATATTATGAGCAACTCGGCCCACATTTTTCTTGTTCATCTAGTAAGTTATGCATGGTTTATACCTTTTTGCTGCTCCCTAAAAAGGAACGGTGTCATTGGGAGACTAAAACCGAAAATAATTCAGAGTGACTTCCTAGCTGAAGCCATGGCAAGGAAAAATTCCTCGCCATAAGCAAATGGAAACTGTGCAGACTGGACTCTGTGGGATGACATGAGTGCATTGTTAAGTTTAAGCACTCAACAAAAGGGTTGGAAAAGTATGCCGGTGGCTTCCTTTTACAAGGTTGCTCTTGTCAGATGATCCAGATGGGAAGTTGTGTCCCCATGTAAGGACACAAAGCTGCAGAGAGCCGTGTGACTCATAACGGATGTGTTCTGTATTGTTTGAATTCTGTGGTGGGAGGGCATGCTGTTCTGTGCATGCATGCTTCTCATTCCATCAGTGAACATTGCGATCGCTGCTAACTGCACACTGACGTGCTTTTAGGACTTGCTGACAGGAGGTCAGGGGATGCTTTCACAGGCATGCATGGAGGAGACAGAACGTGTGAAGCTTATAAATCCTAGGTACATTGCATTTAGAATTTGTGCAAGTTTTGCTTCTCTTTATTTGGCACAAAGTTAAAGATTCTGGGATGATCAGAGAGGTATCAAACGGCCAGAAAAGTAATTTTTTGTGAAACTAAAACGTCAAACTCCAAAAGCAATGATTCATCTAGGGAGACTTACCAGAAGCAAAGATGCAGCACTTCCTGCAAGTCCGAAAATATGCAATAAAGGAATGTATTTTCAATTTAGCAAAATTTCAAGGCATGCAGGACGTGTTTGCCTCGGTAGCACCTTGTTTTCCCTGGCTGCCTGTGCATACGTGTTGTTTTGTGGAGACGGATTTGCTGTAGGTAACTTCCACGAGACAAATGACTAAAAGGATCTCTGGAATGTGAGTGCTTTAAAGTTTTGCGTATAACTTGAAACAGAAAGTTCAGTGGCCTATTTCAATTACGGGAAACAGGCTTAAACAAAGAAACAGACCTGCTGATCATTCAGCCGGATGCAGGAAGATTCCATAACAGGAGGTGTCGTCAGATTTTGTGCAAAGTGAAGCATTTTGCAAAAACGTAAAGAATTTGCAAAGTTCTTTTACTCATTCATATGAATGGAATTTGACCCCCTCCCCTTTCCACAACTGTTCACAAAAAATGGTGTCTTAAAGTAGAGCATTAATGCAGAAAGAAACAATAATTCATTTTCCCAGCTTGAAAAACTAAGAACATCATGTAATTGCTGTCATGTGACTTGGCTGAGACAACATCAAACTCCGCCCCCTCCTCTGATGACTCAGTTTCTGTGTAAAAGTTTGAGATTCCTTTGGTAGAAATCCATCTTTAATTGTTTTTTGTAAAAAAAATAATTAAATCCTAGTTCAAACCAAACCAAAAATGCATGAATGTTTTCCAAAATCTTATTTTTTTTTTAGGGAGGATTGTAATTTTAGTCTTTTTGTTTTTATGGGATCACCATTAAGAGCTGCAATGATGGATTTAGACACACAATGCAGATGGGGGCTCATAACCAAATAGCCTATATTGTCGAAATAAAGACTTTGTTTTTAAAAATACAACTTTATTCTAACAATTTTACGGGTTTATTCTCGTATAATTACAACTCATAATTTTTCAACTTTATTCTTGAAAATGTATTTATTTTATCTTTATGATGGCCCTAATACTCTGTTACGATGGAGTTTTAGGGCCAGTTTACAAAAAAATTTTTTTGTAATTACTACTTAAAATCCCGTAAATTTACAAGAAAATTCATATATTAAAGAGGAAACACCAAAGTTTTCCGTTCATCGGAGCCTAGCTAGAAGATGAAATATGTGGAGCCTTTTGTGAAGCTTTATTTCCGGGTAGGTTTAAAAAACAGAGATTCTGAACCCTTTGGCGACTCAAAATCAGATTATTGTCAGTGGAGCCGGCTTTCCGGGGTTCAGTGTCGGTAAAGCAGAGTTTCACATGTAAAATAAGGAGCTCAGAGACACCTTTGGGTGTAGAGGACCGCTGCAGCCTTTATTCTACTTTTCATTCACACACCCTGAAGTTCATCTGTCACTTTACGTCATGAACCTGTCATCCGAACACCAATGCGAGAGTAAACAGTGTTATATGCATCTCCTCCTCCAGAGGAAACATCCCGTTTCAACATAAAACATTAAAGAGGAATGAAAATAGTCTGTTATATTAGCATTACAACGTTGAAAATGCATAAAAGTGCTCCTCCTCAGACGGAAGCATCACAAAGACGTGGAGATCTTGTCTTTGGAGGAAGAAATGATTCAGGTAAACAGCTGCATGGATACCGATGGCTTCATTGGGCTGCAGAGATCCTGGAAACCACCCATCAATAAATAAAACATTAATAAATTGTATATCAAATTAATGAGCTTTCAAACATTTGGAACATTATCAATAAACATTCAGCTCACCTGATCAACTAAGTTTAGTCTGTCTGCTCTACTGCTGCGCGGCGTTCACTTGCTGCTGCTCTGTTACATGCTCACTTTGACTTTAATCTTGTAAATTTACGAGTTTCTCACAAATATACAACTTAAAATCTCGTAAATTTACCTGGTCCTCAAGAGCCTCAACCCTGCCTGTTTCCCAGCTCTCCCTCACCGGCTTGCTGTTGATTAGCTGACTTAAGTGATTTCACATCCTGATTGACTGAACACACCTGATTTAGGTTAGGTGTAGGTATCAGCATCAAGCAATCCAGGAAGAGCTGGAAAACAGACAGGGTTGAGGCTCTTGAGGTGACTAACCAGAGTTAGCCACCTCTCCATAGGTCATCTACTCTACGCAAAGTGTATGAAATGTACTAACTGAATACTTTTGTAGACTATATTCGAACAAGTTTACCATATATAGTATAGAAAGAGAAAAAAAAATATACGATCACTTTTAGTATTTACTAAGTATACTTGATTTTCACCTAGACTTTTATGTTAGGGACATAAAGTACATGTAAATGTACTGAGTAAGAATGCTACACTACTGCTCCCAGCTCCATCTGAGCTTCAAATCCAACACTTGCACATGATGGTTTCAGTGCACCAGGGCATTATTTGGAACAATGTAGATTTTTTGACTGGAGCAAAAAGGCTTCTTTTCTGTTGCTTCATGTGTGTAAAATGAGTAAAAAGTAATTTTACTGACATCTTTACTGATATCTCAATTAGTAATGCATAAAAGTGATAAGAAGCTTTTTAATAGATAATTGATGGTTAATTAAACATTAATTAACACTGATAAATGGGTCCTTATCATAAAGTGTTACCAATTAGGTAAAATACACATTTTGTTAGTCAAAACTTTCATTTAAGATGTTTGCCAGTGATTTCAAGTTTTGGTTTCATTTAAACACGCATTTTGGAATATATAATACTTGTGCTTTTATTTCTGAAACGATCAAAAAAATGTGTCCAAACTTGTTAAAAACTTGCTCTGTTCTAGTCCCAACAACCCGCAGAAAACTAGTGACCAACATCAGAAATATTTTATTTTTCAGTTTCTGGGAGATCCTGACTTTGTTGTCTCAGGAGAAAAACAATCCAAACAGTGGAAAACTGAAAGACGCACCAACCTTTCAAATATCTCAACTGAAAAACTGAGGGAAGGGAAAACCTGCAAAACAAATTTCCCCTTAGAGGTTTTTAAGCTGAAATCATTTCCTAACAGTTGGGCAGCTTTCCGCGCCCCACTAGACTCCAACACTCCACCCTCCTCGATGACCCCCCCCATTCTTCATGCTGTCCCCCTCCTCCCTGCCTGTTCATCCCGCCTACGTCAGCATCAGGAGGACGAGGTCACCATGGTTTTTTAACTAAACTGGGAGGACAGAAAGTTTACTTGACAAAAGGTGGAAAATTGGATGAAATAAGAGAAAAGAATTCAAAGTTTGGAAGTTTCATCTCAGCTCAACTGAAGGAAACTAAATTAGACATAAAATATTACATTATTGATCTTGGTCTTCAGTCATTGAATACAATCAATCACTGTGCCTTGAGGTTAGTGACTGGTTCTACTTGTCTCACTTATCATTCTGAACTGTATGCCAGAGCTGAGTGGCCCTCTCTGAGCATGCGAAGCTGGATCATTCTAGTCTGACACTTCTCGGTTTGCTCCGCTCACATCTCTGATCACTTCTACAAAGGACCACCAGTCACTATGCCTTGCGCTCTAGCGACGTTTTGCACCTGTAAGTTCCCCGTGTTGAGACTGAAACTGGAACTTTTTCCAGTCTCAATTAAAATGGTCTGAACTTGCTTCACTTAATCCTTTGTTACAGATCGAGTCGCGAACATTGTGTTTAGTCTGTATTCAGACTGGCACCAAACAGACTTTTCTGTTACGGACCAAAGCTTGTAAACAAAACAACGTGACTAAAGATCTCTTCAGTCATTGGCCAGGAAGTACGAGGGTGGGTCAAAACAATGAGAGAAAGACGGACGTGCTGTGCTTTACAATTCTTATCGGGACAGCTAACTTATTAAAACTTTATATGTCGATTACCAGTTTTGAACGTCGGGAACAACCCTTTTTACTTGTTACTTTGGTACGATGGAGGCATGCTGCAAGGTGCTTACTGGTAAGGACTGGTAAGGGGGTGTGTGATTTAACTCAGAGGATGCTAGCAACTGCAGTGATTGAGGAGACATCGAGTATGAAGACATGCTGGTGTTTATGACATATATTGTTGGGAAAACAGTGAGAAGCATCATTTTCATGTTAAAAATGGTTTTTAAGAACCTGCATTCATCTAACCACATTTCCGTGAGTTTCTGTGTCTCATCGTTGTAGTCTTATGGCATTTATTCAGATTGAGGTAACTCAGAGCCAAACAAAGCCCAGCCCGATCGGAACCGAACCGAGTCCATCTCCAAAGACGGTTCACAGAGACATCCCACAGAACACTACAAATGAAGTTCACTCTAATCTGTACAACACAGGTAAAAAAAAAAAAAAAAAAAAAGAAAAAAAACTCACCTGGAGACGCTTTGAACTGAAGACAGGCTGCAGCAGAGCTCCCTTCTCGAGGCCTGGAGGTCCCCCAGTGCTATTAAAGGCTGCCTCCATCAGCTCTGGTCCAATGGGAGCCACACCTTTCCTGCACCGCACCTGAAAACGATCAGACAGACAGACACACAAAGATCACCAAAAACACAGAGGTTCCACTCTGATACAGAAAATAATATAATTTCTTTATTTATGATTTCTTTATTTTTCTTTTCATTTACACAAATAAACAAAAACAAAAGATCTTGAACAATTTCTAATACAGGGGAAATTAAAGGGTAACAGAAAGAAGAAAAGGTATTTACCTGCCCCTTTCACATTTTTTGATAAACACAAAAACCAATAAAGTCTTGTTTTATTCAGGTTAGTAGTAAGTAGGGAAAATGAAAACCTAAGTTTTTGACTTATGTTTTTATAACTTTTCATCGGAGCACATAGCCTTTAGTGGGATGATCCTATGAAACATGTCTTTTATTTTGAAAGGAAGTCATGTGAACTTCTGTCAAAAAGTTTAAATCCACATTAAAAGAAAATGCTCTTCACTGTATATTTCTGTTTTTATTCATGGCAAAAAAAGAAACATTTGATTTCATTTGAAATGGTTTATTTCAGGCAATCAAATAAGAAAAATACACAAAACTTTTCAATCATCAGTTATACATATATAAAATAATGTATCAAACTTAGGATAATATTATTTATACATTATTATTATATAATATAATTTTACAAATATATTTTAAAAGCAACAATTAAATAAGTGCAAAGCAGTAACACCATTTTCAGAGACTCTTAATAGGTTTTGGTCTGAGAAACAGTTCCAATTGACTCTTAGTGTTAAAGGTTGCAGACCCCAGCTTCAGGATGTACCCTGCCTTCATCCTGAAGTAGATGGGAAACGCTCCAGCCCCTGTTCCATAGGGCAAAGAGGAACAGAAAATAGATGGATGGACTCAAACTGGGTCCATAGGACTGTCTTACTGAGAAAGCAACCTAAGGAAGCAGAAATCTAAGGAAGCATTTCTACTTCAACACCGCTCATTCTGTGACGTAATTAAAGCGATAATGCAAAGATGGGATTGCATTTAAGTCAACAAACACACCTTTGTTCTGAAAATGAAAACGCATTTACGATATTGACTTTTACTTTTAATTATGAGACACAAATGCTTCTATAAAATCCAAGCAAATGAGTGATAATTGGAAAACAGGCCCAAACAAGTAGGGGGCTAACAGAGGTGACTGCTTTTTGGTGTAGGGGTGTGCAGGCGCTGATTTCAGATGTTGGAATTATTTTGTTTTTATGTGTGAGAGTGTTCCTTCAGCCGCCTGCTGCTTCATGGCGGTCCTGCAGGACCGCAGTGCTGCTACTGTTTCATGTTCCTCCACCGTTCCCTCCCAAAACCTGCTTGTGTCACTTTTTCTGAATGACTGTGCTGTCAGCTCAATGGGACATTATGTCAAGATCCACTTGAAGTTCAGCTCTGATGAAGCTGTAATGAGCTCAGAGGAGGGGCTGTGGGGGCCCATCAGGCTGATGAAGCTGATGTGTTCACCCTCAGGAGGGAGGAAATGCATGCTGACGTGACCTCAGCTGCACAGGTGAGTGTAGTATGGAACTTGACTTTACATTTTTCTAGGAAGGACTTTGCTTTTGGCTTGAATTATCGGTTCGTTTGTCATTAAAATGTGCCAGTGGTCACATCTCATTGGTGGAATTAAAATACATTGATATTTAACATCTAATAAGAGCCAAAGTAAAAATCAAAACGTCCCATTCACAAGAATGGGAGTCAAACAGAGTCATTAGACTAATTTCATTTTTAATTTTGTTGGTGATTCAACTCACTTAAGTGGAGTTCGAGAAAAATAAGAACCACTTGATTATCAATGCAATAATGCAATGTGTAATGTAACCTAATGTAACGTTATATAATATAATATAATATAATATAATATAATATAATATAATATAATATAATATAATATAATATAATATAATATAGTATAATATAATATAATATAATATAATATAATATAATATAATATAATATAATATAATATAATATAATATCCGTATATCTTCCCATAGTGGCCGGTCTCTCCCAGATGCCAAGAATAGCCAAGCAGATGGGTTAGCAATAATCTGGAAGAACTGGTGTTGCATGGATTATTGATCAAAGACAAGCTTGATTGCACAAGTCTAAGAAAAGTATTTGCATGAAAGCGAGACAGATTTTCAACATGGAGGATGCTTAAAGGGAAAAGAAACGTTTGCTAATCATAACACAATACAGTGCTTCATCCGTGTTTTTCTCTGTATTTTCTTGAGCAAAGCCAAGTTTTTCGTATCATTAATTGTTTTTAAAGTATTTTTTTCTTAAATTCCTAATTTTTCAGTAATTTTTCTAGGAACTTCCTATGTTGAGAAAAAAAAGGTAAAATTTTAATTTATAAAGTGTTGTCATGTTTTGATCTATTTTTTATCACAAGTATTTATTGTTGGGTATATTATATTGGGTAAAAATTACCCGGCAAAAGTGATGGTGTAACGTTTATAGTGAAAGTGTTGTAGGGATAAACTGGTTCATGGCCAGAAGATGTGAGAGGTTCTTTGGTTTAGCTTGGTCATGTTTTGGTCCTGTTCTTAGCTGGCCTGTCAGTCACACCAGTTTCAGGTTAATCATGAGCCACAGCTGTCTTTAGTTTAGTTAATTTCCATCACTCTATTTAAGTGTCTGGTTTTCAGGTCATCTGTTCTGCTTTGTCACCCTTTTTGTTGCTCCCAGGGTTTTGTCATGTTCAGGTTCTTGAATTAAATGTTTAAGTTTCTGTCACCAATCCGTTCTCCTGCGCTTTGGGTCCTAAACCCCCAGTAACTGACAGAAAAAGATTGGAGACCACTGTGTTTTTTGGACCAGACTTATGTAATAGGCCTCCTAGTGGTTATTTGGTGAACTACAACTAACTTTAATTTTTAACCATCCATAAACGGGATGCAGGGTTGGAATGATCTAACTTCCAAGACTTTTCCCTTCCTGGGACCACAGTCACAAGTGTGTGTGTGTGTGTGTGTGTGTGTGTGTGTATATGTGGGTGGGTGGCTCGGGGTTTGAAGCCACAGAAGGACAGTGTGAGAACTTTGCACCCGTCCTGTTCCTCATCAGCAGGGAGGTCAGAAGTCACGCCACCTCGTTTTCATTCCTTGCCTGTCTAATCACACAAACACACGCTGACCTGTTTTGAACTGCTTCAGTCACACCTCAGGTGTTTGAATCAACACTCGGCAAAATTCTTCTCACGCTGCGCGGCCCTCACAATAAAAAAGATTCCTTTTCTCTTTGTCCATGCCTCAAACTTTCCCTCTGCAGCAGACGGATATACGGAAAGTTTGTGGAATGAAAGATCAGCTCGACAGTGGTTAGAGCTCTGAGACCAGAACAGAACCAGTTCACTGGGTTCATCAGAGTGACTTACGAGCACAACAGCGCTTTAATGCACAAATAACTTTGTTCATTTTAACACAAAAAAAAAGCAAAAACAAATTCAGGAATTTGATCTAAAACTTTGCAGCTAAAAAAAAAAAAAAGAAAAAGAAAAAAAACTAAAATCAAGAAGTTTTGAACGAGTTTCTCGATTCTGCTCTCAGCTGGTCAAGTGTGAAAATGTGTCACCCTCCACCAATCAGAGACGAGATGACCTCACATCCACTGAAGAGCAAAACAAACAAAAGCAAGAATTCTACGTCTGCACTAAACATAGAAACAGATCTGATCAACTTTGTTCAGAATCATTAAATACCCTTTTAGAAATTATAAAAATGTAAAACATTGGGTTATGTTTATTCTGGTATGCTCAAAAGGGTATGGGTAAAGTACCTTTAATAACATGTAAACATTAATTTAATATTTTTTTTTAAACATCCACTCTAAAAATAGGTTCAAACAAACAAAAATAATTCTACCCCATTTATTTGGAATTAATGTATTTTTTCAACCCAATGTAAAAATAAATATACTAAAGAAAAAAAAACTGAAAATGTATATGTAAACTTGGATATATCAAAATTAGCATGATTAGTCATGACTTGATTGGAAAACTTTAGAATTCAACAGTAAAAGAAGATACATTTCGATACATGTACAACCACGCTTTATGTTGATGTGAACATAATCCGCACTCTGTTCCAACCATAAATACACATAGTTGTACTTGTGCATTCACTACAGGACACGTTGAATCATTCAATGGGAATAGTAGAGCACCTTTCATCAACATGCTATATAGACATGTTATCTAAAGACATATGTACACATTAGTTAAAACAATAAAAAAATCAGAAAACACAATAGACTAAAAGCAACAAGAATCAAAAGACTATCATTAAAATTGAAGAAAATGCTGTGGTTTGGTTTCATTAAGCTCAATTAGCTAAAGGGTAAAAATGTAAACAAAATCTACATAAAGCAAAAACACACTAACGTAGGATAATTAAAGTAAAATCTACATGAAATATTTTCAGATCCTTAAAGCATACAGTGTTCACACTGGACTGTCATATATTGATACAAGCACATGTACCTACAGTTGGAAGGAAGCGGTGCAAAATGTCAAGAAATTGTTTTAATTTACTAAATCGTGTTCCAGGCTTTTTCTTTTACAGCTAAATTCCGATATAAATACTTGGTGTAATGGAATTCCTTCATGATCAATTTTCGAACAGTTGACACTTCTGCAAGAAAAATGACGAAGCTACCCAAACTAAATCCAACTCCCTGATTGGTCAAAGTTCCACCTAGTTTAACTTTCAATGCACGTTTAACAGACAGCGTTAAAATGAATATAAACTGCGTAACTAGGCATAATTCTAGAGTTTTAACCTAAAAGCAAAAGCAGAACTTTTCATTGAGAATGAGAGTTCTGAAGGTTGAAAGGACTGAGAGACCAGCTTTATTATACCTACCTAGTTTTGAAGTAATTAAAAGACCACTTATTCTGAAAATAAATTTTCCGTATGTTAAATAATTAGAAATTAAAAAACATGGTGGAATGAGGATTGTGTTTACTTTAGTGATGTTAGTGTGAGCTGAAGGCAGTCTGTTCTTAATTTAAAAAAAAAATCAAACTACAAAGTACCAGACAATATTTAAAAGAGAATCAATTATAATTACTTTATTTATTCTTTTAAACTGAAAGAATTTCTTGCATTCTGAAAATGTAAAATAATCATCAGACTAGTTTCAGCAAATTTTGCCAGTTACTCACCTATGAGTAGAAACTCAATTTAACTTAATTATTAAAGACTCCTAATCTCGCGTTAATGAGCCATAAACTTTCTAGACACCTGATAAGACCTTAGCACCTTTTTCTCCATCTACAGTCAAATCCACAATTTGAACTTTTTGTGGCTCTATTTTCAGACATCTAAAAAAACGATTTGGTCTCCTCTAAATATTTATTGAACTCTAAACAAATATGACCTAGCAGGGCAAAAATAAATAAATCTGTGACTTTAGCCTAGCCCGTCACTCTGTAGCATCAAGTCTGATCATTTCCTGCATATAATCGCTGGATTATAATAAATCTTAACCTGATCCACGCCGTGATGGACATGATGTCAGCACCTAAATATTCTGGGTCATTTCTGAGAACCTGTTTACAACTAGCGTTAAAGTCTATATAGTCTGACCCTGTGCATCATTTACAGGCAGAACAGAGGTTCCGTCTTTGTGGGCAGCTCTGTGCCTGGCTGCTGCTGAAGGCTGCAGCGGTTTTCTCCTGTCCTGCAGTCCTTTCAGTTTTCAAAACTTCAGAGCTGCTTTAATTACTGTGAAGGAACCCTCTGCTCCATTTTCCGCTCCATATCTGATGGTGGATGGAGCGGGCAGCTCTTCTGGGAAGCCTCCCCCAGCCAGCAGCTCACCGCTAATGTGTACGGCCTGAAGAGAAGGGAAACGAAATCATCCGACGATTCTTTTCCGTCTCGGCGGCTACTGAACAATCAGATCCGACTCCTTATGAAATGTGCATTACTGGTACTCCTATTTTTGAAAGATTTTTATATTTGACAGTAATAATTAGTAAAATATGAAAGATTTTCTTTAAATCAGACCAAAAAAATGTAGAAGAAAATGTACCGTATTGTTTGGAGTATACGTTGTGTTATTTTCTTGCATTGTCTGACTGAATTGCAACTTAATCAAGTGCAACTATATTAGTGCCACTGGACATGTGCGTTTAAACAGTAGATAAAGGAAAAAAGAAGAATCTGCTTCCTCCTTGTCCAATGTGACCAACCTGGGCTAAACGGGCGTTCAAGATCATCTAATGCTGGGTGTGGACAAAAGTTTACAACGGCCTCGACGAAATTGTTCCAAAGCGGCTCAAAGGTTAAGGAATTCAACTGATTTGTTAGCATGTTCTTCATGCTATGGTTCTCTCAATAAATGTTCACATGTTGCACTAATATATCAGATTCCTCCCATATTTCATGAATCTAAACAACCATTCATTCTTGTGTTCCGGTAGCATGACTGTAAAATTGTTATCTACTTTGTTTGTCTTTTGGTTGAAATGTCCGTTCTTGTTCCTGTATTTGTGTCCAGATTCAAACAAAAAACTTTTCCACAGTTATAACAGGTGCATGTTCCAAACAGTCTCTCAATTTTTCCCACATCTTTGATTATTTTTTTAACTGTTGGGTTTCCGTCCCACAGCCAGCGAAAAAGACAGTCAGCTGAACTGGATCCCAGAGAAACAGAACATATCTGAAACCAGAGTTCAGCTCGAGCAGCTCAGGAATGTGGATAATAAAAACACCGCTGAGGTTGGTTGGACCACTGGAACTCTGTGTTCAGTTGTGTCCCCTGCTGACGGACAGCTGACGTCTCTCTGAGTGTCAAAGTTTACTTTACAGGTAGTTAAGGCCGACCTCTGACCTTAGAGTGTCACCCCGGAGAGGAGAGAGGTTCTCACAGTTTAAGGTGTCGTGTTGTTGCTCCTGTTGCTCTTATTCTCTGAATTAGCAGTTTGATCAATGATTGTTTAAATGTACGGACAGATAATGTCAGCCAACAGCTTGTGTTGGGCTAACTTATAGTTAGTTATTCATCATGGTGGTTGCTGCCATCTTGGCCACATTTGCCATCTTTGCTTGATTCCTAAATCAAGCCAAAAGACTGCAGAACAAGGAAGACGTTTCTGTGCGGTTAAATTCATTGATTGTATACGAGAACTTGATTGAGCGAGTGTCATGTCATCCATAGAAAATGACTTACACCCTGCTCCAATGAAATAAAGTCAATTTAGTCACCATTATGTCGCAATATGGACACCGCCATGTTGGAGCCAGACCACTTCAGTAAGCAGTGAATGGTCCAAATTCTGTTGATCCGACGTTCCGAGCATTGGACGTAGGGACCAACAGGAACCACATACTTTTATTAATGCATCTGATTTGCCAACTACTAACTTCAATAACTTGCACTACAGAAAAAATATAATTGCAAAAAATTGGAAAAATTGTTTATTTTTTTTGGGTGTGTAATTAACTTGCTTTTCCTGAGTCGCTCCATAAGTCTGACTCAATAGTTACCAGATAGGAACCTCTTGCAACACTCAAAGACAACTGTGAAAGACATGTTTAAGCTGATTTAAACTAAACCATTCTGAATCTATGAAAGATCTGCTAGAGCTTTTCTGTTCTAATCAATCCTTGCCAAAAACATTGCTTTCTTTTCACAAAGCCAGAGAAATAAACACGATTTTAGTGTGGGTGTTTGTGTCTTGATGCAATAATGTTTATTTAAATCCTAGTTGGGAAACAAAAATAATGTTGTCCTTCTGATGCAGTTCTAAATGGTTAATAGGTCTGTTTCTGCAGGGCTAGTGTTGCCAACATGAAACTAAAACAACTAACTTATAGTTAAAGTTACGTCACGTACTAAGTAAAAGGGGTTTTCCCTTTTCTTTAATCTCAACAGCCCCAAATGTAAGTACATAAAAATTTATGTCTTGCTGATTGTAAAAAGAGTTTGTCATTGATCAATTTCAATGAAAATGTAAATTCAATGTTAATGTCAAAAATTGTTATAAAAAACTATGAATTAATGCCATAATAAAATTGAATTACTGTATTTACTGTGCCATTGCGCACACTTAAAAACCCACATTTAAAAAACAAAAACAAAAGTGTGCCTTATACTGCGGACCACCTTAGATATGGATACTGTTTGTGCTTACTAATAATGAAGCGATTACGCAGCACTCTGTCAAAACGCCCATCTATTTTTTGTTGTTGTTGCATACAAGGTTGGGTATTATTATAATTACGCTAACGTTAATTAATTTTTTATAAATAAAATTAATTTGAATTTGAATTTGAATAACGTGGCTTTTGTGCCTAACGTGTAACAGTCTCGGACTGTGGTTATTTTTATACTTTGCGAGTAAACCTAGTCCCAGTAATGTTTGTTTTAGCAGTATTGGTCCGTTTTTTGTTTTGCAAACTGGATTGGGAGTTACCGGTTTTGTGAAAACGCTAACGCGCCAAACGCTTTTAATGTGGCTAGCGTGCAGCAAGTTACAAACAAGTTCTAGAGTTACTGTGAAAGCAGTTTATAAAATCGTACTTACTGATGGACTTATCTCTGACTCCTTTGTCTTGCTTACTGCAGCTTATGGTTTGGTGTGTCTTATGATAATATTAAAAAAATAGACCTATCGTTTATGGTGCGCTTCATAATCAGGTGCGCCCTAAAGTGTGGAAGAAACGGTATATATGGGTTTCTCAGTAATTGTGTAGTCTAAACCAACAGAAAAAAAAAAAGAACTCTTCACCTGCAGATCTGAACCCTGGGCTGCTAAAAGACTGCAATCTTAGGAAAAACAGAGCTACCAGGAGAGCCAAAAACGACTCCTGCAGCTCAGTGAAAAAGAGAATGAGTAAGGCTGATCTAAAATGATTTTTTTCTCTTATTCATGCTGTTTAGTAACGTCCCACGCAGTCACCATGACAACAATGGTTTTCTCACCCTACTGTGTGAATCACTGATTTGAGACTCAGGCCTGATGATTGTACAGTATAATGAGAGCTTTTCTGCAGGTTTAAAGCTCAATAAACATTAATGGGACAACCAAGCAGCAAAAAAAAAAAAAAGAAACAGGTGAGTAAATGCATCCATGCTGTGCAGATGCAGGCAGTTGGTGCAGCATCTACAGGAAAACCATGACATAGAAGAAACTAAGTTTGAGGCATTAGGTATAGCTGAGACAAAATCTGTTGGGTTTGGAATGTAGGTGAGACTTTCTGTTTCGGAGTCTGCCGATGAGGAAAGAAAAAATGAGAACACAAACCACAAGCAACAAACAGGAAATCCAGATCTAAAGAATTAAGTTCTAGCGTAAATATTTACTTTATCTGTGAATATAAACATTTTGAGAAGAAAATAAAGAAGAACTGAGTAATCAAGAGTTCTGAGTCTTATAATTATTGTTAGAAAACTCATAAAAATATGAAAGGAGGAAACTTTTTGTGTTTTAATATGAATTATATTAAAAAGATAAAGCAGAGTGTCATCTGCATAGATGATAGTAATGACGTTTCTTTAAACCTGGAAACTGTCTTAGTGGTCTATTTTTTTTATTCTGAATTTAAAATATCATGTTGGAGCTAAAGGTGGCGCTGCAGCTGACAGTTGCTCCAATCTAAACTCATAACATGTTTGTACCACTAAAAGTTTCATTTCCTGTAGTGGTCGGAGAGTTTGAGTGACGAGGCAGAAGGAGAGAAGTGGAAAGAGAAAGTGTTAGAAGTGACGTTCCAGGAGGGATCTCCCCCACTCAGTCAAGCTTACAGTGTGGGAGACCCGAGGTTGGGTTTTCCTCCTCCCATGCTGTCATATGAACAGGCCCTATCCAACGAAGACTCACAGTTTTGGGCATTCTAATTCAATTTTGTGTTATATTCACAACGGTAGTCCACTTAAAGCACTCCACAGTCAAAAAATAGATGTAAAACTACTTTATTGTAAAAGTGTTCTCAGTGGTCTTTTAACTAGTTTTATGTCATTGTAGCAACAACAACAAAAAGAAACTGGTTTTCTAATACAGTTTCTGCAGAGCAGCAGTAATTCTTCAGAAATTTGCCTCTGTTCTGTGAGCGGGACTGTGTGGAGTAATCCCGCCCTTATTTCCCGTCATCCATCTGTTCACAGTCTCTTCCACTAGCTTATAGCCCCTCACACTCCCAACTAGTAAAACAAAATGACGAGCAATAATAAAGCTATCCAACAGTTCTGAACCAGTTGCCAGCTCAAGTGAGGAAAACAAAGATGTACATGGATCTATTTGTCTGCAAGTGGAGGCATCAGAATGGAGAGTGGTAGTGGCAGAGCGTGGCAGGAAGTGTGTGGCCTACCTCTTGCACGTTCTATGTCACAACTACAAGTTTTTTTTAAAAGCCATTTTTTCGTCTGCTCATGATTCTCAACAATTTTCATAAAGAAATACTCCGAAATTCAATTTTAAGTTTAAAATGTTTTATACATGACCTCTATCATGATAAAAAAAATGCAACAAAACTTATTAAAAACAGAAAAAACACATCAGAGTGGATCTTTAGGATAGTAATGCATCTCTGGTCCTTCCTGACATTTTTGTGCATTTTTGCATTTTACAACCCAATTTATTAAATTTCATTAAAAGTTGCAAATATTTCAATGATTTTTTGAAGTCCTATAAAGGTTTTAATCTCATATTTGAGTAGAGGAGATAGCGCCAAAATAACAATGTTTGATTTTGTTGTGCAGTACTTTTATCAAATGTTTTCAGCAGAATTATCAAAACAGAAAAAGCAACGGCACAGCCCATAGAGTGTGTTTACAATGTGATTTCTATCAATAAAAAGCAATTCCACTTAATAGAGAATTGCTTTAAAATACATCAGCTAGTAAGTGATGAACATTGATTTGGAGAAAGAAGCTAAAATAAATCTATGTGGGAACCACAAATGTAGAGTAAAGATCTCGTGTTGTTCACACTAGGCTGTAAGCGTGTGTGTGCATGTGTGAGTGAGAGCATCCCTCTAACTGGAAGTCACATGACAGAGGAAGCCCCTGCTTCCTCTTGCTCTGTCCTTATATGGTTTGCATCTCATCTGAACGGGGAAGTAGCACCTCCCACACGTGAAACGGCATCGTGACTCCCCCTTCTGCCTCCTTATCTCAGCCCTCATTCTGCTCTTGCAGCCTCTGCCTTATCCAGCGTGTGGCTGCGGTCACATGACGCGCGAACAAAGTCTCTGTTGTTGTGATGATGTGGAAAGGTTCAGCTTTGGTCACATGGTAGAAATGTCAACGTTTTATCTGTTCATGAACTGCTTTAAAGTAGTCAAGATGATTGAGGGGATTTCTAGCTTTGAACATGAAATGAAAAAAATGACATATAGACTTATGTTTAAAACTATGCATAATTACGTACAAAACATTTTTTATTAGAATTTTTAAAATTTATATTTTGAGATATATTGTTTAAAGCATCATCTGAGCAAGGATTTTCAGTTAAGAATGTGGTATAATAAAAGTTATTAATGTTTTTTGAATTTTTCTTTTTGCATCTCAAATTTTACTATGCATTTAACTATTGCATTGTATTGCATTCAATAAAAAAAAAAAGATCTTCTTTCAAATAATTTCCGTGATTTTTGTTCTAATATTTTAAAAAACTACAAAAGCAAAGAACACCTAACAGGCTGGGCTCATCTGCTCATAACATGGATAAGATGAGCTGCCATTAAATGTGTCCATGTCATAGACATAATCTCTTTTGTTTTTGTACTTGTCACGATTTAACCGCTCTGTTTTGTTCTTTCTACTTACTTTATCCACAAACATTACATTACAGAGCAAAACGTTAAATGTAGTTCTATTGACCAGTAGGAACAGTTTATTTTTGTCTGTGGTGATGCAGAAAACGAGTTACAGCCAGAGTTTGCCTTGATGTGAAGCTGCAGTGGCAGACAGGGACCGTCAATAAAGTTCAAAATATACCCCAGACTAACAATAGCAATTTTTCAAACCATAATATTAAAGCACATCCCAAGTATTCATTATGGTTTAAACCAACTCTACAGTAGAGTGCTCTTTACGTAGATCGCGATCGACTGGTAGATCTTCAAGGACGTGAGGGTAGATCGCAGGCCACCAAAGATAAAAAACCAAAAAATTAAAATATATTTCTAAAAAATCCGTTAGCCAATCAAAATCCTCACCGAGAAGTACATGACTTGAATGACAAGCAGAACGGCCAATTGAACATCCTTTGATGCATACGTCACTCCACATGCGTGTTTAAATATACTGAGCGAAAATTCTGTCTGTCATCAAGTCACTACTTGCCCCACGGCACATCAAGTCCCGGGCAGAAGAAACAATCTGGCCCACTGGGGTGTTTATTGAGGCCTGGATTGCACCGCATGCCTCCGCAGTTCCCGCTGGATGGATCCGAGCCCACTGAGTGTTTTCCGTGGCACGCGCTTTCCATGGAGCCAGCCGTGCTTTAGAAATGCCATGCTGCCCCCATTGCACGGTTTACAGCAGAGCATGAAATAAACATAAAACATTAGTATTAGTACATAAAACATTTTATGTACTAATACTTCATAATACTATGTTATTAAACAGTATTTTTGTCTCAAAAATATAATAACGGTCCTGTTTGTGCTCCAAAGCCTTTTCTGGAGTGAAACACAGTCTATGCGTGACGTAAAACCAGACTAGTAGTGAACCACAAGTGTAGTAGTGACCCACGATCGGAATGAACTGTTTACATGCGCAACAATCGGCATAACCCACCTATCTCGATCGGAAAGAAATTTTGATACGAACGACGTGTTTGTATGACGCATTTTTCTTCCGATCAGGCGTTTTTTCCCGATTACTTTTGTCCATGTAAACGCAGCTACTGACCGCAGTACTCAAGAAAAATAATAATCACAGTCTGTTTTTAAAAGTGTATTTGCACAGATTTAACTTCATTTTCAGATTACGAGTCTAGTTCACCATATTCTGAGGAATTGCAAAAGCTAGAGCACATTGCGAGAAAAGACAAGAGGCCAAGCATTGAGCTCTGGGGAACTCCTGAACACATCTTGGCATTATACTTGCAAGTCACTAGCCATGCATATAGGGCTCACCATGACTAAGTTCGATAGATCACTAGAGCGTGGGCCCTTATTGCTGGATGGTGGGTAAGCCTCTGATATTCCCCCCCCCCAACTGTAGATCTGCAGACATAATGGCCTAGCTTTCAGAGCTTCACTTCCTGCAAAGGTCGTTCAGTCAGGTCAGCAGCCCAGAATGACAGCATGAAAGTGATATTTAATCAGACTCCTCTCTGATGCATGCAAGGTGGGAGGTTGGGTTTCATGATACCGTGCCAGCGTTGGCTTCAAAAAAGCATGCATGGCCCTTTCTGTGAGATGCAAACTACTGTTAAAAATATTTGCATTATTATTTCTATTCTACTCCTTCCTAATTTGACACTTTTTCCATCTGTCTGCAGGAGATCCTGCTGATACCATCGCCTGGGTGGTCATGTGGCAATTGTTGGCTGTGCAGCCTGTCTTATGGGCTAACAGGAATCCAAAACCTTAAAGTAGAACAGAGTGTCTTTTCTAAAAACAGAAATGCCAAGAACACATACAGCAGTTGCCCCATGGCTGTGTCCGACCAGTTGTGTGTATTAAACAAACATTAGTTAATGTGTGTTTTTGTGAACCTCTAATTCTCAGCATGTTCCTGGAAAGAGTTTCCTTCCCCCATGCCAGCGGCTTCATTTAGATTAATCCAGTCGTAACACACGAACCCTGGAAGCAGCACCGTTTTTCTTAGAGCTGTGTCAGCTGGGAGTTGTTGGCGCAGTGCATTCTCTAAATAGTTGTGCATCGTTTCTGTGGGCTGTGTGCATTTGCTATGTATTAATTAAAGTTTTCTTGAAATGCCAAGGTACTTTGAGGAAAAAAGGGAGTAGGTTAAATTGGAATGCAATTCCTTTCTGGAATGTTAGGCTGTTTTAAAACTGAAGGACCCTGTAGAACCAGCCTGTCAAAAGTTACACCTTTTTTTTCTATCAATCACAAATTTTCAGCAAAGATGAACACAACTGTGCTCTTTTTGATTGGATTTATTTTTTGTTGTGCACTCAAATATAAAGAGCACACAAATTATAGTTATAGTTAAGCTCACAAAGTCCAGTTTAATGTAGTCTTGTCCATCCATGCATGACAAGCTGCAAAAGTAGATATCATATCTGTTGATATGTTTTTGCTTTGCTAAAATTTTTTACCTTTCATCTTAACCGAACATATCATCACACTAGATGCACACAAAATAAGAAACAACTATTGCAACACTTTAGTCATGATGATGTTAGCCCGCCCCTACATTTGATTGGTTTATATGCAGTAGTAACGTGATCTAAATGATTTGATTGAATGATGATTGCTGAGGTCTGAAAAGTTGAAGTTTGGTCAACTTCAGCTACAGGTAGGACAATAAAGAAGCAGTTCAGAGGTGACCACCACTGACAAATTCATTTTATATTTTATCAAGAAAATGATGGCACTGCATGGTGGTTAGGGTTCTTGCGTCATAGTGGCCCTGGTTCAAATCCGGGTTGGAACCTTTCTGTGTGGAGTTTGCATGTTCTCCTGGTGCATGTGTGTGTTTTCTCTGGCCACTGTACTGCTTTTATAAATCTGCACTAATGCACTGATAATCTCTTTAAATCCTGAGATGTTCATCCTGTGTTGTTCCCTCTATTTTGTGTCCGTGAATACAGCATCTTACCATATTTTACTGCCAAACTGATTCTGTTTACATGTCATGTCTTGTCAGTCTTATGTTATGTCCTGAGTTATGCACTTTTGGTTGATGTCTGTCACCTGTGTTGTCTCGTGTTGCACTTCCTGTTTTATTTTGAAACACTAACTCTCCTCTCGTTTCAGTCCTCATTACTTCCTGCCCTTGTGTGTTTCCTTACAGGTATAACTCTCTAATCCTACCTGATTGTTTCCACCTGCGATTCCCTTCCTCATGTCTTAAAACGCCTGAGTCTCCCATTGTCTTGTGTCAGTATGTTTGGTCGTATCCTGTGCCACAGCAATTGCCATTATCTGATATTAAAAGCTCTAAACTCTGCATTGTAGTCCAGCCCTGAGTTCTGTTCTGACGTAACCCATCACCATTCCACCTTCCAGGCCAATAAAAGCTGATTTCCAACAACTGCCGGTCTCTTTGAAAGCCTGGGGTGTCCAAATAATTTTTCTAGTATACGAGCCATTTTTTTAAATGCATTCAATAAAACTATCCCTAAATGGGGTATTGTAGACTAAATTGTCAGTTAGTTGACAGTAGTTGCTACCGTTGTGACAGTCATAGAGAAGTAATGAAAATAAATCACCTTAAAGTTGGTCTGATTTAGGTTAGAAAACACTAAATATCAGGAAATCAAAACCAAAAAAACTGCTCTGGACCAAGCAGTCCAATTCATTGCCAGCTTTAATTCTCAATCATCTTGAAATACAAAATGTCTGGGAGAGGTGAAGCTATAAAATCTTCAAGATTTGATGGAGATTAGTCATTTAAAGTTTCATCACCCCTGGTGTATTGCAGCAGGATGTTGCAGCAATTGGAGTCTGAATCCAGGATGTGGTGTTGCTTTATGAACGGCCTGTGGTGTAAAACCCTTACTAAATCACTGATTGAATGAATTCAGGGACCAGCAGAAAGGTTACAATTGCGGTAAATTAAAGCCTCATCCCACATTTGTTCATTTTTAAGGGTCGTAATGGGTATATGTAGAAGAACTGGATTTTATTTCCTTGGTTTGAGCTAAGATTTCTAATTGCAAAGACAATAACTGAGGTGCATGTTGGGTTGCTTTCTAATGACTTCACACCTTTTTTTTTTACCTTGATTTCCCACATGTTTCACTCACAGGGGAGAACCTAAGGCTGATGCTGATGAAACTACACAGTTCCAAAAGTTGGTTATTTGAGTCAGTAGATTCCAAAAGAAGCTCTGACTACAAAAACAAAATAAGCACAGATGGTAATCCCAATTCAGAGTCTATCTACTTGTGGGCGAAGGCTGAGGGCACCTTGGACAGGTTGCCAGTCTGTCACAGGGCCACAAATCCGACACCAATGCACACTCACATTCTCACTTAGGGGCAATTTAGAGTAACCAAATAACCTAGGAAGCATGTTTTTGGATGGTGGGAGAAAGCCGGAGTCCCTGGAGAACATGAAAACTCTACACAGAAAGGCCCCACCATTGGTGTTCGGTATTTATGTACTTTTTAGTGTTCATCTTCCTTTAGATTTTAATTTTTCAACTTTTAGTGCAAAATTCTCATGCTATGTACTCCTTTTGGTCCACTTTAATCCTTTTGCCTCCAGAAAGGATGTGTGCCAAGACACCTAAGGGAATCTTATAAAATATAAAACTGTTTGATTTCAATTTTTATTTATTTTTATTTATTTTTAATAAAGAAATGACTAAGTCGACCACTCGGATATGAGTTTTTTGGACTGTTTCATGTTCATTTTGGAATTATTGTGTAATATAATCAATATAATCAAAATAATATTTGGGGAAAAAAAAGGTACTGGGGTTGTACTTGCCGCATAAAACAGTTAAGATCCAATCTCGATCATCTTTTGATCTATTTTCAAAGCATTCCCAGTGGTATTCTAATTATGATAATTCTGTTTTTAGCTAAACTCAAAAAACCTGTTTCGTTTTTTTGGGCAGTTTCTGCAGAAAGATTGCTAGAAATTGTGGGCAATACTGTGGGTGCAGAATAAGCCCACCCACACTTCCCTTCATCCCTTTGTTTACACTGTCTTGGTAACTTTCAGCCCTTCACAACCCCAAGCGATGTAACAAAAATGGCGAGCAATATCGGAGCTATCCAGCCGCACAGTTTGGAGCCAGATTCCACTTTAGACGAGAAAAACAAAGATGTACATGAATCTTATCGTCTATAGGTGGAGGCATCAGAGTGGAGAGGAGCAGGGAGCTTGTGACCCACCAACCGTAGCACCTACATCACAACAAAAAGCTTTTCCCAACAGCATTTTTTAGTCTACAGGATTTGAATAAAAATTGTGCTTACCGGTAATTATTTTTTACATGTTGAACACAAAAAACACGAATTTCATTGGGGTGAGTCTTTAACAAACTATCAACGTTGCTTTGCTACCTTATTTTTTTAAGATATAGGATATATTAAAGATATAAGATATATCGGTTCCAACTATAGCACCGTGATCTCACAGATTGGTAACCCACTCCAGAGCCCTAAAACCAGGACACCGTCTGCATCTCTGCCCTCAAGCCTTCACGCTGACACAATAATTAACCATTCAGCATATTTTACACAACACCTCCTCCTCCTCCCCTTGTCTTCCTCCACCGACCCTCATGTTCCTTGCGCCTTCCTCCTCCTCCTACTGCATCATCACCTCAGAATCCATTCAAGTTCTCTCCTCTCCAGCTCTGTGTAGGTGACTGATAGTAATCCTCAGCAGGGGCGTCCAGTTGTTTCGCTGCTGTTGAAATGAAAATGTCTTTTGTGCGTGTGTGTGTGCTTGCAGGTGTGCTAACCCTCCCACACAACTCCTTGACATTTTCCTCTCCTCTGCAGACGTTCATTCATCCCATTTCCCTGCCCTCTTCTCCTTAGTGCCTTATGAGTGCTTTTCTGCCGCCCCATTATGACCAACTGAGAGTTTTTTGTGCTTGATAACAATAATCTGTCTTTGTTCAAATTTTTAAGACATAAGCAGATGCCCCGGTTGCCATAGTTACAGGCTTCCCCTTGTAAACAACATTCTTATCAGCGTACATGTGGTAATTACAAGTGTGAACAGTCACCCTCAAAAACCATCAATCCAAGTAGGATCAGTATAAAGGCAGGAATCTTGCTGTCACATATAGTTAACCAAATCAAAAATGAGGTTCATGGACCTCTTCCTCCCCTATAACATTTTCTTAACCCAAATTGAAAGGATTTTCTTGCTTTATCGTGAAGTTGGTCCTGATTTGCACTGAAGATTGTGCGTTGCAGTCAAAGTTGGACCAATCAGGGCTTGGATTCGGTAGTGATATATGGATGGCGTCCCTTCTAATTCATGGAAGTGTAAATCTTATGAACATACATCATGGAGGACAGATTAATAATCGAAGTTTGTGCCCTAGTGAAATTACTGTATACAGTATGACACCAAGTCAAGAAGAGCAGGGATGCCCAGTTTAGTCTGTTCAGTTTAGTTTAGCCAAGACCTATTGAATTCTGTGACTTTATGTTCTTTATGATTCGCGTTTTTTAAGCAACTACCAGTTTGAAGCCCATTGAGATGACTACTGTTGTAATATTGGGCTTTATAAATAAAATTGAATTGAATTGAACTTCATGTATTGGTAACTGCAAGACAGACTTGCACACGCAGTCCCCTTAAGAAGCTGCTGCTACTGTCTGTGACCCTCCACGGCCTGGGACAACCCAAAAACCTGGAGCAATGAACATAGAAATAAACAAGATAGAAAAATATTTCAGGCTTTAGAACAAAAGTTCCTAATTAAAGTAGACTGCTACAGCGGTCAGAATTTCAAAAGCCTCCACACACAGGAAGTGGACCTCAACTGTCACAACTGCCTCAACCCACTGCAACATCAGATATTATGAAGTAACAAAACAGAAAATTCATAATTGCTCATTGGTCTAAAGCCATATTTTCAGACAAAAATCAATTTATCATATCTTTGGAGGATAAGGCTCTTAGGTTTGGAGAATTACAGGAAGGTCATTGGTGTTAGGTCACTGTGTTAAGTCAAATCTAAGATCAGCCGCCTACCAGGAAGTTTTGCAGCATTTCACTACTGACCAGACGAAAGACAGCTACATTTTCCAGCAGACGTTGGCAACTGCCCACACCGTCAAAGAAACCAGTTTTAGTTTCCTGTTTAGGGTATTACTGCAACCATGTAGCTTAGAAAATCATTTGACCTGAATTCCGCAGAGGATTTTTAAGAAGGAAGATGAGAAACCAGAGACAACAAAAAAGAGCTTAAAAACCGCCATCAAAGCAACCTGATCTTACATGTCACCACAGTCCAATCTTTTCATGTAGCATTGATGTGGTTTATGTAAAAGTTTTCTTTTCATCAGATTTGAATTCTAATCCATATTAAAAAAGACTGACATTTATTACGGTAATCTGAATTAATAAGACATTTTAAATTGTTAAGATGTTTAAAGATTTTTTATTTTGTTTTATTTTATTTACCATAATCTATACTAGTTGTCAAAAATATTTTGCACAATGGGACACATAAAGCAAAAAAAAGTCTTCTTTAATGGGAAATCTCTGAAGGTGTTGTTCTTCTGTTTGAATAAAGTATAAAAACTGACACGCACTCATCCAAGATAATCCTGCATGTTGATGTCAGTAAGATGGATAATGTTGGTGTAATTTTACCTGTTTATACGTTAGAAACAGGTAATAAAAGAACAATAAAGGCAGCAATAAACGCATAAAAAGCAGTCCCAGTAAAAACAGACAGCCAACAGAGTGAAGCCAGCATTAGTGTTCACTCATCATCCCTTTAAGTCCCTATAAGAGATGAAATGATGCATGTAAGAACAGCAAAGATGAAGGTTCTCTGCAGCTTTAAGAAAAACTGTGATTTGCAATGTCTGAAGGAATCAGTGTTTTATTTATATACTGTATTTTTGTACTATAAGGAACATCCGATTGATTATGCGGTATGAATTGTCAATTTTTAAGGTGCAATTATAAGGTTCGTCAAACAACCGTTAATGTGACTGCGCTCCAAACCAAGTTATTAACACTTAAAGAACAAAAAAAGTCTGAGATGCTACATGTAAGCTGCGTTAGAAGTGTTAGCGTATTCAGTGTAACTCCCAATCTTGTTCGCAACACATACAAAAACAGACTGATACCGTTAAGATAAACATTACTGTCAGATGGAGCTACAGTCAGCATGTGCACCGCAGGCTGGATGCAGAGGAGGCACATCTGCTGCTCTCTTGTGAATTTGAAAATAGGAATTTAATTTTTAAATTTGCCACTTTTTTAGGATGAAAAAAGAAACGTTGAAAACCCACACAGAAAAAGTTATAATAGAATAGACATGTTAAGAAATTACTATTTTATTTTTATTTAAAAAAAAGTATATTAATTTTAATTTTATTCTATTTATACAATTTTAAAGTTATACTTTGATTGACTGCACATCACTGTTAGTTAGCCGCATTTGTATGTTCACAATAAGATCCAACCAAATATTTTGACAGAACCAGTATACCTCTCAAATTGCTTTAATATCAGGAAGCACAACCAAAATGAATCCATAAAGCTCTTCACATTATAAGGCGCACCATAGTTTTTTTTGAAAAAAAAAGTAAAGCTATTAAGTGCGCCTTATGAAAAATACAGTAGTGTCGAAAAAACAACAACAATCGAAATTAGTTTTATATTAGAGGGTATTTACTCTCACAGCTGTCAGCTGCTAACTGTGATTAACTGAGTCCTGCACCACAGAGCTCCTTCTCAGTTTGTCACTTTCTCTGGTGGGCCTCTTGGATCCATGGGAACTCTGTTTGCGAGTGTGTTTCCCAAGCTTCCCAGTTCTCCCAGTGTGTGTTTGGCAGAGTAGGGCTGGAGGTCATGCTGCAGTGAAGTGGGTTGATGGTTAACCAGCTTCCTGTGAAATCTCATGCGTTGCTTCAAGAGGAAAAGATTTTAGCAGAATCTTTGAGGACATTCCTGCAGTTTTTCACGCCATTAATTAGGTTCAGATCCTTTGGATCAGCATCACATCAGATGTGGTCCCATGTGATCAGAGTGAAAACTTAAGTTCCTTTGCAAAAAATGTCAGTTTTGATCAAGTCTTCATGTGGCCTGTAACCTTAGAGGAAGAGTAGGGGATTTTATGCTGTAGGTGCAAATTCCATTTTAAAATAGGATTGTCATAAAATGTTACAAAATCTTAAATTAGTAAAAGTTTACCCCCTTAAAAAATTGAAAAAAAACTCACAGTCACAAAAATCGACACCGGAGCTTTAGCCCCAGGGTTGACATTTTTTCAACTACCGCAGCTCTTTATCCATTTACGTGATTATCGTAATACCATCAGATGCTGAAGTGGAAAAAAGCAGTCTTGCCTTGGAATCCAACACTTTATAGTATCAAATTGATTACACAATCAACATAAATCAGCTGATTCTGTAGAGTCAAGTGTTGCATGACGGCGCAAAGCCCATGAAAAGCCACTTTCATCCGCATCAGAATCAGCTGATTCACGTTGATCGCGTAAAACGTCCTAGAGCATGTGTTATTTAGGTGTCACTGGTGACACCTGTTCAGGGGTGTTAAAGGGTTAAGAAAGACTACAACTGACATGACCTCTGACCTTTGTGGTTACTGGTACAAGTGCCTTACTCTCCCCCTATTTCCCTGCTACTACTCAAAAACTCATTTCCACAGATTTTAAGTGCATGCAAAATTTGGTGAGTGCTTGAGAATGTGGTGGGTGTGAAACTTTTCAACAAAGACGCAGTAATAACAAAGAATTGGTCCTTGCAGTCCAGGCCTGCAGGCCATAATAAACATGGAACATGACTTAAAAACCAATTAACTTAAGGATCCAACAACCCATGACAAATAGGAGAACTCAACTGACAAGGATTTGACATTGAAACAACAATAGCCATGCTTAAGGAGCTTAAAACTTGCAGCTGAATGAAGTACAAGCTGACCTTGAAGCAAGAAAATTTAACAAGATAGTTCAAGTACAAATCATGTTGACCTTAAAAAAAAACATAAGAAGAATTAATAGTCCTGATCCTCACAATCCCACGGTAAAGTAAAGTTGTGCCCCACCCTGAGTACATTAACTTTTCACGCTCTGCCTAGCAGCAGCAGCAAGTTGGAGCTAAACTCCTCCAGCTATCGTTTCCTTATCATCCTGAGCCATTGCTGTAGGAGTCTGGGCTGGAGCCTCAGCCGGGGGCTTGGTCCTTCCATCCGTCTCTAGCTACTCTCTGTCTAACTCGTCCCTCTAGTTTGTCCTGATCCTCAACTCGTCCCGCAGGTTTTGCTTCCTTAAAATGTTTATCCCAAGGTCAAAATATGGGAGAATCTCAGAGACTCACTTCTGCATTTGTTCTCTAAATATCTAGATGCTACATCTGTGCATAAATATTTAAATAATAAATGGATGCTAAATGTTTTACAAGATTTATTGGTGAAGATTTAGTCATTCCAGGTTCTCGGGTATCAAAACACAATCTGGCTTTGATGTGTACACTACCAAAGATGTTCAAGAATGTTTTTACTGCTTCATTGTCCCTTTGTCTCCTTGTTCTTTGTGCAGCTCTTGTGTGCAATGCTGACAGAACAGCTGCTTGCTTTTGAATCTTTGTAAAATGGAATCTGAAGCAAACTGACGTCCACCTGGTCTTTAACCCTTTTACACCAGAGAAGTCGCCGGTGTCCCCTTAATAACTAACACTCTTTGACGTTCCGTGCGTTTTTTGACTGTTTACGCTATGATCAGCCCATTCTGACGCGGAGGAAAGTGTCAAAAGCTGATATGCAACACATTATTAGCGTAAAGTGTTGCACAAGCCGTTTTTCTCCGCTTCAGGATTTGCTGGGTTATATTTATTATGAAAATAATTGAAAAGTTATGGTAGTTGAAGGAAGGGTTAATTTGATGGGATTAATGCTATGGGTTGCTAAAAGCGCAATGTGCAATGTGCAATATGCGTTTAGCATATGGTCTGGGCTATCACGATCAGATACTAGCTCATCTCCGCCACCTACATTCGGAAGATGTTTGGTGTGAAATGTCAAAGCGATGTTTGTTTTGTACGCAGAGCCTGAATCAGTCATAGAAACGTGTAATTTTGAATGCAGAAACACACATTCACACGCATTTACATAGACTTTTCATTAAAAGTAGTCACTTGATGCTCATTCCCAAGGACTGTGCGAATGTAGTACAAAGGTTAATGTGATGCAAAGTCCATGGAAGTTCATGGATTAAGTGTGGGTCCGTCAAAATTTCTTTTCTAATAAATCATTCATCTATCCATGTTCAGAACCTGCTGTATCCCTTTCAGGGTAGCAGACCCAGCTACCGTTGGCCAAAGGCAGGACCTTGAACGGGTGGCAAGATTGTTGAAGGGGCCCACATTGACATGCACACCTAGTGGAAATCTCGAGTCACCAACTAACCTATGAAGCATGTTTTTGGACTGTGGGAAGAAAGCCGGAGTGCCCGGAGAAAACATACACATGCACATCGAGACCATGGCAACTCACAGAAAGATCCCAGGCGGGAGTTGAACCAGGGCCTTCTTATTGTGAGGCGAAAGTACTAACCACTGTGCAGCCCTGAAAATGAGCAAATGTGACCAAATGCAGCTGGGCTGCGTTGTTCACCTTTCTCCAAATCTCTTTAGACGTCGCTACAGCAAATCAGCTTTCACTGACTTTCAAAGGTGGTTTACACTGGATGCCCTTGGTGACACAACTCTGTATTTTACCCGGGCTGGGGACCAGCCCAGGGAGACCCAGAGTTAGGCCCCCTTTGTGGCTACATAGTTGTAACAGTAGCGTGAAGAGTCTTGCCCAATGACCGACTGTGGATGAAGCTCATTATTGCGCACCCTGGGAATTGACCCCTGGTTGTCTGCACGCCAGTCCCACACTTTACCAACTGGGCTGTATAAACAAAAATTGCTTCTGTGCAATTTTTTGGGTTGCAAACTCAGGAAGGTTTTAAAAATGTGGTCATCCTTTCACCAACCTTAGCCCTTCAGATCATGATTTTGCACATGTACTGGATTGTTTCTGATGGGAGTTTTATTTGGGACTTCCCATCCTCCCACTCAAAACTCCTTTAGGACTCTTATTAAAACAAAACAGGGCTTTTTGTTTCCTGATTGTCTGGAGTTCATCAAACTTTTTGGTGCTTACAGTTTGCTAAAAGTCTAAATCTCCAAAACACTCTTTGACTCTTAGTTTGTTTCTTGAATTATAGAACTTGTCCATGATCAATTTTTTTACATTTACCGTATAATTTTGCTTTGACAAAATTGCAATAGTCAGCTTTTTGGAACCAAAAGTTCATAACCATCATAAAGTAAATACAGGAATGTAAAAAGGAGCTACCATCCAGCAGAAAAAGTCCCCAGTGAAAAGTGCTCTCGGTTCTGTGTGATTAAGTTGATTTACTGCGTTTTTCTGCTTCAGCAGAACTGCAGATGATCATGCAGCTACTGAGCTGCCGCCAGTTTCCCAGCAGCTGAGTGTGGATTTTCATACAACAAACTGCTGCAGAAACTGAACACCACATAATGTGCGTGTGGGAGTCGGCATGGTGCCCGGTATCACATGACCGGACAAGAAGAGAGACGGGGAGGAGGGAGTGTGAGAACGATAGAAGGGTGGGCGAGAGACACAGGCGGAGACAGTGGGAAACTGCAGAGAGGGAGAGAGGCCTGGGAACAGACAGCGGGAGTGTCCCTCCACCATAAATTTTGCAGAACATTCACAATGCAAGCTTCATCCAAGCAAATGTTTTACATTTCCTGTCACATGACTCCTATTTTACCTTGTCTTTCAGAGGGTTGGCTCTCAGGGTTGAGGCCAGGTCAAGAGATAAAGCAGCTAAATCACCAGATACGGGGAAAAAATAATCATATTTTTGTTTTCCTCCAAGTTTGAAATATTGAGGATGTTTTAGAGGTAAAGTTTGTCTTCAGGCAATATTTTTCCATACACAGTGTTAACATTCAAAATAAAATAAACTTTGTAATTACAGGTTAAAAGAAATCTTTACAAAAAAATTATACTTTTGTCTTATGATTACAATGTTAGTCAATTTTTCGCATCCAAACAGTCCAAAATCCAACACTCAAATTTCACATTAGAACTCACATCGGCCTCTGCAATGCATGTTCATTTGAACACGTCAGATGAAAAGTTTATGTAGACTTGCGTACACGTCTTTTGAGCTTCCGTGTTCAAAACTCTTGTGTTGAAATGTCGCTATTCACGTTTTTGCCAGCGTTTTTGGTCCATTGAACGCATGTTGAAAGTTAAACAAGGTCAAATTTTTAATTTGTGGAAATGCCAACCATTTGAAAATGAATCATAGCGGACAAATTATGTGACACAACATCTTACATATATATAAAGCCATTTTTCTTATTTCATATAATAACAACACACTTCATGTGTTAACAGAACATTCATTAATTTATTCCTAATTTTACCTAATTTTTCAACTATCTGACAAATATAAAGCCAATTTAAGACATTTTAAACGTTTAAGTTATTCGTTATGTTATTCTAACCCTCCTTGAGAAAAACTGCAGCTCGTTTACAACATGCAAGGCATGATGGGATGTGATTAGCCGTGAGAAACTAATCTGCTAAAGATCTTAATGGCATTATACAATAGACCTCTATGAATGCATTTTGCTGTAAACACCAAAATAGCCGTAATTTTGAAATCATATAGATTTTTCCGTGCCCAGTGGGAGTTGATGTTTTTTATACTGTGAGATAGAAAATTTTACCAACTTCAGATTCTGTCCTACCTTCATGCTATAGCATGGTGATGTTCTACTGCATCATCGATCACCTGAACAGCTCCAAATCTGTTGCACATCAACGTTTTCTAAAATGTGCAAATTTCAGGGAGAAGATCGACAAAGAAAACTGCAGCTTCGAGGAAGGAGGAAGGATTTCTCCTTATGCAATAAGTTGAATACTCCTTCCTACCAAAACTTTTTGCCATAAAAGACTTCCTCCTTCAATTTAATGCAAAATATCTTTCTGTAACCTTTGTTCTCTGTATTGTGACCGTAAATGACATAACAAAATACCAGGCGGTACCTTGTTAAAAGAAATGCATCTATTATGTAATTTTTGAAAAGTTAACAATGCACACAATTGCTGATTTTAACTTTTGTCTGATGTGTTTGAATAGATGACACGCCCCTGTTGGATAATATGCCTCTGTGTTGTTGAACCTTCCCATGAGGGGTAATAAAGTGGTTCCAATGAAACAGATCCTGGAATATATGATCGACTATTTCCCTTTTACTTTGAAGGAACTGGCTTTTGTTGAATTTTGGTAAATGATCATGATCCTTTTGAGGTTTTCCTGCATAAATCTCAACGTGTTGCTAAAGCAAACTTTGTTTTTTATCAATTCCACACTTGTTGGATTTTCTGATCCATGTCCCAAATATTCCAAACAAACTTTGTTACTTCCAGAATAAAATCAAAGCACACAGTTTGAGCCTGCAGGCAGCATGAGCTCATTGTGTGCAATGCTTTTGTATAACATCTGACAGCAGTGTCATGTGATTTCCCCCCTCCCTACCCTTTGATCAGCCGCACTCTCACTCCATCCTTCCGTTCCACCTCTGATTGGTCAGCTGAGCCCGGCTCAGTTTGACTCCACCAATCCATTGGTGGACTGCAAAGGGGGAGGTGATGTCATCTCATGCTGCTGACTCACAGATCACATGAGATCAGCCTTCAGCAGACCCCATCACTTCCCGAAATCCCATCATGGGATTCTGTATGTGTGTGTCTGTGTTGTGGTGATATCATAGGTAATATCAGCTGATGTCAGACTACATTTTTGAGGAATGACTTCAGTCTGCAGAAGCAAAGAAATCCTGGAAAGTGCAAATTCCTGCATGCATGTAAATGCACCTGTACTAATGTGCGCATCTCATATTACCGTAGTTGTGAAAAGATGATCTATCAACCTGATTACATCTATGAACTTGTTGTTGCAGCTTAAATATGGTTGGAATGGTTACAAACTTTAAATTTAGGTTGTGTTTTTGAAAAAAAAAAAAAGTTTGGGTAAATTCCAGCAAGGTTTAGAAAGTAAACCAAAATAAAGGTTTAGCTACAGTGAATGTTAAATTTTTTGCTTTGCTTGAGCAGCTGATGAAAAAATATATTTTTCTTGTAATCAAACTGTTACTTTAAGGAAACCATAATCAAATCAAACTTATAAAGCCTTTTTCATGCATATGTAACAAAAAGTGTGATACTTACAAAAAACATTTTATGACATAAAAACCAAAAGAAAAACAAAGACCTTCACTCAAACACACACACAAAACTGTAGAATAGATATGGCCCCTAACCCCCAAACACTCAACATAATGAAAGATAACATGATATATAAATAAGACGCAAAGTAGAAGTCTGGTTTAATTTTGAGGTGGGGAATGCTTTTATTATTGGTCCTCAACCAAATCCCCAGGATAACTACATTTAGTATTGAAACTTGTTGTAGTGTCATTTTAAACTTACACCTACTTGCAAAATCAGGTAATTTTCCCTTTATTGCCCCAATTAGGCAAAACAGTCTGCAATATTGCTTTTTTTGCTGAAACTAGAGGGAAATTGTTTTGTTGTAAAGTTTTATGCAAGCAATTTCTTCTATCCGGATGTTCATAACTGGAACCCTCCTATTAGAATCCCTTATTCCCTACATGGACTGCTTTTCTTGACAAAAACAGAAAACAGTCACAGTACTGATTATGTGTTAGGAGGCGGAGGTTGGGGAGACTCCCTGGAAAACAATAGCAGCTTTTGCTTCGTGCCAAAACTCCTTTGTGCTGACTGGTAACGTCAGCAGTGAGTCAAAGCGGGATAAAAGTAGTAAGAAACGGAAAACCAGTGAGAGATTCCCGTTAAGTGGGTTGGGTGAGGTATAAGGGTGACCTGCAGAGGGACCTCAGGGGGCTGCAAGGCAACGTCATCAGACAGGAAACACTGAGAGAAGGCTGACAAACTTTGGCTCTTGGGATTCTAGGGGAGATTCAGTGGCTTTCCAAGGAGGAAATCAAACTGAGTTCAGATTTTTTATAGGAAACAGTTGAAGGGGTTTGAGGATGGAATGTCATCCATCCATCCATCCATCCATTTTCAGAACCTACCATATCCCTTTCTGGGTCACCGCTGGAGCCAACCCAGCTGTTATGTCTAAAGGTCACAGTATGTGCATTTAAATGCAATTCCACTCTTTTTCTGTGGATGTTTTTTGTCATTTGATTAGAGTTAAAATGCTTTAAATCCCCTTATCAGACTTTTGTGAAAGATTAAACCACACAGCACATTTGTGTTGACATCTTACATACATCATGTTTCAGATTCGTGGTGCAGAAGTTGAGCAGTCAATATGGTGTCAATATAGTACGTAAAGAATTGCGCAGCAAAACAGTAAAGTCAACCTCAGGTTCAGTTTCCGCAGCCTTGTGCTAATATGCAACAGTTTACAGTAGCAAAGTGCTTCGTAAAGTAGTGAACACTTTACAAAGCGTTGCATAACGAAAAAAAAAGCAAAACAAAAACTTTAAATCACAATGAGAAAGGAAACAAACTAATATTTATTGACAATTTCACCTAAGAATAAAGGCATGCTGAACTGTTGAAACCACATCCTGAAGGAGCAGTATTGAGGCTGAAAGCTTTCTTTTGTTTTGCAAAGTAAGAGCTACGATCTATAGTAGATTAAAAAAAAGGAACTTCATGTAATTCCTCTCCACGTTTAACAACTCACATGTTTCCTGTTTTTGTCTGGGGTCAGCTGGGAAGCACACACTCATTTACAATCAGTCTGCTGGCTCACTGGTGGCCACAACTGTGAGTCCCTCTTTCATGCGAATGTCATGCTGATTATTTAATCCATGCCTTTAAGGTCACACATGTGTTGTACTGGTGACATATTTTTTAGATGCAGTAAAGCAGCATTTATACAGGAAAAATTATGTGTACCTAAAAATTTTAAACGGATTTTTCCATAAATTCTCACCCTCAAAATAAAGAAGATTGCCGTAAAGCCATGCTTATATAACCTGTCCTGGTCTTTTGTATCAATCAAGCATTTCTGAGACCCCTATCTTCTCAGCATGAGCCAAACTTTCCTTAAAGACCCATTGTATATCTTGGTCCATGTTTTCTGTCCTGTAGTTCGTTTTCAGTCCACTAGGGGCAGTAGAAGGGCTTTTTCTGCTCATTTTAAAATGGCTGCCTCCTTGAAATCTGTGAGTTTTGCTATTTTTTTCAAAACTTCATTATAATAAGATTAACTTACCTATTGTTCATTTTTAAATGACTAATTCATTGTTCATAATTCAGTGCAGATCAAATGTGAGATGGTGGCTAAAACATGCTTTTTTCTTTAGGTATCATGTCATTTTTTGCATATTAAACTATTTATGAGTAAAAATTTAGCAAATTACCAAGTTCTATCATAATTGATACTACCTTTATTGCATAAAATAGGATATTGCACATTTTCTTTGAGTAGATTTAATCTAAAAGTTTAAAAAACATTTTACTTCCAAAGGACAAAACTTTTCTGACATTATTTTTTTTGTATTGGGCTTTACAGGGTTAAATGCTTTACTAAACTAGCTCCTTTAAAGTATTTCCCCTTTGCGTTTCAGGCTAAGAGGATGCACGTTTTTTAAAGTAAAGCTCAATCCTTCAAGCTTTTCTTGGATTTTTCCTAGAAACTGAATCTCCATCTAATGCAGGTGAGTTTCCCACTTTAGCCGAGCGTTGCTGCTTTCTGACTGTAAATGTTTGGCCGTGGCATAAATATCCTGCTTTCTTCCTGGAAAGTGGAGCTGCTTCTGCTCAAAAAACTCAGATGTTTTGTTTTTTTCCCCCCTTTTTTTCCGCACAAACCTGGTGGACCTCTTCCTTTTTTGTTTGGTCCTCACGCCTAACACGGTCAGTAGGTGTGTCTCGTCCTGTTGTTACCTAAAGGAGTAAATAATACTCTCCTTTATTCTTGTGAAGATATAAGCATACACACGCACACACAGCTCCATTGTGTCCCGACAGTAAAATTATTGTGATTTGTAGGATTCCTGAAAAGACATATAAAGACTTGGGGTCAAAAGAAAAGAGCAGATGAGTGAATTGAAACTGAAACTGAGTGTGAAAGGCAAAGGAAACGAATAGAACAATCAAAACACTGGAGCATTACCAAGGACTGTACCATTAGAAAGAATAAACTTAAGACCCAAATCATCACATTCATAAAAAGCCAACCCCCAAAAATAGGGAAAAAAATTAACTTAAAGGTTTAAAGTCAGAAACACGAAAAAATAAAAGTCCAAGCTGGGAAATCTGCACTTAGAAGGAAAGAGAAACTAGTTGGAAACTCCGGAAAACACACAGGCAAACAGAAAAAGAAGGGACACAACATAGTCTTACAGCAGAAAATCCACACCAAAACCTGCCATTGCACAGTTCTTTCCCCTGGTTGGACTTTCTATCCACAGACGTGTGCCCTGGACATAGTCTGTTATGTCACCTATGGGATTATAAATGGCAAAAATGAACCCTAAAGTTTTAGTCACATGCATATGTACAGGTTTTTGCAGTTTTCTGGGCCCATAGAGAGCCCTCAGAGAGGACTGGCTTTGTCTATTAGCAGGTGTATCTTGCAGTTCCCTTGAGGCTCATACAGTCACCTTAAGGGATGTCATGAAAATGGAAAATATGACTGTACTGTGTTTGGTAATTGTATCGTCAAGGATTTGTAAGGCGAATGTAAGTTGCACACACTTATGGTGATACTGTCACGTTCTTACTCCACATTCCAGCCATTAGGAAGGTGCGAGGACTGACTTCTTACTGACCGCCTAAGAATGCTGCACGCCCGGGGAATGCAGATGATCCCGTAAGGATGCCCACACAATCACAATCCCTTAAACAGCACCAACAGGCTCTTTGCTTTGTATGGGAAGAAAAGGAAGTACTACACCTACTTTACCCTGACTTACCCTTGTGTGTTGTTTAAGTGTTCGCTACAACCTGTTGCCAACAGCATGCCCGTAGAAAAAGTGTGCATGAATGTTTTCACTCAACGGGCTCACCTTTGTGCCCCATTCAAGTGTGCCCCTTTTTCAGCCTATATAAGGGCTGATGTGACTAACGCTTAAAGTGCACATTGACTGGAGTTTGCTCTGTGCCAAAAATTCCAGTTTGACTGACACAAAGTAAAGGGAGGGTTTTGATGAGTCAAGCGTAATGACCTTTTATTTTCCATTATAAATTTAGATTATTTTATTACTTCACTGATTTGAAGTCTGTGTAAAAGTCTCTCTGGATTTATCTAATGTTGAATTATAGACAAACACCTTGCTGCCACCGCCTTATGAGCGCTCCTTATATGGGCATTTTCCTGTCTCGTCTGTGTGATGGAGCAGATGATTCATCCAGGAGAAAGCCCATAGACAATGATATCATCAGCAACATCTGGAAACGCGTGAGAGAAAGTGCAGACGTGTTTAATGCAGTGGTTGTATTCATGAAAATGCCCTCTGGTTCTTTTTTTCATTGTTTTTCAAAACAGTCTGATTTTCCTCCAATCAAAGGCTGTCACGCATAAACAGCTCTAAATACTAAACCCGTTAGATCCAAATTACAGACGACCTTTCAGATTTGAACTACTGGCATGTGTTTTGTGTGTTTAGGGATAAAAGTAGTTCAAAACTGTAAAAGCAGGAGCTATGTTTATGAGTCAATTCTCAGAGAAGCATTTATTCAATTGTACTCTCCACAAATCCACATGCTTACAGCATTAAAGAAAAAAAAACACATTCCAAAAAAGATATGCTTCATAGAAATGCCTTTAACTATAAAGTTGTCTTATCATATTGGTTTTTAAAAAAGTCACTATAACCTGTGAAACAAAGCTAAAATACAACTTCAGTTCTGGGATCCAATTGTAAAACTAGGACTTTGAATACATTTAAATTTTAAGATATCGAAGAATTCGATGCAGGAACTTTAATGAGCTTCAACTGATAGGAATCGCTCAACAGGGTGCTCTGGGAAGACAGGAGAAGCAGGTTACCAGCATACAAGGGGTGTGTGCACATGGAAGATGAGCTTACTATGTGGAGGAGGTACAAGGTGGAGGTAGAAATCCAAAAGGCAGAAACCAAAGTGGAGGGGTAGAGGCAGATCCATTTGGGAAGAAAGGAGTCAACAGGACCAAAGGAAGAATCCAGAGGTCAACTCAGATTAGGAACATGCAGGACAGTGTCAGTGTAAAAAACACTATTTATGTTAAAAGAATGAGCCCAGCTTAGGACATGGCAAATGACCTCCACCCACGGCCAGAAGATACTGCCCATCCTTTGTTTATTTAAGCTTCATTTTCCGATTACCATTACTGTGGAGGACTTTGACCTGAAGCCCAAAAAAGAACTTGTCATTCCCTCACAGTCACATGACCTCTACCCTATTAAACATTTGCCATGCATGCTTATACTAAAATCATGTGCTTCGTCCTTGGCACAGCTACGTCTAAAAAAGCCATTTGTGTCTCTCTTGTTTCTGTAAACCTAAAACTTATGCAAACTGAATGGTTTACTTTCAAGTACTGCAGCTTCTCTCATTAGGTTTTCCTAGAAGTCTCTCAGCTGAGCCCCAAGGCACCCCCACAAACAGATGCTCACACACGCTGGCTGTTTCAAGCCATGCACACAGCTGAAAGCCTGGACTTTGTCATTCCCATGGGCCTGCACTCTCCGTGTACATTTCTAGGAATCAACATTGAGCTTCGACTCCTGAGTGCATTGGGCAGAAATAGAACCACTCCCTTTCGCCGTCAGACTGTAACTGCAGGTTCCACATTATGATTATGATTATTCATCCAAGGAAAACCCTTTATGGCAACACGTGTTTGAGGGAATATTACAAGACATATTTTACATCTAATTTCTCAGTTGCTCAATCGAGGACAGACTGACACTTCCCTTTTGTTATCTACATCCTGAAATATACCAGGACAGTGGAGCAGTTTGTGCCTTGTGAGGGAGTACATGACCCCCCTGAAAGAAGCCCATGCAAAGTTAAGACCCTGTTTTTTGAGTTGAGTGCAATTGGACACATGTATTTTGAAGGGTCATTGCTTAGTCGCATTTACTTGCACAGGAGTTTGACTCGTAAGGGTGTTGGCCGGTGGAAGGTCATAGAGTAGAGCGGACGCATCCTAAGGGGAGCATGGGTGTCTCATGTAGTTCCTTTGAGGGTCAAACAGCCACCTCAAGGGTCATCATGAAAATGGAACACATACGATTGTCGTGCATTTTGTAAGTGTATCATGAAGCGTCTGTTACACGCTCTTATGATGTACGGGTGTGTCTGTTATAAGGTGTCCTTCATGGAACATGCATTCCTGGATGTTTTACAACATACCCTGCTCTGGCATGTACTAATTGTCTAGACACACCTGAACCAGGTAATCAGTCATGAGTTGGGCTTATGTATCTGGAAATCATGTAGACACACCGACCCTCGAGGCCTGGAGTTGCCCATTTGTGCTCTAGTGATAAGTTAAGTGCCCATACTGGCCTCTTACTGACTGTTCAAATGCTGCCTGCACAGGGTGTGCAGGTTATGCATAAATGTGCGTAGGAGGCCACACAAGCTATGGTCTGATTGTCTTGTTTCCTTATCTCTAACAGTTAGGATGCACGCAAGGAGCGAGGGGTTGAAAAAAAAATGAAAAACCCACACAACACGCCTCCATCTCACCTACTTCACCCTTACTAAGTGTTCACTGTGACTTGATGCCCACAGCATGTCCGTTGCAAAATGTGCGCACGAAAATGTTTGCTCTACGGCCCTAACTGAGCAGCCTACGACTTTGATACATTGTACGGGCCACTGGCATGCCTCAAACAGGTTTGCCCGTTTTTCACCCACAGACAGCCCCTCTCCACCTGTAATGACTGTTGTGACTAAAGATTGCAGAATATAATTTCCGTTATGCCACCACATTTGGTTGAAATGGAGGTTTGGACCTCAACTCGTTTCTGTTCTGCTGCTTTGGTGTATATTTGCTGCTATGCTCCAGGTCGATTCTTTCCTGCATGTTCAGTCACATGAACCTCAGCTAATGTGGCAAACATCCAGCAGTTTCAAACTGTTTATTTTACGTGTTAATAATATGGTTGGGAGTTAACGTGGTCACAGTAATATCAGTTTTAGTGGTATCAGTCTGTATTTTTATGTGTTGCAAACAAGGTTTGGATTTATAGGTATTATAACTTTAATGTGGTGCATGCTTGTAATGTGACTAATGTGTAGCGTGTTACAAACAAGATTACAGTTACTGTGAACGCGGTTAATAAAGTCTGACTGACGGATTTATCTCTGACTCATTTGTCTCGCTTGAAGTCCCACTAATGAAAATCCTGTTATTAACATGTTCTTGTAGTATTTTTCTGTT
Organism: Oryzias sinensis; assembly: GCA_037389245.1. Classification (NCBI taxonomy): domain Eukaryota; kingdom Metazoa; phylum Chordata; class Actinopteri; order Beloniformes; family Adrianichthyidae; genus Oryzias; species Oryzias sinensis. Next base: position 9,351,571 of record CM074498.1, on the reverse strand, counting down.
GATGGAGGATGGATGGAGCATTCAAATTGTTGTGAATCAGGAGCAGACAAAAAAAAATGATGTTTGAAAAAGACGGTAGTACTGACTTAAGTGCCACATGTCCCTGCTCGGCTCCACTCTGAAGCATCCACTTGTAGGTGAATGGGAAATAAAGGGAGGCTTACTCTGCACCACAACTCAAAGGCAAATTTCAAATAAACTACTGCTGCTCTGAGAAACTGTCTTAGAAAACAACACAGGTTTTATGATTTTGCCTTTGCAAAATCATAAATTTTTCTGCAAAAATTTTGCCTTTGCAAAATCATAAATAAAAGACTACTGGGAAAGATTCTAAATCAGATCAAAAGATAATCGGAGTGGGACTTTAAAGGTTGGTGCACCTTATAATTCAATTAAATTCAATTCAATTTAATTCAATTCAATTCAATTTTATTTATACAGCCCAAATTCACAATAACAGTCATCTCAATGGGCTTCCTGAATACATATTATATGTGACACAAGTTTAAAAATTCATTGACTATTCATTGACAGTGTACTTGATAATCCAATGCTCCCTGTAGTGCAGAAAATGTGGTAATATGTGTGGTTGGTATACCCCTCTCATGTCTTTATGGACCACACCCTCAGCTTGACTCAATTTTATTACATATAGAAGGAGATTGTAAATATGTAGAAGTTGGTTTACATTTTTGCAAATTTATTTTTATTTATCTTTTATTTGTCTTAGCTCAGACCATTTTATGATTGTATTAAAAAGTAAAATGTCGATAAAATATGATTAGGAAAAAAATATTTAAGAAGCATAGAGAACAGAATGTGAGCCTTCAACCTTCATACACAAAAGGAAATTATTGTGCAAGTTTCAGGCCTGGTGATAAGTCTTTGTTTCATAACTTTACTATTAGGATAACACCCAACTCCAGTGTGTTGTCATGGTAACCGCTGCTGCATTAATAGTTTTGGTGATTTCAGGATTTTTTTGTTGGACGTGCTGGTTGTGAGCCACGTTTTCCATGCAAACCACAAGACTTTTTTGTGTGTGTGTAGGTGTGTGTGTATGTGTCACAGCTGGTTATTGTTGCTCTGGAACCACTGAGAACACGGTTGCCTAGCGATGAGGACTCCCTCCACCTCCTCCTGCTAGTGGTTGAGCAGCGTGTTTACCTTGGAAGTAAAGAAATCCCGGCCAAGGTAGCCTTACAGCTGACCTGAGAGCAGATCGGAGGAGTGGGATGTCAGGCTGACGACGCACTGCGGGGCGTCGCTCTTCTGAACCGCCTCATTGAGCGGGAAAACAGAGAGCAACTGTTGCTGGCAACAACACCAGGGAGGCGTCATGTGATCCTACAACATGCATGTAAAACTCGTGGCTGCACGAACACAGAGCTGTGTGTTGCAGCAATGAAGGCCTGTGAGTCACATGGTCTTATGACTCTGACAGACAGTGAGGACTCTGTTACCAGCTCTGAGATCTGTCATGTTGCATGTTTTTCTCTGACTCGCCTCTTCTTGGCCTCACTTTTTCTCTGAAAGGTCGAAAGGTGACGAAGGCCACAAACACACGAGACACTCTGATTGCTCACAGTGTTTATTTTAGATTGAGGTCAGACCGAACTAAACTTAGAACATTCTGTCTCCTCAGATCTTCAGTCTCATAGGCTTCCATTTTACTTCAATGTGTTTTCACACATTTATCCTCTTCCTCCTGCTCCACTTTCTTCAGGGCATGTGCAAAAATCTGGTTATCTAGATCAAAATGAAAGAAAATACCATTAAAACTGTAGTTTTAAGACTTTTTTTTATTATTATCATTAGCAAATGCTAGCAGTAATGTTTCTTTTTATGTAGGTAAACCTGCAAGATCATCAATGGATCAAAAACTTTCTTCCTCCACTTTTTTTGTCTGAATCATGTGACAGGACAGGGAAGAAAAAAAAATCATCCTAAAAATGTGCCTCCATAAAGTAGATAAGATCTCAGTGAGCAAGCCTCCTGACTCTTAGGATTACGCACACCAATACAAATCCTTGTATAGGTAAATCCCAACAAAGAGTTTGCAGAAGTTTGATAGCAAAAAAAAAAAGTCAAGGTCAAAGGGCGCATCCAAAGTTTAAGGTTTTTTTCCTAAAGTGTGCAAGGAAAATGTAGCTGGCTCTGTATAAATGTAAACATTTATGCAAAAGTTGTTAGGTATCATAAACGCAGCTGGATCTCATCGATAGTTTGCAAACATTACATGAACTATGGAAGGTTTATAACCTAGAAACTTATAGGATTATGGATTACGATCAAACATTACATGAACTATGGAAGGTTTATAACCTAGAAACTTGCAGGATTATGGATTACGATCTTGCTCTGCATAAACGGAGCTGTCACACCCTTTAATGCAAACGCACCAATTTCCATCTTCCGAAAAAACATTTTGAGGCTTTAATGCTATGTTCACATCGGGCATTTGACGTGTTTAAGAATGCGCAAAATACGCTTTCTTCAACATGTGTTTAGCCCCTGCAGTTCACACTGGAAGGGCAGGAAGGGGATTTTCTTTTTCCATTATTTACTAGCACATGTGTGCCACCTACAGGTAGTGCAAGCTCTTTCACAGCTAATTCCAATAAATAAAAAAAACTTTGTCATATAATTCCAGCACCAACTCCAATTATTAATTTCTCCCCCACGATCAAGTTTCAGTAGTTGGCACTTCTGTGAATGAAAAAGGACATAATCCATACATCGCTACCAAATCAGAGTCCCTGATTGGTCAACGTTCAACTGCTTTTCACTTGGAATGTGTGTTCAATGGCTGCGCATTTTGTACGTAGAAAGATGTGAGGGTTTTCAATACGGAAGCATGAAACATGCATTTATGTGCGTTTACATTGACGACAGTGGCTGCTTCAGGGCATGTTGCCTGGGGTGGTGTGAACGTACTGAGACTCAACTTTAATGACATCATCATTATGTATCCACAAAGTGTAAAAAAAATGTATATAAATGCAGCAAAGATTTGAATGATATTTCTTCTGGTGGGACATCAATGACAGTTTTTCTTCCTGTGAAAAAATATTTGTGGTATTTTTGGTTTTACTTTAGAACAGTTATTTCACTTATCTAGTTCCTAGTGCTCTTTGCCTTGGGGGAGATTTCTGATAAGTTCCACATTGTTTTCTGCAAACAAAGTTTTTTTAAACACGGAGGACTTCTTTTTTTATTTAAAAAAAAAGACAAGTGGATTGTATTTTGTGCGATATTGTCTGAAAAACAGCCTTTTAGCCAGGCTGCAAACAAGTTCTCAAAATAGCCATTTGTGGTTGATAGATTGGGACAAATATCTACTGGGAGATCTTTCTTTTTGAATTTGGGTGCATGGGTCTTAAAGGTCATTTTAACCACAACCAGGGTGTTAATTTAAGGATCTGAGGCCATTCTGTTAGACCATGACACACACATGCCCTCACACTGTTTTGATCCCTGCAGCAACTGAGTCAGGAGTCACAGTTCAGCCGCTGGACACAACGTTGATGTTATGTAATGCATGTGATTGGTTAGTCACAGTGTCACATGCACTTATCAATGCAGGCCTTTGTGTGAGAGGGAGCAGACAGAAGGTAAAACTGGCCAGACAGTCTTTTGCATGTCCTCTGCAGCTTCAGGACTGAGATCTATGTTAATGGAAATGAGATGTTGACAACAGATGAGGCTTCACTAGGAGACGGCTGTAGAACAAAACAAAATAAAAAGTCTTCCTTACTCTACTTTCAGCTTCTTGCAGATGCAGTGAAGGTCATTGCAGAATAGAAGAAAGCGGATGAATACATTAAAGGTTGAGGGTCACTGCTGCTGCCCACTCCAGGATGAAGTCATTGTTCCTTCACTTTAACAATGAGAAAATGTTTTCTGCTCTCAGAAATAAAAGGGACTCAGATCATCTTTTGATCTATTTTTGGTCTCTTAATTATGATTATTGCAGTTTTTAACCAAAACCAGATTGTTTTCTCGAGAGTGGCATTGCACTAGAAATTTGCCTCTGACTTGTGGACGGGAATGTTGGCACAGATCAATCCCCCCCTTCCCATCATATTTTTACACTCATCTTTTTAGACTCTCTCCCGCTGGCTTACAGCCTCTCACACACCCAAGCTAACATTACCAGTGCAACAAAAATGGTGAGCAATGTTGACATATCCAACCGTACAGTTTTGAGCCGGATGTCAGCTCAGATGAGAAAAACAAAGACGTGGATGGATTTAGTTGTCTACATTGGATGCATCCGAAAAATGCAACAAGAACATTTTAAAAACATCAGAAACACAATTTTCAGTGGAGTTGGCCTTCAACTGGCCTACTGACTTGCATAGTGGTAGTAGGGTGATAATTTGGAGTTGCTTTTCAATTTCAATTTCAGGACCTGGACAGCTTGATTTAATGGAACTTCTTAGCTCGGGCCAGTTTAGCTCGTGCTGGTTTGCGGCGCCTTCCGTCCGTGAAACCAGTGTTCAAATCCGGGCTGCTCCCTGTTCCCTTCTCTGCCTTTGTGCCGGTCCCAAACTCAGTTGCTTTGAGAAGGTTGCGTCAGGAAGGGCATCCGGCGAAAAAACATTGCCAAGTTTACCATGCAACTTGTTCGCTGTGGTGACCCCTGATGGGAGAAGCCGAAAGAGGAAGAAGATTAATTCTTAGCTCGGGTCTTAATTAAGAATTTCCTCTATTAGTGTAGGAGTTTAAGCTTTTCTAGAGGGGAAAAAACACAGTTATAAAGCAGGAAATGGAATAAACTGAAATAAACGACTCTTTTTTTTTTTTACTCCTGCTTATTTTCTCTACCTTTTGACTTGTACTGTATGTTTAAATTACACAATAAGTACACTTTAACTGACTGAAAATCTTTGAGATATGTAAGGAAAATGTAAATCTTTCATTCTGCATGATGAAGTCAGTTGACAGTAAACATGCTCTGACAGCACCATGTTTTAGCATCAGAATAAAATGTGAACAGGAACAGTACACAGACAGACAGAATGTCTTCTTCCTGTCCCATGACAGGACCTGCAATGCAGCAAAGCGGAGAGTCATTGTTTTAACAACAATAGTGCTGTAGGGGTGTAAAATGATCTGGATCATGTTCTCTAAGGTCAGTGATTTTAGTGGTAGAACATGTATTATTTACACAAACAGTACATTCTGAAAGGACCATCCTGTTACTGAAGAGGGACATGACAGCTTCATCTGCAAAGGCTCTAAGGTAAAAAGAAAAAAAGCTAGTATGAAGAAACAGGAACATTTATTTATGATCCTGAAAACGTGTAGGATGATGCAGATACGACTGCTTAAACAGATTCAATTAAGCGATTTAATTGGATCATAGACTCGTCATGTGGATTACTGAGAGCAGTTAGCGTCCCTCAGAGTGTGTTAATCCGCTCAGACAGCTGCTTTGTGTGTCTGTGTGTTTGTTGTGACAGCGGTGGGATTAGAGCGTTTGGCTTCTTTCCCTGTTTGATTTCCTAAACGTTTCATTATTTATTGTCTCAGAAATGTTCACAGGTCATTACACATTTTATTTCTGTTTGTTTAAAACAGATCAATAAGAAATTCCCAAACTGGCTTCTTTTTTGCTTATTAAGCTAAATAAGAAGAGTAAAAAAATGTACTTTCTTTTTTATAATGTAAAAAACAATGCACGAATAAATACAAATGTTCAATTTTCGTTTTCTTTTTTTTATATAATAGTGGCCTAAGCCATTTAGGGAACAATGTGCTTCACCAAAGGTAAAATTTGGTATCAATGGCAACAAAGACACTTTTAAACTCCAAATCCAAATCTCCCCTAAACGTTTTAAGCCATCGTAAAAAAAATGTAATACCTCTTAGCCCAAAGGTTTTCAAAATTATGAATGTTTTGAAACATTATACCTTTTTTTATTTGAACATTTTTTATTAAAAAAGAGAAATTGCAAATGAACAAACATTAAAACTCCAGTGTTGGCATACCAGATTTTAACCATTAGGCTAATATCAATTCTGCCCCTAAATGCCTTGACCCCCCCTGACCCCCCCCCCACACACACACGCACACAAACACAAAACAATTTACAGCTAACTAAAGAAGTGAGAATTACATAAAACCCATATAAAAAAAGCAAAAAACTAACAACCAAGAAAACACAAAATAGCAAAAACAACAAAAATAAATAACATGAAAAAAATTAGGTATAGAAAGAAAAAGATGATAAATATATCCTTTATATATCCTTTACTTCCGGTCGAGTGAACGCAGGCGCGTCTGGCAGCCGCTGCTCCCTGGATACTACAACTTTAACCAACCAACTACCAACAATGTGGATTACTTTCGATCTTGTGTGGATTTTACTCACCTGGATTATCCTGTCGCTTGTCCAGCAATTTTCGACAGCACTACAATACTCCGCTGACGGACTTGCTAACCTCCGGAACTCTCCACCGGGGCCTCCGCCGTTAGCCCTACTACAACATCCGGACATCTTATACGTGCCCCGCCGGAGATACTCTCATCGAGGATCACGTCGGAGCTACCAGTACGACAACACCTCCTCCATCAAGTCATTCTGGTCTTCTGCTCGCCGTCCATCAAGACACACCGGTCGCCATGCTAACCGCAGCGTCCTAGCTCCTGTTGCTCGCCTGGCTAACAACATGGCTAACAATCTCCCCCGCATATCTGTTAACGTCGGTCTTCTGAACATTCTCTTACTCACAACAAAGGGGGATCTTGTCCAAGATCTTCTAATTAAAAACGAGCTGGACTTCATGTCCCTGACTGAAACGTGGCAAAATCCCCTGGATTTCACTCCACTGAACGATGCCACGCCGCCGGGGTTTGTTTACATCGCCAAACCACGTGATTCGGGCCGCGGGGGCGGTCTCGCAATGATCTATCGCGAGAACTGGAAGATTGTGCCTGTGACTGCTCCTGTGTTTGGATCCTTCGAATCTTTAGTTTGTCAATTCTCTGGACCAGTCCCAACTATTGTTGCCACCATCTATCGCCCACCTAAACCCAATAAGGAATTTATCTCTGACTTTTCAAATTTTTTGACACACCTCTCCTTACTCACACCAAACATTATACTTCTGGGTGACTTTAATATCCACATGGACAGATGTAATAATTTAGCTGCCAAAGATTTTATATCCTGTTTGGACAGTTTTGGTATTCATCAACACATCACAACTCCTACCCACATCAAAGGACATATCTTGGACCTTGTCTGCTGCTCAGGTGTTTTGCCAAATGCCTGCAAAGTGGATCCCCTTCCTCTCTCTGACCACTCCCTAGTAACCTTTAATGTCAATATTACATCCACTGGGTCAACCCCCACACGCAGCATCACCTACCGTAAAATTAAAAATATTAACCTGGATCATTTCTCATCCCACATCACTGACCTTCCTGACACCAACACCCTCCACACACCTGATGAACTTGTCTCACATTACAATAACAATCTCCGCAACATCCTGGATATCCATGCTCCGCTCAAAACCAGAACTGTCTCATTCTCTCTCACTGCTCCCTGGTTCACTCCCTACCTCAGACAACTTAAAGCTAAAGGGCGTGGACTGGAAAGACTCTACAAAAAAACTGGTCTCTCCATACACAGGGAAATGTACACCAGTCACCTCTCCCAGTATAAGGACTCCATCTCTAAAGCCAAGACAGCATACTACTCCACCTTAATAAATACCCGTGAAGGGAATTCTAAGGCCCTCTTTTCCCTCCTTTCCAAAATTACACAGCCTACTAACCAACTACCTCCCCATCTGTACTCCTCTGACTTCTGCGACACTTTGGCTTCCTTCTTCAATTCAAAAATAGAGAACATCCATCACGAACTACTAGTAAATCCTGACCCTGATCTAGCTCCCCCAATACTGTTTGACACACATCATCATTCATTTTTATCATTTTCTCTACCATCAGTCAACGAAATTGCTGAGCTCATTAAACACTCTAATTCCTCGACCAGTCAACTTGATCCACTTCCTACAGTTCTGGTCAAAGCTACTCTTCCCTCCCTCTCTCCTCTAATTACCAACGTGATTCAGTCCTCTCTCACCACTGGAATTGTTCCCACCAGTCTCAAAAAGGCTGCTGTCACCCCAATACTCAAAAAACCAGGATTAGACCCCTCAAACCTCAACAATTTCCGCCCCATTTCTAATCTTCCATTCATCTCTAAAATACTTGAAAAAACCGTTGCAGAACAACTCCGCATACATCTATCACAGAATAACCTATATGAACAATTCCAGTCCGGCTTCCGTCCCCTTCACAGCACAGAAACGGCTCTCCTTAAAATCTCCAATGATCTCCTCCTTGCTGCTGACTCTGGGCTACTCTCCATTCTCCTCCTACTTGATTTAAGCTCTGCCTTCGATACAATCTCCCACACCATCCTCCTAGACAGACTGTCCGCCATAGGTATCAGAAACATACCTCTCAACTGGTTTCACTCTTACCTCTCTGGTCGCACCCAATTTATTCAATTAAAACAGTTCACTTCCCATACAGTTCCTGTCACTACAGGTGTTCCCCAGGGCTCCGTCCTGGGACCCCTGCTATTTATCATCTACCTTCTCCCTCTTGGTCAAATCCTCCGTAAATACAAGGTTCACTTCCATTGTTATGCAGACGATACTCAGCTCTACATCTCCACCAAGCCAAATTCCTCTCTACCTCCCACTTCCCTCACTGACTGCCTTCTTGCAATAAAATCCTGGTTCACTACTAATTTCTTAAAACTAAACAACGATAAAACTGAACTTCTCCTGATCGGCACCAAATCCGTTATTAACAGCATCCAGAACTTCTCAATTCCCTTTGAAACCTCCTCCATTTCCCCCTCCCCTCAGGTCAAGAGTCTGGGTGTCATCCTGGACAGCACCCTCTCCTTCACATCTCACATCAATAGTATCACCCGGTCTGCCTATTTCCACCTTCGTAGCATCCGTTGTCTTCGCCCTTCCCTCAGTCCGCATTCCACAGCCGTTCTGGTGCACAGTCTTGTCACTTCCCGTCTGGATTATTGCAACTCCCTTCTTTTTGGTTTACCACAAAAAACTCTACGAAAACTACAGTATGTTCAGAACTCAGCTGCCAGAATTATCTCTCAAACACCTTCCTCCCAACACATCACGCCTGTTCTGCAGCAGCTCCACTGGCTACCAATCACACACCGGATTACATACAAAATACTTATTCTGACTTTTAAATCCATCCACAACCTTGCTCCATCATACCTATCAGATCTTGTTCATGTGGCCATTCCCACCCGTACCCTCAGATCCTCCTCCTCCCTTCATCTGGATGTCCCCACTGCTCGCCTTGTCACTATGGGGGGCAGAGCATTCACCTGCTCTGCCCCCCGGCTCTGGAACTCTCTGCCTCCGGACCTCAGAAACATCGGGTCTATCACACAATTTGCCAAAAAACTAAAAACTCATCTTTTCCAACTCGCCTATTCCCTCCGATAATTTCCTATTTCTGGCCTATTTATATGTATATTTTATTGTGCATTTGATTGCTTTTATTTTATTTTTATTTTTACTTTTATGTACTGCGACCTTGGGTTCCTTGAAAGGCGCCTAACAAATAAAATTTATTATTATTATTATTATTATAAAAGCAGCCTCTTTAAGGCACAAAGCAGTGTCCTGCTTGTGCCTGTCCCAAGCCCTGCAAATGGTGGTGTCAGGAAGAGCACTCAACATAAAACTTATAATACAAGATAAATGGGTAGATGAGCTACTATGATAACAATATGTTTTTTTTGGAGAGCTACGACACCCCAAACTTTCAGCACCCCCAGATTTGCTCCCCTAAAGTTCTACCTGCACTCCATAGTGGGGCTGGCTAAATCCAGGTCTGTTAATGTAACTGAAATAAAAAAATACAAATAAAAACATCTTTAGGTGGAAGAACCTACACATAAGAATATAAAACAACATATTAAACAGACAATTTACAAAATTGAAATGGAGTATAAAACTAAATCAAATACAAAATTGAAAAATATCTGTTTAGTAAGAAACCTGTTTAGTTTTCAAATAGAAAAGATTTACAACTTAACAAAGTTCACATTATTTTATAACATGGTGAATGAAGCAAGATAATCAAATGGACTAAATGGCAAAAATAATAACAATAAATGAATCTTTTGAGCTTAAAAAATCCCCAGAAAACCTGAAAAAGATATGGATCTAAATAAGTTGTTGTTAGTTTTTGTGTACACGTGTGTGGAAACAGTAGAAAATGGTAACTCATCATGACTCAGAAGATCCCGTGAGCTTATTTTGGACCCCATACTGCTTCTTTTCTGCTCCACAGAAGTTTATTGCTGCTTTTTTTGTCCACATAATTTCAACCACTGAATAAACACATTCCAGATTTAGAGTTTGGTGATACGGAACAGAATCTAATCATGTTTGACTGATTTGAAACCAGAGTCAGTAACTTGATGCTCTGATTGATTTACAACTGTCTAATATTTTAGGAATGACTGCAAATTAGGATTCCCAACTGGGATTTTTGTTTCCATAGAAACACACTCGTTTAAGGCCATCCCGGGGTGGAGGACCCCTTCTATACTTACTTTCCCTCCCACTCAACGAACCAGGGATTCCTAAACAACGCTGTGTAGCCATGGTGACGGCTCGCTGCTGGACCAACACACTCACTTGTGCATGCTCACACACACAAATGCTCCACAGTAAAAACACACTGTGATGAAGGCTTGACCTGAAAAACTTGTCTTTTTCAGTTCATTTATATAGACTTAAACCTTTTAACCACCCAACTAAAACAAAAAAAAAAAAAAAAAAAATTCTCTCTCTGCTTATTGCCTTGGGGTAGTAATACACACGATCAGTGTTATTTAAATTGGTTTTCTAAATTTGTTCTACCGTTTAGTGGATCGGGCAGTTAAAGGGCTAAAAACCAGCAGAGCTGCAGGTCAAAGTTCAAAAACGTAAAAATAAATACATGCAAAAAAAAGCTAAAATGTTAAGTAAGGGTTAATGGCAGACAAAGTGTGCATTATAAGAAATTAACGCACGCCGTGGAAGCCTGAACCATCCGACACGGTCATGCACACTTTGAAAGCCATTATCCCGCTTGTACCATGGTCACTTAAAAAATAAATAAATATTCAATGAGTATTTGTACTTTATTCTTGTAAGAACTTTTGGTTTTAGGTGAGCATTATCCCTGTGCATTATCACTTTTTTACGCACGCCGTGGAAGCCTAAACCGTCCAAGGCAGGGGAAGGTTGCTTCCGCGAAGTGGAAATGCACACTTCGAAGGCCATTAACCCGCTTATAACATGGTCACTCAGTGATACAAAACATTTAAGCTAGGTGACCGGAACTTCTTTTTCCACCGTGCGGTTATCCTGTGGTATATCACTTTTTAATGCACACCCAGCAGCCAATCAGAATCGAGTATTCACCCGGACCATGGTATAACACTTTTTAATGCACACCCAGCAGTCAATTAATTCTAGGCCTTTTTCAATTCTTAAAGGAAATCTGTAAAATACCACCACAGGTGAATATGCATTACTCTATTACTAAGGTCAGAATCAAGATTGCAAGACCTCATGATAGTTTGGTTATTTTTCGTTTATGTTTTTATAGCCTATTGAACTTTGATGAAATAGAATAAAGACAGGGAACCAATGAAAGTGCCGTAATTGATCTGCTTCAGGGTTTGCGGAGAGACTGAATGAGCCTTATCAAGGAAGCAAGGACCCTGTTTTCACAGAGCCCCTCCCACTCAACTTTCTGAAGGGCGCACTCAGTCACTTTCTACAAACCAACTAAAAACATACGTACTCTTCCAGAATTCTCGTGATGAAATTAAAGTAAAAATAGTTTTGGGGGATTGTTAACATGTTTTTGTGGCATTTTTCTGTATGTAAAATGTATGTAAAGAAAATGATGTGAATTAGGAGCAGATGACAAATGCCGCCAGAAAAAGATCTTATTTGTTACGTCGGTATGTCCTCCTTTTTCTCATCTGATGGGAAGTGAGGGAAGGCTTACGTCTTACTTACTTAAAAATGCTTTAAAATAGTACAAAATATCTATTGTAGGTCTTTAAGTTGCAGCGGAGTACAAACAGTTGTTCCACTTATTTGCTGCTCTTCATTCGTTGCTTTTTTACCCCTCAAATTGCAAAAAAAAAAATGACCCACACTTTCCACATTTGTTGGCCCCAAATGTGGACAGAAAGTGAGAGGTGGCCAATGTCAGGAGTCTGGGTTGTCTTTGTGACACAGCTGCTGTCGGCACAGACTGCCTTACATCATTGGTCTTGTCTGTCCTTGCATCACAAGCTGATATCAGGTCGGACCCAGATTGTGACCTTTGGACCACTTAGCGCATGCCAGCGCCAGAAATGAGCTACTGGTGCAAAAAGTGGCCCTGATTAGACCCAAATGTGTCGCTTATCTTGGCACCAGCGCTGTGACCGTATAAGGAAACACATGGTTGGCTCAGAGTGTGTTTTGCTTTCTGGAAAGTATGTTTGGGATGAGATAGCCACCGCTTCTGCTCACAATGGAAATGTAGACTGAAACAAAGGAAGTTGCAGATGAACTGAAACACTTCATGAATGTTTGGAATGACACAGATGATTCGGGGGAATCAAACCTCACTGCTAACTAATTCTTTCATTTTTCTGGGATCTGATTACCTCACAGTTATCTATGCATGATTCATTAAAGCTAAAAAGCAAACAAGAATTGTTGAAATGAATGAACATTCTCATCAGAGCAGCATTGTTGCCTTTTTCTAACATTCTTCTGCAGCTGCTCTAAACTACAGGTACCGGAATAATTTTGCTCTGGGACAATGCATGCTCTTCCTGCATGCCTTAACTCTACGTTTCCAGCTAAACTTAATGATTAATGGTCTGAAGAATGTGTTTTTCTCTAAAGAGTCACTGTGATTGTGCAGATTTATGATTTGCATGAGCACGCTGCGAGCTTCTGCAGAGATAGCACTGGCAGGGACAGGACATCACCTGGACTCTGTTCAAAGAAAACTGAAGCGTCTGCCAAAAAACAAAGTCGTAACACTAATAAAAGAAACAAAAAGATTTTCTCCCTCCTTCGTGAACTTTCCTCCAGACTCCCCCTCCTACCCTGCAGCCTCTCTGCCTCTTTGTGTTCCGGTGAAACTCTAACCTGAGGACGGCTTGTCCCGGAAAACCGTCACATGTCATCTCCCTGGAATCCGGCGAAGCAAGTAGAGCCGACAGCGGTCGGCGAGTCCTGCAGGAAGGGGCAAAGACACCCACAGACGCCAGCCCAGCCCAAGGCCCAACCCTTCCCTTACTACTGCCTCTTTTCCATTGTATCCATTTGTAATAGTTTGACGTTTTCTATTCACTTGCAACAGAATTGAAAACTTCTTGAAAAATACGTCACTTTTCCTAATGCATGCATTGGGAAACTTTTTTTACCAGAACTTGTGCGAGTGTTGCATCAATGTCACTCAAAGACATAACGACAGAAACAACGTGCTTCTTCCTCTGCAGAAAAATGATGCATGTTGCCCCATTTGCTCATAGATTTCTAAAGAAAGTTAAAAAATGTATTTCACAACTTGCTGAATGTGTGCTTTAGTCATTATCTTGCATTACAGCTAGATAATAATCAGAGGGTGGCGCACTGATCAACATATGTGCAGTCATCATCACTCTGCTTGTGAAGGATTTTACTGTAGCCTAAATAATGCTTTTACTGCACGAAACAGCATGAGCTGCAGAAGACAAGGAGTGCTGGAATCAGATTTAACGGCTTTATTTACTTCTGCTCAGGCTCTTACTTCATACTCCAAGCAGAGCGGCATGTGGCTGCAGAGCGTGACCAAATCAAGATCAGTTTCAGCCTGAATCATTTCACCTCCTTTGACCTGCAAATCGCAGAATCAGTCAGTGCCTTGCAAGGCCTGCAGGGTCGCATGTTTTGACTTTTAGGTGGATCTTTTGTAAGAGGTGGGAACAGCTCCTCCCTGTTCTTATGAAGCAATGGAAATAACGAGAAAAACAAGAGCCGAGCAGCTCAGAGGGGAGAGGTTCCAGAAAGAGCAGAGCAAGGAGACGTTTGTTTACTAGGTGGAGGGAAAAAAGCTGAAAAAGGAGAGGGGAGGCGGGAAAAAGGGGAGAGGGAGAGGGTTTCCTCTGAAGGGCTGCAAATACTTGGGAAAGGGGGATGAGGGGGGATGGAATGTCGGAAAGGTTCAGACTGTTCCACTGAAGTACTGCTACTGATGCAAAAAAAATGCATATCTTCAGTTGTACAATAAAGAATATAGATATGTTTTAGTGCTAAATTAATCTGCATTTACATGAATATGAGATTGTACAAAAACCCCAAAAAAGACTAAAAAGTTTGTTTGTCAGCAAAACTGCTTATATCACATTTTTAACAGATAAAATATACACTATTTTCTGCACTATATGGTGCAGATAAAAGCCTTATTTTTTTATAAAGTACACAATTTGGAGTACTTTATTAATTCTCGTTGAGCTTACTAAAGTTGAAGTGACTTTGAGAGGTCTGTTTCTTTCACATGTTGCAAACAAGGTTGGGTGTTATCGTGAAAATGCTAAAGCAGTTAACATGAAGCGTGTCGGACTGTGCTTTTGTTTTTACGTGTTAACAAGGTTGAAAATAAGTTTGAAAATAAACCATTCATTGATGATTTGCCCTGTAATCTGGTGTGCCCCTTATTGAAAAAAATACGGTATTTGATGCTAATGGGTGTAAATCCTGCCCTCCATATCTGATGCTGTTACCTCCTACAGGATTCACTTGTCTGGGCAAGCTGCACAATTTAATGACAGCACTGGCTGTTCCGAGCGGGTAAACAATTGCTGCTACATGAAACCACCAAATTAACCGCAGCAGGATGCTGCAGAACGAAACACTCTGTCCCTGCAGGAAATTGACTGTGCATGCCTCCTGAACTCCACATGAGGAGCTGAGATAGGTCAAACTCAGAGGTGAAGGAGGCTAAAATTGCTGAGATAAACCTTTTGCTGTCGTGCATACATGCTAAAGCTCAAGTTCATCAAATGATGACTGCATTTGTTGCAACTAATCGATTCGTTCTCACGAGAAACACAACTGCTGCCGATGCTGTGGCTGTCTGCAGACTCCAAGCTGCTCAGACACACAGCAGCTGCGCCAGCGGGGATCATCAGCTTCAGACCACAGCAAGGGGGCTTGAGTTGGGGGGGTGGGGGGGTCTGAAGACGCCAAATTATGAACCGATGAAGTGTTTTCAATTAAGCAGCCTGCGTGGCCGCACTGTGGACAGCTTGCAGAGCAGCCGGTGTACCCTGCATATGGTTTGTGCCCATGATTCCTGGTATTTACACCTTGTTTCCCATCAACACTAAGCAGATTTGTCTCCCTGCTCTGAACAACGATGCATTTCATTTTTCAGCCTTTCGCTCCATGGACCATCTGCTGCCACATCACCTCCACTGCAATCCAGCTTTCCTGCTGCTGAAATTTAATCTGCAATAATGAACCACAAAGCAGGGGCGAAAAAAGCATTTCAGTAGGTTCTACTGAAATTCTGAAAATGTGAAGATGAATGGAAGGAAAAGCAATTTCATGAACAAAACACTATTTTGAAATGTTTCGGTCACCTAGGGTTGGGGAACAGTTCTATGCAATTTTTACAAGAATCAGCAAAAGTCAACATGCATTTTCTTGGCAATGGAGGTTTTTATTGTCGTTATCTATGCCCACATTCTTATATATTGATATTGTATGTCTTTTGTCTTTCTTCAGCTTGAGTCATATATTACATTTTCACTATATTCCTGTAAGAAGTATGTGAGCAACAGGGGAACACAGTCATACCTTTCTTCTGCAGAAGAAAACAAAAAAAGCCAAAAGGAAGCTGTGTTTGAACTTGCTCCAGAAACATCATCACGTCTTCAAGACTCATTACAAACTAACTGCTTCAAACTTTGTTCTGTGGTCAGACGCGTTGAAGTGTAATGTTTTCGTTGAAATAACAGACACTGCAATCCCCAGGTTTGGGAGGAGGGGGACCTTCCTGTGTGTTTAATTCAAAGGCCACCCACTCTGATGGGCAGCCTGCATGTTTGGAATGAGCTATGAATGCTGAAAGGATGCCTGTATGACATTTTGTTATGTTCTGCTCTCCAGACCAAAGGTTCTCAACTCTGGGGCTACGTTCACACCAAACACGATCCACGTCCAGTGTCAGTTTTAGGTCAAAGTATAGGCGCGATCAGTGGTCCTGCAGCGCGTTTTGAGGATTGGTCGCGGTGATCTGGCAGCAGCACGTTTCGGGTGTCGGGCACATGTTGGTTGTTTTAATGCAATGTCTCCAGAGTTCAAATATCTGAACTTTGGCGAACTCATGGAGATGTGTTTATCCATACTTTTGTACAGCTTTTCACAATAAAGTCAGCTATAAACCACCAGACCCAACCAAAAAAAACACCCAAAATATTATTCAGTGATTAATTAGCAGTAACGAATCATTCCCTACTCATTAATTCATGATTTGATTGAAAGTCCAACTTTAACATATTTATTTATGATATTATATTATTCAAGTTTGCAGTCAGTCAGACAAAAGCATGAAATAATGGACTCCTGTAGAACTTTATGAACAATCACTCAGGTTTTGCCCAATTGTTCTTTTATTTTTACTTTCATGAATTTAGGGGAGATTAAAAAAAAAGCAAATGTCTTGTGAAACATAATAAAGAGCAATTGGATTTTTGAAAGCTTGTTCTTGTGAATATAAAATGTCCAAGTATTAAATAAAACATTAAGAACTACCGGTAAATTAAATATCACCTGAGATGAGTCCAAAAAGTATTTGTTGTTTTTCTAATTGTGTATTAAAAGTAATTTTGAGCAAAACCAACAGTAAAAATCCTCCCAAAAACATATATGTGCATTCATAAAACAAACAATCTATTGTTTACATTAATAAAACAAAAAAGCAAAGTTGTTTTTCTGTCTCATTCTGTAATTTCAGAGCAGCTTCACGACAGCTGACATCTGACTGATTGGATGATTAGAATCAAACTTATAAAGGTTAGTGTGAAAACACATTTATTTTATCATCAGTGGGTTTTACACCTCAGGATGGCAGGTGGAGCGTTTGTCACCTGCCTCTGTCCAGACCACACTTCCCTGCTTGAAATTTATTTCAACCAGGAACTGAAAGCTGGAAATTTTGGGGGCCCCAGGCGATCACCTAACTTTGCCTAACTGTAAGTCCGCCCCAGAGAAGAAGTTCAGTTGAAATATCATTAAGCAAAAAATACCACCGTTTTCTGTGTCTGAAACCTTAACAAGTCACTGACATGTTGAAATACTGTCAGAAAACTCAAGAAACTTGAGACACAAAGATCCAGACGTCCTCAAACTGTTTAGAAAAGAATGGTTTTACCATAGCAGTCATGTTTTTGTGCAACTATTCTGAGACCTGTGGAGGAATTCAAGATTCAAATTTGCTCATTCAGCAAACAAAAGTGTAAAATTTATTTGTTTAAATAAATAATTTTGGAGAGAAAAAAAAGTTTGCTCAGTGTTTTAATTTCTTTCTTTAAGATTTTGTGCAGCTTTAAAAAACAACTCATTTGTCATAATGAGACAGGGCTGCGAGTGTTAGAGATGCTCTTTGAGGAGCCGGTATGTAACCTCTGATAAAGTGCATTCTTCTTTGGAGACGTTCTCTGCTGTCTGGTAGAATTCCTCCTCCGAGATGTCGTGACATCCACGGGTCGATGTTTAGACTGCAAACAGCTTCCTGTTCCTTTCTCCCGTGTAAACAGAAAATGATCAGCTTTAAAACAGCTATGAATAAGAGAAAAAAGTCTAAATAATTTTTTACTTTTTAATTTCTGTTTTAATTGTGTCTTTTTTTCACTTAATAACCCAACTTCCCATTTTATTTTGAAATTATCTTGACTAATCAGACTTTTTCTGCTGATTTTTGTCTTTTTTTTCTGTAGTACATTTGTTTGACATTAAAGTTATGAATGATTGGATTCAAAATAACCAGAAAGCATTTCATATAAATATATATATGTATATAATAAGCGCATTTCTGCAGCGATGCACAGACTCAGCTGCAGATGTTGCATGTTGAGCTCGGGTCTCTATGTCTTTGATGGCTTCCCGTCTTTGTCTTGCCGAGAGCTGAGCTGGACTCTGTGATCTCTCTGCACAGTCTGCTCAGAACTTTATTGTAGTCCAGACGCGGACACAGACTCTCATGTCGCGCTGCTCAGATCAGCTCCGCTGATACAATAGTCTTTTGTCGTGGAAACAGTGGACATTTCCTCTCACCCTTTATGTCCTTATCATCCACTCTCTGCAGGGACAAATGGGCCCATTTAAAACAACAAAGCGGATGGAGCCAAACAAAAGTGTAAATGCCTGCAGGCAGACCTGCATGAACTGCTGCTTGAATGATGGATTTTTTTTTTTTTTTGCATGATAAAACTTTAAACTTTTGTATAGAAGAATGCATAATTTGTGGCTCAGTTTGAAACATTAAAACATTCACAGCATTGTTTTCTTCTTTCAAGTATATATTAAAACAATAATTTGAAAACTAGTATAAAATAGTGTGACAGTGCCACAAAATGAAAATAGATAAGCTACTGCTTGGCACCAGATTGTTCATTTTACAAGATTTTATAAAAAAATTCATTAGTCTTCAATAGGCTGTGACTTGTAGGATTATAAAAAATGATAATCGATTTAATGACTAAGATGAAACACTTGTGAATTACATATCATGCATATATCTAGAAAAGACCAAAATTACATACTTGGAAAATGTGAATAAAGTAAGTAGTGGCTGTAAGACACTGCCTTAACATAGAAGTTCTATTGGTGCAGTTTGTACAAACATTAGACAATAACAGACAAAATCCACAACATCCACCAAAAGTACGATCAAACCAGGTGAATAAAACCACAAAGAAATCCAAAATGGCTCTCAGGCAGCACAAAACATTAATGTGATGCAAATCTGACCAGATATCAGCAAATGACTGCAAAACAACCACAAAGACATTAAAAATTAAGCCCAAATTACAGCAAATCCAGAAAATGACAGCCTAAGACAAACAAAGCAAATGAAAAGGTTCCCACCATGAACTCTGAGGCCATGTTAGAGGGGCCCTGAAGCTCGAAAAGAAAAACCAAAAACATACAAAATAATGAAAGGGTAGATTACAGTGGTTTATACTTCTTCTTCCCTGACTTATAAAAAAAAAAAAAAAAACCAGCTTAGACAGTTGTTTGCGTTGAATAGTTTCAGCTGCTTTATCTCAAGGTTTGATTTCTGTCTGTGTGGCAGTTAATGAACTCCCATGGCTGTGCCTGGCTCCAGATGCTCCTATCAAAGTGCACCTCACGACTGTGGAGTCTGACGTTTCCTTCATGTCTCTGATGTTGCAGAGACACATGCAGCATTCTAAGGAAGTCCCCATCCCAGTCTCTAGGTTTTCCTCTGAACACTCTGTTCTCTTTGTAGCTGCACAGCCCTGCAGACTTCTGGGAAATTAGTTTTAACGTTAGTTACAGGCTTCCAGGATTTGGGTCTGATCAGGGCCTTAGTTCTGCCACAGTACTGCAATATCTGTGAGAGGATCGCCATAATGCCTGGAGAAGTCAAACCCAAACAGCATGATGCTGGCGATGTTTGAACACAACAATCCTGACCGTCTGTTGACACGCCAGTGATGTCACATCATTGTGCCTGCTGATGTCTGCAGGCAAGCAGGATGCAGGTTTAAAATCAGGGGCTTGGATGTGGTCTGGCAGGTCCAGTTTCAAAGTCGCTGCACCAGATCTACATTTATGTTCTAATTTATGAAGCAATTTCACATCTATGCATGTGTACGGTAATAACGCGAATGGTTAGCAGTATGGTATCAGCGTGCGTATTATTGCTACATTCATACCGAGCATGTGATGGGACCTGAGAACAAGTTCTTGTTTCGTAGACGCAATATTGTGTATACACCAGACAAGTAGGGAATGGCTTCTTCCACCTTCATCTTTTTCTGCTGTTTACTAGCACGTGCAAACAGTTGGAGTCTTGGTGCTAAATGTCAAAGTGGTGCTAATCTCCTGAACCTTGCTCAAAGCTTTTCATTTCACAGCTTTATTCCGATGCATGAAAGACTTGGCAGCTGGCTGTAGTCAGAGTTATTAATTTCTCCTCCATGGTCAATTTTCGTGAACGCCACTACTAACTTCAGAGTCCTCGATTGGTCAAACAATCAGATTTAGTCAACATCGTGCTGCTCAATTGCTTGCTTCTGTAATGATTCTAAATGCACATAGAAATCTGCGATAGCTACATGTGAACACAGTTTGGACGATGCACAAACAGTAAATATGCAACGCTCGCTACAGACTATAATTGAAAGTGCTCGTGAGATGGTGTCAAAAGTATAGCTGTAAAAAGAGCGTAATGCTGCATTAATTTATAGCAATGTAAAGACAGAACTGCTGTCCTGTTAAGAGACATCTAAAAGAGGCCATTTGACTTTCATATATGTATTCTCATTAAGAAGATAGTCTGGTATTTATTCATTTATGATGGAAATAATCACTGCTGAGATCTGATCAGAATAATTTTAAATCAAATTACCCACTAATAATTGTATCGAATTATCTTAAATGATGACTGTAGACATGTGTGTAGAATATCTGTAAAAGACTGAAAATGTAAACACTTCACTGCTACTGTTTCTAGCTGACAGTGGAGATGATTATTAACTCTTGTATTAACTTATGTTAATACAATGTATAAAACTACTTGACTTTTGTTAATCATGCAACACCCAAATACTTATGAGTAATTAATAAAAACAAACCAGGATACAATGAAGTTCATGCAAAGCTTTAAGTGAACCATTTTACCACCAGAGCAAATTTAAAAGTTAAAAATCTCAAGAAGATTTTTAAATGAGGCATCGACCATCTTCCCCAACTGCATCCACCTATCTATTTTGTAAAACGGCTTACGACCTGTTTAAGGTCACGGGGTTGCTGGAGACCAACCCAGCTACTGTCGAGTCAGGTAGAGGCTTGCTGACACAGTAGACAGACCAACAATATTTACACTGATGACCTGTGCGCTGTGTCATTGCGCCAATACACACATCGCCTGCGCCATTTTCCACGATCGCAGATTTAGTCTTTTCGCATGATATATAAGTCATATGTGTTTCGTGTTTGTCTCACGGTGTGCGTGAGATGTCATCAAGGGTTTCAGCCAATGGGCTTTTACGTGAATATGATTTTGAAGCCGTTTGAAATTCTGTGCCGTTTAGAATTATGCAGTATTACACGCTTATTGCACGTAGTTTCCCATGCAATTGGCCTCAGAAATCTACTTTAATTGTGCGTGATTTTTGCTAGATGCCCCCGCAAATTTGTGGCTTTCCATGACCGTTCCACACATTTCTAACAGACTTTGATGAGGCACGCACAACATGTATAATTTTATCAGTACACAAGCACATATCACATCAAAATTAAAATACATCTTGAAAATTTCACATAAAGACCACAACTATTCTCACTTTTTCTACATATATTCACGTATGACCAATTTATCCATGCAAGTTACATTAAAATGTACGTACTGGCGATGTGACACGGCCTTATGAACTGCTGAACTTCATGAAGCATGCTTTGGGATTGGCAGTGAGAAACCCATGCATGCACCGATGAACACGCAAACTTCATTAATGCATGTCCCAGCTGGGATTTCAACCAGGGCCTGCTTCATGTGAGACAAGAGTGCGAACCACTGCACCACCGCGCCATTTTTATTTTAAATAGGTCAATACTGTTTTACATTGTCACCTCTTTTTAAGTTAAACTTCAGCGTTTTAGTTTTTGTTTTGGACAGAATGATTTAAAGTTTGTTTCTCATTTCACTTGAGTCTGCTGCACTCTCTGGCAAACAGCTGTTTTCTCAGTTTCTCTGCTGTGAAAACCACATTGTTAGAATTCTCTACAGTCATATTTGTATCAGCGTGTGCAGGAAAATGCATTGAGATGAGCAGCTGCTGCAGAAAATAACAAGGCCAAAGCAGGATGCTGACGCCGTCACAAGTTAAAAATAGAAACAGCCGTCTGTACTGTGAGGGCATGGCAATATGACCGCAAATATTTGCTGGAGGCTTAGCAGCGCTGCTGACCTAATAGGCTAAGCATGCGAGTGTGTTGAGAGACAGTTGGGATGTCTGAATCATGAATGTCTTGGTGCTGTCATGTTCTGGAGACCAAAGGCTCCAGGAGGTAAATCATCACAGTTAAGGCAGAGGACTTGAAAGTTTAAGGTAATACATATGGTTAAGTTGAGGTTACTCTCTCCCTACACTTTTTCAAGTTACTGTGATGCCTCTGGTGCCACAGGAATGCTGTAGAATTAAAGTGCAGCTTGTTGCCGATAAAACAAATGCTTGATCTGATTTTAGAAGTGAGCAAAACATGTTTTTAAAACCAGATTAAAACACTTTGAACTTTTTTTTTCATCTGTTGTAAACCAACAGGAGATAAAATTTTACATCAAATTTGCTCTCACTAAGCTTTCCTAAAGTTTTAAAGTCCTAATCCGATCATCTTCTGATCTTTTTTAAAAGTGTTCTCAGTGTAATTTAATTATAACTATGCCTTGTTTAGGCAACATTTTGAAAAGCTTTCTTTTTTCTAAGGCAGTTTCTGAAGAGCGACAGGAGTTCATCAGAAATTTGCATCTGAATTGTGAGCGAGACTGTTGGCCCAAAGTAAGCCCCCCCTTATTTCCCAATATCCTTCATTTACACTCACTCCTGCAAGCACCAACATACTCAGCCTAACTTTCCTGGTGCAACAAGCATGCCAAGTGATATTGTAGCTATCCAAGCTGTACGGTTTTGAGCCATGTTTATTTTCTTTGTCACTAGCATCTTAATTTTTTTACATATGTCCTCCATTATGAGAAAATGCCGTTGAAATCAGGTATTTCTTCACGATGCCATCCGCACGATCATCCTACTCTGATGAAAGCTAAGCTCCCGACTTTCATCAGAGTAGGTCTTTAAACTCTGTTTTATAAAAATATCACACGTGTTTGTGTTATCCAAATACACTAAGGTTTTAATGTTGACCTAATTTGTTTAAAGAACAAACGTGTGGACCCGTTTACGCCACATGAAAGGTAGTTGCTCTTAAATCTAATAAGTGGTTGTGCTCGGGCCTGGTACACGGCATCTGCCATTCAAGTATTAACTGTCAGTGAGAAGGTTTGTATTTGTTCAGAATTTGTCTCTCTTTGTGTAATAGAACAGTTTAAATTAAAAAACCGTGAGAGAATTTTCTGGCAGAAAAACATTTAAAGTCATAGGAGAAAATTTGAATACTAAAAATCATTATTCTTAACTCTATTTATAGCAGGGGTCTGCGACCTTTAACACTAAAAGATCCACTTTGAGCAGTTAATTACTGCAGAGCTGCAAAGTCCCACTTTATTTTGAAAAATACACACCTTTTATGCTTTTGTGGTCATTTATCTTTTCATTTATGAAATGTCGCTTTTAAGTTTATTGCTACAATTATTTTTTTCTATCTATAACAATTTTAATTTAATTTACTTTTGACAGCACACACAAGTTCCTTTCAAAATAAAATACACACTGTATTAAATGTTCCTCCAGCAACAGATTTTGTTGAAATAAAAATGCAAACAAGCCACGTCAACCATGGCATTTTTATTATAATGCACTGTCATCCTCTTTCTCCTATCGAATATAAACATGACAACAATGGTGTAAAGGTCAAATTTAAACAAAAGGTTGTGCATCTCCATGCATTACTTTAAGAACTGTGCCTCCAAACAGCAACTAGACTCGTAAAAAAGTAGAGGATCCGAATTATTCTAGCTAATCAGGTTATTCCTATAAAACTGGAAGCAGATTATTTTACTATTATTTGCTCAGCTATCTAAAAAGGATACCGTAAACACAAAACTGAAGTAACTTAGATTAATAAAAAACTATAAACTTGTTCTTATTCAAGCGTATTATTATTATTTATTCATGGTTCTGCTGAAAAACCCAAGCTCTCTTTAGTCTGAGATCATGTCCTGATAACCTTTTCAGGACATCCTTTTAGATAACAGAACTTATGGCTCTAACAATCAAGTAGTTCAGGTCATGACGCTGCAAAAGCAGTCCCATACCATCATGATTATTTCACACATTTGAATGTTGTACCGCCACTTTTGTTTTTAGAAATGTTACTTGGAAATAATTATGTTTTTATTGTCAAATGTGAGATGAGACTTAATTTTTTTTTTTTCATCTGAAATTTTTCTCCCTAATATCTCCATGGAATCATCCTTTGCTCATGTGGTTCACTGAACTTCAAAATGAAGTGGGGGAAACTGAACTCAGTTTTTCAAAAAATGTCTAATAATGATTTAGCAAAGAAAAACTGAAACTTTTCTACTTGTAAAAGGCATCAAAACACCCCACCTGATTCAACAGATTTGGGAAAGTTAGGAGTCAAAGGACTGAAGAAGTTGCAGGGGATAGGAGGTCGCTTGAAGCTGCTGACCTGTGAATTGATTAGAATGCTGCTATTTCTCTGTTTATCATTGTCTATGATACTTTGACCCTTTGATGTCAGACGGAGCTGTCAGTTATTTGATGTGAAGCAGGGATAGATAATTTCTTCCTTGGGACTGATCTTCAAAATAGAGGAGGTTGGGATTAGACACAACGCCCATCACACTCCTAAGCATCCGTCAAACCCACCATCCATGGACCTCATGTCTCCATCCTCACGTGCACCACACAGTCAGCCCCACTGTTCTGGAGTGAGAACTAAAAAAAACTACAAAAGACCCCAAAACACCACCAAAAAGCTTGCACCCATCCCAGCATCCCCTCCCGCTCTGCTGACCCCAACACCCACAGAAACCGGAATGCACCCTGAAACCCCTCCCTGCTGGCTGCTCTCGCCTCGGAGGGTGGGGCTTCAACCACAGCACATTACAGGAGACCCCCCGACCCAACATTAAGACCACAGTGTGTGGATCCACAGAGGCAGAGTTCAGAATAGACTAACTCCTGTTTTTTCTTCATAAAAATAAAACAAAACTGGTGGACAGTGAAAATTTTTGCGGCTGGACAATGAAATGACTTTCGTTCACACCCAGCTTGTCAACAGTCAGTGAATTTTCCTTGTTCCTGTCGGAACAAGGAAAAACATGGTTTTAAAATCGACTGGAAGTTCCCTTCTGCTAATTGTCAAAAAAGTCAAATCTATGAGCAGAATGCAATAAAGACAAACAACATTCCAAGTCAGCAGGAAAAAGCTCAGCTTTATGCAAATTTATGCAAATACAGTCTCATTTAAGTACAAAAAATCCCACCACCAACTGGATACTGTATTTTCCTCACTTCAGGGCGCTTCGGATTACAAGGCGCAATGAATGCTGCATTTTCAAACTTATGCCATGTAAAAGGTGCCCCAAATTTTAAAGCACCTTAAGTGAGACAAAAGAGTCAGAGATAAGTCCATCAGTCAGACTAGCACTTGTTTGTAACATGCTACATGTTAGCCTAGTTAGAAGCGTTAGCACAACAATATCTGTTACTCCCAATCTTGTTAGCAGTTTCTGCAGGGGTTTCCCTTTGCATCTTTTCAAACCCATACTGAACTCATCAGAGCTCAAGGGTGCTGCCAACTGTGTGCAAAAGCTGTTATTCTGTTTTTCACGCATGCTCATTTGTTTCCAATAACAGCCACCGTCTGACTGAGGGGCTGTCCTGTTCTCCCCGTAAAGGTCTGATCTGTTTTAAGTGAAAAATGGCAAAACCCACTACCAGAGAAAGAAAGAAAAACACAGGTATTTGCAGGATTTCAACTGCTCAGATCAGATCAGATCAAAGGTGCAGAGCTGCCGACTGGCAGATTGCATGTAATTCAATTGTCAACAAAGCTCTGGTGTTTAGAACAGCAAAGCAGCCATCTGTGTAGTTCATTACAATCAGCACACATGCACACAGGCCTGGTATGTTGTGAAACCACTTGACGAGGCATGTCCCAGCAGCAAAAGAGGGAAAAAAGGGGGCAGATAGCATTCTAAAACATGCTAAAAGACAAACAGGAGCACCAACGGTTCAGCACAAAGCATTAAATGCACCCCGAAACCTGGAGTAAGCTAAAGGTCAGACCCCGTCTGCTCCTTTTTGCATAAGAAATGCTCAGTGTGAGTCATGCTGATTTCATCAGTCTACAGAGTGAAGCCACACACACATGCACACGTTCAAACACACCCACATGAGTACGCAAAAAAAAAGAAAAAAGGATTTTAGGCATCGCCCTGCAGCCGACAGACGCAAACACAACGGCAAGTCAAGCCTCCAACCCACGCAAAAACACACAAATGGAGCCAGGCGACGACACAGAAGCCTGAGTCAGGCCAGAGCCATGCTGCTTTTAATATCCACGGTCCAAATGTCAGAGCGGTCTGACGCCAGCAGGAGAGGAAAGAGACCGACAGCTCAAACCCAACCCAGAGCACAGGATGCTGCAGCATTTCCACGCCTGCAGCCACTACAGACCTAAAATGTCAGACTAAACCTACCAGGATTCAAATAGTTTTACAACTTTACCATGGCAGGAAGTTTCACTAATCACATCAGCGTTACATTTCACCTTTTCCATAATGCATGTTGAAGGTGGGGTTGTTGCACCTTTGATACACCTTGCCATTCTTGTTGTAAGCCAAGGAATGGAGGTGTGTGGGCAGAGAAAAACAGTAGATCACACCCCAACAGCGATCGCATACCAAGGATGTTGTCTCTCCTTTGATTACACAACAAAGACACACATGAATACTTCGCCTCGCCAATACTATTCAGAGGAAATGAGTGAGCAAGTTTCAAAGTTATTAAAGCATTGCAAGTCTACTACTCTCGATGGCAGGAGTGGCACTAAAATTCCATCTTTTGTATATGGAGACGTGAATTTTTGCCAAACCTGTCAGTTCTCATTGTTGGATTTTTGACAATTAGAAAATGTAACTGCAACACCACGTCTAATAGTTTTGTCAAATGCCTCTGACACATTCCATTTACTTTATGCACAAGGTAAGTCATGGGGTACCTCAAGGCTCTTTGTTTGGCCAAATACTTGTCAGGATTTGGATTTGGATTGTATTCACTATGTAGCAACTAAACAAACCTGGATGGCATGACTTTGGTGACAAGCATTTCTTTTTTTTTATCAGGCCATTTGCATTTAGATTTTCAGAACAGCTTCTTTTCACCTTAGCATTGCATCTAAAATCAGGAAGATCGTGCATCAGAGTCATACAGAGAAATAAATCCAGATATTTGTTACTTCAAATATGGATTTGGACACGAGCTGGATTCTTGCACTGGTTGGTCTTAGTCCCGAACCGGGGTTGACCTGTGAGGGTGTAGCAGGTTTTTGGCTGTCTGGACCCATGAAAGGGTCAAAGAAAGGAGCGGATGCATCTTAAGTGGAACACAGGTGTGTCTTGCAGTTCCCTTTATGCTTGTGCAGCCACCTCAAGGGGCGTCATAAAAATGGAACGTATGATTGTGCAGCGTGTGAAAAGTTTATTGGAAAGTGTGGGACATTGTCGTATGGTGCCCTTGCACCACAGTCTGGTCATTAGTAAGGTGCCTCCTTATTGATCTTGCAAAAATTCTGCATACACAGAGTATGCAGATAATACTTAAGTGTCCATAGGACACCTGTTAGAAGCATGCACAAACTACCCTCTGAGTATTTGCTAAGTTCAGTCACTTATCACCTGAACAGCACTAATAGCCTTCGTCCACACTGCGCAGAATTCTCACCTTCTTCACTCTAACTTACTGTACTTTGTGTTGTTTAAGTGTTTACTACAACCTAACACCTGCAGCATGCCCGTAAAAAAAATGTGCACAAATATTTTCCTTCTAAATCCTTACCTTGTGGTCTATGATCTTGATATTTTCTGCATGCCACTTGCATACCATGTACAAGTTTGCTTTATTTGCTTTACAGATAGTCCTTTAGGGCAGTTGTGTGACTTTTGATGCATAATCTAAAGTTGAAAAATCCTAAGCAACATTTTGTTTTTGAAGATATAAATTTTATGTAAAGAAAAGAAAACAAAAAGAATCAAATTAGATTGCTTTGCAGAATGGTGCAGGGTGTTCAGGGTGTCATCTTAGATGCCCGTGACTTGATATCAGCTCCAACTCACAGTAGATGGTGAGACCAAGGCTGATGCTTTTGTCTTTTGTGGAATAAACTCCAAATGTTTCTTGTCAATAAAGCATAAAGTCAAGGTTGACCTGAGTGCAGAAGATGTGCTGCAGAAGGCCGAGACTGCTGAACCATCTGAGTGAAATGATGCACTTTTTTGAATTTCCTACTCTTCTTATGTCAACATCTCCTCAACTTGTTTCCTGTGCTTTGCTGTGCATCCATCTTGGTTCTGCTGGAGATTATTTTCTATCAAGGGGGTTGATGAAAATCACTTGAGTAACTCACAATTCAAACAAAATCTCAAAAGGTGAGTCGCTAGGTGAGTTCACCTGAGCTGCAGATCAAGCTGCACTAATGAATGTCTAAATCCTGGCTGGAGGTTTTGGCGCTGACTCAGAGTCTTGTTTCCCACACAGGCCCACCCAGAGTGTCTGCAATAAAGCACATGTCTGAGCTACTGGGTCGCAGCCCCCAGTGTGCACCAAAACAGTCATTTAGTTGTGTGGAGTTTAACTGCAAATTAGTCAAACTGAGCAAAAAGTCAACAGTATTAGGCTCTCCTCCTTTTAAAAACACGTGTTTCTATCATGCTTGATTTATTATTTTAGTATTTTAGTCATTGGCATGTATCATCCCTTTCACAAATAGTTGAAGAGTGAAAAAGAAGCCGCATGAAACACAGTTAAAGAGATGTTTTCTTAGTGTTTGACATTGAAACTGTATTTTCAGCAGCTACTGGGCTCAAGATCTGATCCTTCTTTCCTGCATGAAAAGTACATCCAATGTCTGATATCTGCATGTTGGAAGAAGTCTTCTTTTATCCGCTGTCAAAGAAAACGATTATTCTATTTGCCATGCCAGCTGGACTGTCAAAGGTGACAGCTGAACGTCTGCTCGGGATGCTGGGAGTTCTGGAGGTCAGGACCCCAGGAGCCCCTCGCACCTCTGTAGGTGAACAGTTGTGCACTCTGAACACTGAAAGGTCAGGCACATTGACCTGTCAGTGGGTTCTCCTAGCAGAGCCCAAAAGGTTGGCGTTGACCCCAAATCACATGCCCCCTTCAAGACCAACTCAGATGAAAATTCTGTTTTTGTGTTTTCATTGTGTTCTTGTTTCTAATGATGGAGTAAATATATAAAGTGAAAAAATAAACTTAAAATTGCATTTCTGAGTATTTCTTTATTCAAATCATCGTGAATCAGGAGTAGATGAAAAAAATGCAGGTTGAGAAATAATGTATTTATGACGTAGAAGCTGCAATCGGCAGGCCACAAGCTCCCTGCTCTGCTCCATTCTGATGCATCCACTTATGGACAAATAGATCCACGTTCATCTTTTTTTTCTTCGTTTGAGCTGGCGTCTAGCTCAAAATTGCTGCAACATTGCTTGCCAATTTTGCTGCACCGCTAATGTCAAGCTGTCACACCACCATCAGCAACAGCATGTTCAAGTGCTTCCAAAGAAAAGTCTATGTAAGACACAATGTTTAAGTTCTGCGTTGGAAATTCTTGCATTCACACATTGCTTTATGCGAGTTTTATGACCATTTTTGGGATCCACGTAAAAAAACATGCGGCTATTGAACATGTGTTGGAAGTTTAACCAGGTCAAATTATAACTTTTGCCATTTGGATGGCACATTTTACGTTACATTTCACGTGTGTACTTAGCTTTACACTTTTTGGGCGTTTGAAGGGTTTTAGGCTAGCAGGAGAGCATGTAAACAGATGGGTGATGAGAGGTGGGGCGGGCTTGCTGCATGCCAACAGGCACCCACAGCTCAGAGGCAAAATTCTAATGAACTCCTGCCTTTCTGCAGAAACTATGTCCTAGAAAATGACTGGTTTTTTGAATTTGCCTAAAAACTGCATAATCATAGTTAACAGACCATCTGGAACTTAAATATGGAACTTAAATATTTAAAATATCTAAAACTTGGTGCTTGATATAATGTTTTGTTTCTTTTTTCTTATTAAATATCATTGGATGATCTTGAAACGGTACTCCTATTTGTAAAATGACGGGATTGATCAAAAGTGTTTCCTCCTTTGCTTTTTGTAAGAGAAGTATTTAAAAACAAAGTACCAAAAAGGTTTGGGCTTAATAGTTGTTTTATTTTAATTTTTATGTTAAAATCAGAAAACGTTTTGTCCCAGATTGACACCTCTGTGTTTTTGGTTTCTCGAGTTCTGGAAGATCCGAGGTGTGAATTTGCTCCCAACTGGTGACCCTGTTGTGGGTGGAGGTGGGGGTCAGCGTGAGGTCAGCTTGACGGTGCATCATCAGCGCTGCATACACAGTTCAAACAACTCTGCCACAGATTTCAGGACAAAGGGATCAGACGCTGGATCTTCATGGGAAAAAGTGGAGTGCCAACCTCCATAATTACAGCAAACCACTGCATGTGAGACTAAACACAGTAAAGGGGAAAGCTGGAGTGTCTCTGGTCAGTCTGGGCGTGCAGACTGTTGCCAAAACACAACCTCGACGAATATAGAAACGCTGCAGCGCCGCTGAGAGACAAGAGAATTGTGAGGTTTGCAGACAGCTGCTGCCTCTGGATTGTCTGTGTGCATGTGCGAGGAATTTCGACCTGCATGCCTCCCTGAACAGCGAGGTTCCTGGAAATTATAGGTCTTCGCAGATGAGAGAACCTGCTGATTTCAAAGACGTCCATCCCAAGACAGAAACAGAATGCACAACTCCAGATTTGCAGCAGGTTAGAAAAATCTGGGGAACAATTATGACACTTTTCAAACACCAAAAGGCAGTACAGGAAAAAAAAGGCTCCAGCAAGAATCCAGGAGTTTAATGAGGCAGCTAACAGGAAACAGGAAGACGACAAGCTGGATGAACTGATTTGTTTGTAGCCTTGATGTGGCTGCAGAGGCTCCAATCTAAACCTATAACTCCAGGATTTCATTTTGTCTTGAACCAAACTGAGCAGCAACTGTTAATCTCACTTTGATTGGTGCCAAATATGGTTATTGATGTCTTATTATGTCTCTCCAATTGAAGGAAGTCTTTTAGAGACCGGATTAAAACTTTTGTCTTAATCAAAACCAGCTTTCAATGTCTATTAAAGACCTCCAAAAGCTGCATGTTGCAACCTAGAAAAATTAAAATAAATTCAAAAACAGATGACAAAGTCACTCACATCTTTTAGGCTAAAAGGGTTTTAGAGAATTCTGTGGAGCTCTGAGCGTACAGCAGGAAACCATGAGAATAACAGAAGGTCTTATATACTCAGGCATTTATGTGTAAGTTTAGAGAATAAGATACTGCTGAGAAAGGAGAACAAAAATACTTCACTTAAATTTGAACTCCTCCAAAACTTGAGGAGCAAATTTTCTCCGGACTGATGAATATATAAGGGCTCTAGAAGATTTGCGTCCTGTTACATCTGGAGCATTGATCGTATAAGAGAACTGGACTGAGTGTGACGTCACCCACAGAAAATGGTTTACTTCCAGCTCCTACCAAATTAAGTCAGTTCAGCATTACCGTGTTGGAGCCAGAAGTCATCAGTAAGCACTGATTGCCCCGAGTTGGCCTGAGTCACATTTCTATGGCAACCACACTCACTAACCAGGAGTGAGCTTGTTGGAAGGCCACACCTCTAAAACTTGAAAGCAGTCTTATCATATTCACTCAATGGTCTGGAGTCAAACTAAGCTAATCATTTCATAAAACATAAAACAGTGCAAAACTCAACTTTGGTGGTGGTACTTTAATTGTTTGGGCTTTTACAACTTTGCGGATGAAATGCCAAAATGAAGCCAAAATAAAGTCTATAGTAATTCCAAAAATACTAATGATGAATGTCATGTTTTTTTGTTGTTCTTTTTAAGTTACCTAAAAAAAAGCTAAACGTTCAGAAAACTGTTGAAGCTTTGCAGCAAATAGACTGAAAGAAAAACCTTAACAAAGACTGTCTACATTCACTTCCTGATTGGGTTTTCTGACTTCCTTCCTCATTCTTTAGGAAAAAATTATCATCAATGGAATGCAGGTCTGTTGTCAGAACTCTTTTATTAAATTTCTGAGAACCACTTACTTCTCATACCTATGCACTGTTTTTGCCACAATTCCACATCCCACTACTTGTCTATAAAGGAAATCATGCACTTAATAATAATTTTATTTAATTATTTTTGCTCATTTGTGTGCAACCACAACTAAGCCTTTAACTTTTTCTCTTGGTCAATATTAGTGATTAAGACTCCTCATTGTCTCTAAATTTTGAAGCAAACCAGGAAGTATCATGTCTTGCAATTCCCCAAATGAACACTGGAGGCAGTTCTAAGAAAGAGAACAAATTCTCATTGACTCCTATGTTAAAAAGTAAAAAGGTGAAATTATATAAGACTTGGAGTAAAACATATGTTATTGTTTATTTTTTTCATTACCATAAAATTAAACATTTAAATTTTTAATTAAAACTCAAATCTGTGCATTATTAGGGAAGTGCAGGAGAGAAGACCATAAATGGACTCAGCATAACTAACCTTACTTTGTCCCGCCCATTTTTTTAGATTGGTTGTTTAGTTTGGTCCGGTCAATGTGCCCATCACTTTTCAGGGTTCCATCAGAGGTTGTCAAGGCAGCGTGTCTATGCTTATGGTTATAGCTGGCTCCTAAGTTTCCCATTTTAAGTAGCTCGGTGTGCACAAAATATATTTCAGATGCTTATTTACCCTCTCAGATTCTAAAACTCTCCAGTACTCCCTTATAAAGGATGGGGTGTACTTCAAGCAGAGTTTAAAAGTACAATTCTTTCACACCTGCAGAAATACAGTAAACTGGCACTTCTGCATATTTGACGATAAACAAGAACTTTTGCCCTTTTCGCCCCATGCTGTTAATGCACCGAGTTTACAGATGTGTGAAGAAGCTCATGGCTTCTGATTTTTGCTGCTGCCTCAGATTTTCAGGAAAAGCTGCGGCTCAGACCTGGATCGGGACACGTTAAAGCTGCACTGATTTAGTCTGAGCTTATTGTTTCCAAAGCAACTGCCTTCATTTCTAACATTCAGCTCTGCGGTGGCTTCTCTTCCATTTATTGTCCTTGATCTCCCCTATGACCCCTCATTAGGCTCTGCAATTCACAGGTCAGCGGTTTCTCTGCGGGACGGCAGTCTGACTCCAGACTAAGACAGAACGATGTTTGACTCTGCAGGGATGCAAACGTTCCTGAGCTGTCAGTGTTGTCACACGTCTGCCTCATTCCTCACATTCCTCTCAGGCTGCTCAGGACACGGGAATGCAGTGTCGGGCCAACACCCAGAAATCCGTAAAGGAGCAGTGGCTTTGACTCCAGCCGGGTACAGAAAATCCATTTATGGGGAAGGTTAGATGCTTGATGAGCCGTGCAGCTTGTGATGTGGAAAGTGTGTTTGACATTTGGCTTGCAGCAGCAGCCAGAGAGGAGACACAGCTTAACAACCCGATTGGGAGACGCAGGAGACTGCTGACAGACGGACAGAGACCCAGAGAAAACACGGGGGAAAAGTCTGCAGAGTCTGGAGATGAAAATACCTGCTTTCTGGGGAAAGCTCATGGTGGAAACACCTCTCAGACGCCTGAATCACTGTCTGTAAATGCTGTGTAGGAGTCAGACTGTATGAATCCGGTCTGCAGAGTCTGTGTGGTCCCCCTCTGGTTTCTGAGGAGACGGATTAAAGTCTGCAGTTTGGGTTTACCACATGTCTGGAAGAAGCGGAGTTTCATTTGAGTAGAGACAGGCGGAGTCGGCGTGGAGCTGAGCTGGAACCGATGATGGCAGCTCTTTGATAGACTCCAAATGATTTGGTGTGCATGAGGCTGTAGATCCCAGATTCTAAAGAGCAAATTTGCAAAAAAAACTCATGCAAAACACCGTATCTGCTTCTATTTATTTTCATTTGTGTTTGCATTTTGTGAAATTTAGGATCCGATAATAAACTGGAGTTATATGAAATACATGTTCTTGGTTTTAAGTCAGCTCATTTGCATGATTTTTTATCTAATTTGCATTAAGTTATCAAAGCATCTCCAGTCAGCAGATAACTGAGGAGGTCAAGTCTTGTGATTGCACGAGTCCACCTGTTGGTAAAACAGACTCACAGAGTCTGAAGGCTCTTGAAACTTTCCACACTAACGGACCTTTGTGTCAAAGAAGAGACTGAGAGCCCTTGATTTGTATTATATTAGTTGTTGCAGATAAAATATTTGCAGACACAGCAAACACTCATGTGTACAATAGAAATACATTTTTTACTTATACTTAAAACTTCAAAAGATTTTCAATTAATAATAATAAAAAAGCTAATTTTGATTAACGGGGAAAAGTCAGTAATCATTTTTCTTTGCATAGTGACACAAAAAGGGCTGTATGGTGGGGTAGTAGTCAGCGCTCTTGCATCATAGCAAGAAGGCTCTGGATCCAATCCCGCCTGAGAACTTTTCTGTGTGGAGTTTGCATGTTCTCCTCGTGCTTGCGTGGGTTTTCTACAGCCGCTCTGATATCTCTAGGTTTTCTCTAAGTGTCTGTACGTTCAAGAAAACGCGTCAAATGCACATTCTGGCCAACGGTGTTCACAGTGGACAGGCAGGGAGGGGCTTCTTCTTCTTTTTCTTTTTCTTTTTTTACCATTTACCAGTGTATGTTCACCACCTACAGTTGGAAGAGGCTTGGCACAAAATATCGATCAATCTTGCACCATGCTTTTTCTTTCACAGCTCTGTTCCGATATATGAAAGACTTGGTGTCATATGATTTTTTTCCGGTCACAAATCGCTATCCCTGATTGGTCAAAGTTCAACCTGGTTTAACTTTCAAAGTGTGTTTAATAGCTGTGCTTTTTGTACATAGAGCCTGAAAACAAGTTGTAGAAACTTGTATAGCCAAAAAGCCCAAAACATTGGACTTTTTATTGGAAGTGGTCGCTTAAATGAGCATGGCTAAGGGTAAGTGTAACTTAAGTGTGTGCCCCAGAAACAAACTGGCGACCCATTCGCCCAACTGTAGTTGGGATAGGCTCCAGCATCCCAGTGACTCCGAAAGGGATTCGGTAGGTTCTGAAGATGGATCGATAGGAGTGACACAAAAAATGCCATTTTGAATTTGACCAGAAAGAGACACAAAAACCAGACAAAGCCGAACATCAAAGAAGCAAAAACTTGAAAAGAATTGGCAAGAAACCTTTAAAGGGCAGAAATGAGATAAATGCAGACCACAAACATTTAAGAAAAAGAGCACACAAAACCCTTTCAGACCCAAATCTAAAAAGGGTGAGAAAAGACCACAAAATAATGGGCAATTAAAATTAAACAACAAAGACTAACATGGGATGAAGTGAGAAAAATAACCACACCTAATGAGTAAACCATGGGGACCTGACTAAAAAGGACGAATTTGATAATCTAGTAACAAAACAATACTAGGACTGTGCAGCATGAGGAAGAAGCTGATGGCAAAAATAGTGAGCTTGATCAAACATTAACTTTTAATCATCTGTCCAAGTTCGCTTGTTGACCTCAGATCCAGCAGCCAATAACTTCAGGACTCTGGTTAAGAGACTGGCGTCAGTGCACAGCGCTGTCATCAACTAAGCAAATATTGACCGATTAAGAGTAAAAACTCTTTCATCCTTGTTATTTTAAGAGATCTAAAGTCTGTAACTGTTTTGCACACAGCAGGAAGTGAATAAAAAAAATCTCAATGCCAATGTTCAAAAACGATTATATCAGCTCATGGTAAAAATGATTAAAACATTTTTACTCTAAAGAAATAAATTACATATAAAGAAATCTACAATAATATTAATAATTAAACAATAAAATACTGTATAAAAATTCCACATTTGAGAAAAAAACTGTAAAGTGAAAATCAGAAAACTGTTAAAAAGTACAAAATAATGTTACTAAAGTGCTAAATGATAGATTTATTTTAACATAAGTCATAATAATGCTAAAACTGTTTAAAAATAATCTCAAGTTTAAAATATTTAAAGAATAACATGTCAAAATTTAAAAAAATCTAAATAGTCTAATGTCTCATTTTATCGCTTTCTTTTCATAAAAAGTAGGATAATATTTAAAATACTAAACAACAGCAATTGTAAACTTGTTCCTCTTAAAATGATTATCTTGTCAAACTTTGCACACACTGCTGCATTCATGCCGACCTCAGCAACTCTCGTGCACTTTCAGTGAGTTAAAAAAAGAAGCCTCTCCCTGCTTGTCTAGCGTGAACACCAAAATCAAGTGTCACATGCCCGGTGTGAACATGGCATTAGGGATTGCTATAGTTTTCATCATTTTTTTATTGGTGAAAATGTGCAAAACCTTTCACAAAAGAGACTGCTAGGACTTTGCATCGTTACATTTCTATGCGATTCAGGGGTTACATGGGTTAACTGAATTTCCAAAAAATCTTCAGTCATAGCAAGAATGGCTTTTGAGTGAAAGGAATGGAGCAGTTACACAAGTATGCAAGAGGAAGTAGATACCAGAGAATTGCCCCTTTCAGTGTTTTTCACAGCAGTTTGATGACACAAACAGAAAGTGAAAGTATTCAATAGTAATATGCAGATATTTGAAGGAAGACAAACAACAGGTTTTTAAAAAAAAAAATAAGTTGGTTAAAAACAAGACAAAGAATTAGTCAGAGAGTGTTTTTGTGACTGAGTCTAAGAGCGAGGGGTTCGGCGGAGTAGCAGTGAGTAAGAGGGGGGAAATCCAGAGCGGACAGACACAACAGAGATCCAGACAGAATCTCTGCTTTGATCGCACACTCCGTCTTTCCTCTCGTGTCTGAACAGCAGAGTCGCACGCTGTTGGCTCTTTCGGCTCTCATAAACAACAGATTTCCAAATCCTAGACAGACTGCAGATGTTCCCCTCGCCCTTACACAGCCGAAACCTTCACTGGGAAAAACAACTGATCTAATCATCCAGGATGAAGAAGCATTTCTTTGATTTGATGCTAAAAGTCTAAAGAATAAAGGCAACAACTAAAAACAGGCAGAAGCTGACCTAAATGATACACTAGATGCATTAGAATTTGCAATTGAATGTATTGTCATTGCTGAAAAAACAAGTGTTTTTTTGCATTTCCTGAAGCTGTGCAGTCCTTCAGCAGAAGTGCAACTGAGTTCAAAGTCTGACAGTTAACTGACCCTTCATCTAGTTATTCAAGGATGCGAGGCATGTAGGCTGATAGCATTCTTCACCTGTGATTGGCATTCAATGATAAAGCGAGAAACAAGAAAAATACTTCAGAGCTGCATTAACTTCCTCACATGAACAAAATTTCCAATTTATCCAAATGGAATGCAGATGTTTCTGTGATGATTTTCCGTCTTTGTTAAAATCTCCAATTACTTCCTGAAACCTTCTTTAGAGATAACCAAAACAAAAAAACTCAAACTAGGTGTGACTCACATTAATGCCCATACAAATGTGAGTGAAGTCATGGAACCTGCTACTCAAACTCATATGACACTCACATAAAACAGGTCAATGTCAAAATGATACTTTACCTATGCTGAGGGCAGCACCTTGAGTCAAAATGTGAAATCCTGCCGACGATGGCCACTAACAAGCTTCAAATTAGTGCTACTAACTCAACAAAACAGTCATAAAGGTTAATGAAAACAGGGACTGCAAACATTCCAGAGCAAACAGTGCAAAAGAGGGATTAAGAAGGCTTTAGGAACTAAATCGTGGGGACAGGTTGCATCACTACTGTAATTCAGTATGCTGAAAGTGTCAAAACATTGTGCTAAATTTTGTGGGTTTTTTTTGATTTTTTATCTGAAGCCCCTTTTATGAAAGTGTATTATTTACACACTAGTTAACAAGGGTTTTTATCATTTCGAACAACAAGAAAGCAATTACCAGCCAACAAGGGCTACTCATGAGACTTGTTGGGCTCATTTTTAAATATAAAAGTATTAGAATGATCAGATCCACACAGGTATAAACTAACAACGTTTATTAGTTAAATTAACATTTTGCAACAAAGGCCCTGGAGTTTGAAGGTAGGCACCTGGTTAGCCAAATTAGTTGTTCTTACTCCTCTTTCTTCTTATCTGTTCCACTCATCAAGACCATTGGATGCTCTAAAATGTCAAAGAGCCAACTGAACAACATGGAGGGTCCTAGAATCATGGTGAGGACAGTCAGGTCACTTACTATGAAGGTGGTAATTATTTTTAACTGAGTAAAATTTCTTACATGAAAATCTTTAACCCTTTTACACCGGAGCTTTTGCTCTGACAATCATCTGACTACTGTAACTCTTCAGCGATGACGCAATTAACATAATTTCAATGTTTCTAAAGCGGAGAAAAGTGGCTCTGCCGCATCATGCAGGACTTTACATTTGTAAAGTGTTTGAAATGCAGCACTTTCTGTGTGTTTTTTAGGTGTTTAAATCTCCGGTGTTAAAGGGTTATTACTGTTTTTGAAAATTTGCCCAAAAATATCAATAACTGTAAAAGAAAACGTTTTCAGTGCAAATGTTACGTTTTACATTTTATTATTATTCAATCACTGAGTAATACTAACACCTTTTACGTTTGAAGTGTGTTTTTCATTAGGGCTGCTCTTCCATCCCAGTAAAAATGCCTCCAAAACCGGAACTTCACGTGAACTTCCAGAAATTTGGACCTGTTTGCCTGCATGAATGAATCACGTTTAAAGAGCAAGTGTGTCATCTATGTTCTGAACTCGACTCTTTTCCTGAGCCAAAACGTCTCACGACAATTAAACTTCATCTCCATTAGTGCCTCATTTCACTTCCCAGCATTCTCTTGGAGCTATGCACAAAAATCCTTTAGTGTTGTAATGAGTTACCACAAAGATGAATAAAATCCCCCCTAACTTCCTTTAAATCTTGTAGAAGTTGGATCCCGGGAGGCTTGTTTGCTGGTTTACTGAAGAAATGAAAGCGTCTGATTTTGGGTGTCAAGGAGCAGAGAGGTGTAAATCTGTCAGTTAGTGCTATGAGTCACTGTAAGT
Organism: Oryzias sinensis; assembly: GCA_037389245.1. Taxonomy (NCBI): domain Eukaryota; kingdom Metazoa; phylum Chordata; class Actinopteri; order Beloniformes; family Adrianichthyidae; genus Oryzias; species Oryzias sinensis. The sequence goes on along the minus strand of CM074498.1, from coordinate 9,312,199 downwards.
GTGAGAAAGTGTTATGATTTGTCTACTGAACTCCAACTCTTCAATGTGAGTCATTGCAGGGTATGCATACTTTGACCCCCCATACTCCATAAATCATGTGTTTACTGTCTGAAGACGGGGTCTGGTAGACAACTGCAGGTGTCAAAAACAGTCAGCGACCTTTGGATTTGACAGACAAAGGGTGAAGTTTTCGTTCTGCTCTTCACTGTGACTTATAGAGGAGCTTTTGATATTTATGATGTCAAATAATTAAGTATTGAAGGTGTTTTTGTTGTATATTTTAAAACCTTTTTAAAATGTATCTCCAGATTGTATTTAGGGTTGTCTTGAAGACCCACTCCAGGAAAAGGATATTTTTGCTGTTTTAAACATGGTCTTGTGGTATTTTCCTCATAATTGAAGAACATATATATAGAGAGAATTAAGCTGAAAATTATATTTCTGAATATTTATTTATTTAAATCATTGTGAATCAGGAGCAGATGAAAAATGCAGTGTGAAAAAGATTGTATTTCTTATGTAGAAAATAAAATGGTCGGGCCACAAGCTCCTTTCTCCGCTCCATTCTGATGCATCCACTTGCAGACAAATAGATCCATGTACGTCTTTGTTTTCCTCGTCTGAGCTGGCATCCGGATCAAAACTGTATGGCTGGATAGCTCCAATATTGCTTGTCATTTTTGTTGCACCAGTAATGTTAGTTTAGGGTTGTGAAGATCGTGTAAACAGATTGACGATGGGAAGTGGGGGCGGGCTTACTCTGCGTTAACAGTCCCACCCACAACTAAGAGGCAAATTTTCTAATGAACCCCTGCAGAAATCAACACAAGTTTTATTGGCAAAACAGACCCAGACAGTAAATGAAAACTATCATAATTGATTGTTTCACCTTCACAACATAACAGCCTAATTAGTCATACTTCATGCCATCAGGCCTTTTCCAATTCATGGCTAACTAAAATTTGTTTTTCAACTTGTCATTTTTATCTCTCAACTTGGTTTGAGTCTCAGGGAGCATAAAAAACTACCAGACAAAAGAGAAGGAGAAAGACCAGGAAAATATAGCAAATAGTTAAAGATGATAGCCCCTGTAAAAACACAGAAGATTGCTATGGTCATTTGAGGTAGTACTACTCTCTTTTGTGTTCTGACATTTTAATAATAAAACATTGTTAGGAGTAAATATACACATCTAATGGTCCCTATGTTTTTTAACGATGTTGATGCATGTATAGTTTTAGCAAAATGCCAGAATAACAGCCTTTATGAAAAATATAGTTCATAGCAACCATTGTTTTTCACGTCTGCAGGTATAAATATATTTTAAAGTATTTTTGTCTAAAACTTGAAGATTTTTTTTTTTTGTTCCTGACTGCCAAAGTTTTTGCTCGACGTTTTCTAAAATGTTAAAAAAATAACTTTTAATGAAACAGAAGTGGATTCACTTTAAGACACTTTACTTGACACTTTTTTTTTGTCCATCGGACTAAGTATGTGAAGAATTCTTCAAACTTTAGGACATTTTGTAAGTTGATTTGACAAAATATTTGCATGCTGATTGCATTTCTTTACAAAACCAGATTTGGATGTTGAGTAGACCACATGATTTGCCGGTTACAAATTCACTGCAATGCCCACACCTCCACAATCTAATAAAATCAGAAAGTTTTTTAGAATTGTCAGTTTTTCATATCTATACATTAGCTTCCCCAAGGAACTAACTGTAGGTGCAGTCTTATTGGATACGTTTGCAAAGATTCAGTGGGAATAAAATTATTTGCATAATGACGTCCTTTGCATTTTGCAATGCATTTTGCAATGGGTGGAGTCAACTAATTGGATTTCTTTCCTTCCAAAGTATGTAACCAACTTGGGGAATTTTTATGAAGTTTTAAGTTGGGAGGTGTGTGTGTGTGTGTGTGTGTGTGGGGGGGGGGGGGGTAAGAGTCAAAAAAAGGATACACCCGTCCTGTTCAATGACTGCAAGAGCATGTAAAGCATAACTTCCTAGGATCTGGTTTTGGACATCAATGAAAGCCCTGATGAGGAGTTTGCTCATCAAGCTCCTGCAGATCCTCTCTGAAGCTTCAAATCACTTTGTTTTAATTTCCAGCCAACCCACAGACTTTGAAGTGAGTTCTCAAAGTCACCCAGATCACAGGAAGCTGAGGGTTTTTTCTTTTTTTTGTCCTTGTCGGCCTCTTTCTGCTTCACCCTCTCATTTCCTTCCAGGAGACTCCCTCCCCCTGCTGCAGCTGTCTGAGGAGGGGTCGGCGTGCGAGGAGTCACGAAGGAGTCTGAAAGGAGGTCGGAAAAGCGTGATGAGTCAGCTGCAGCCGTGAGGTGATGAAAGTTACAATAAAACGCTCTTCACAGAACTTAGACAGAGGGGAGTGCTTTTATTGTGGCTGGATCAACCACAGCAAATAATTTCTGCCACGTGCCCCCTTACCCCTCGAAAAAAGAAAAAAAGACAGATCCACTCACACATTTGATTAGTCGGGTCACAGAAATCACTACTGTTTGACAGGTCCCCTTGACTGATGGGTCACATCCAGAAACCACTACAAACAGGCAGCTAAATATACAGGGGAGTAGCATCTGGAAACTATCCTGTACTAAACAGAGTACTCTCGGGTCTTTTAACTCTTAAACTATCATATTATTTATCAAGATTATATTATTTTAAATGGAAAAGTTAGAAGCTGTATAGGATTTGCAGACAAAAAAATATCTAAAATCAACAATACTTTATGATGAGCACAAAAAAACACACACACAAATGCAAAATGAAAGGAGCCCCAAAAAGAGCCTTGTGGAACACCACATCTAAAAAGTAAAAATTGCATTGATCATGAACTAAAAAATCCTCTCTTACTTCTTCTAAATTAAATTCAACTTCAGTTACCCCAAACTGTCTTCTTGTTGTGTATTATCCAATACTGAAAGAATTAAATCAGAACATTTACAGAAATTAATCATAGTTCAAAATTTAGAAATTTAGCTCTGTCAACATGTCATGATAGGAGTCCTTTAAATTTGTGTTTAAAACTCTTCCCAAATTTTAAACTTCTGTACATTCATGAAAGTAGCATGAAACAAGAAATGGAATTTTGTTTACTACTGTTATATGGGGACAAAGTGTGATATTAGTCATAAAATATGTATTTTCCTAAGTTTAAATAAATGAAAATAAATTAAACTTTAATATGTAAAAGCATTTTTTATTCTATAAAAAAAGCTAGCCATCAAAACTGGAACAAAAACCAATCCACCCGTTTGCCCTCCCCCTCTTCTAACACATTCACCCTATGACCCCCACACAATGACTACTTGCCTAAAAACATGACTGTAATTATAAAAGACACCTATGACAGAAAAATGAAAACCTTATAGAGGCCTTCAAGAGACTTCAGTTATTCTACAGTGTAAATGCTTTTACCCGTGTCAGCAGACTTCACACGCATATTTGTCATGCGACTCAACCTTAACTCTAAAAGAGTAAGTAGAAAAACTCAGAAGATTAAAAGAAAAGAGGGAGCCGTGAATCTTTCTGTCCTCTGCCTCCAGAGTGAGTTATCAGACGCATAAACAGACAGCTCACATACATGAAAGAGGAAGTACACACCTGCGGCAGCTTCCACATCTGGCTTCACTTTTCTTTAAAGTTTCTGTCAGTTGTAAGAAACTCGCAAACAGTTCCTCAAACTGAAATGAGTGAGAGCAGAAGGTTGGAAAGAGCTTCGAGTTAGGGAAAGAATCTTCCAAAGAGGGGGAAGAGGGAAGGAACTGCTTGTTCTTTTTGTCTTTGCATACCGTATTTTCCACACTATAGGGCGCACCGTCAATGAATGTTCAGGTAAGACGCACCAAACTGTTAGGCAAATTAAGCCAGACAAAACAGTCAAAGATAAGTCTGTCAGTCAGTCTGGCTTTATTAACTGTGTTCACAGTAATTCTAGAAATAGTTTGTTACTCGTTAGCACATTTACTCTACCTGTAACTTCCAACCTTATTTGCAACACGTAAAAAAATAGACTGGTACCACTAAAACTAATGTGACTACGCTGACTCCCAACCTTCTTAGTAACACGTAAAAAAACACAGTCCGACACCACTACATGTTGGCTGCATTAGCCGTATTCACAATAACACCCAACAGAATTGGTGATCTCTAACTACTTTTTTCTAATTTGTACATTTGCCCCTTATTTTATTACATTTTTAATCTAAAACCTTGAAATGTAATAGAGATTGCAAGTCTAGTTCCCACTTCACTACAGCCTGGGGGACAAATATCATCTGGACTATAAAAACATAGCAATAGTGTGGGTTAAGTGCAGTTTGGAGAGGATGGACTGAACTTCCTCCTGTTAAAGGTAATTAAAATCGTAGATACAAAAACTTCATTTGGATCTCTTTTGGTATTTCGATTTTTTTTAATTATTCTGTGTTCTTAAGTTAAGCTTTGTGTTCACACAATATCTACTATTAATCACCTGCTATTCCATAACAAAGTACTCTCAGGAAAAGTAACATATATTGTCCGCTCTCCCTGAGAATGTGAGCTTGCGCAAACACCCAACTTCCTCTTTTGGACATTTTTTCCAACAGAATTCTCTAAACCCAAACTTCCAGTTTTTTTTTTTTTTTAACTGTTTGGTTATTAGCACAGCTAACTGGAACTCAGGGTTCATTAACTGGTGAGCATGGGACCCCTCTGTAGTTTTAGGCTCTGCAGGGGGCATCTCACGTTGGCCCACATGTAAAGACTTCCACAAAAATCTTTGAACTACTGTTAGTGTGACTTTCGGATAATGTGTTGGTAAAAAGCAACACAGTTTTTTAAGCTATTGCCTTCTATCAGAAGAGGAAAACTTTATGCACAAATCATGCACAAAAGAAAAGTTATGGTAAAGATTTTCAAAACCTAAAATTCAGGCTCTGATCCAAGATGCTGTGAAGTTTTCACCAACTCTGTGCAGATCTGGGGCCCGGTGTCCCTCTGCCTCGTGGTTTGGTTAGGAAACCAGCAGCAGCAGGAGGGAGGGGACACATGGTTTGAAATCAAAGGGTCGCTTGGGTGGGTGGGGTTAGATTGGCGGTAGGCGGGTTGGGCATACTTCAGCGCACGGCCTGTAATTGTGGGCACGTGGACAAGGAGAAATGAGGCCCTGTCACGGTGTTTAGATGAAGCTCCTGTCTGGTTAGAACAAGAGAAGATGATGGTTTTTACAAAACCAAAGTCAAGCAAAGACAGAGATTCACTCTCAGGCTTTTGATCGTGCAGCATAGAAATATCAAACCACTCTCCAGTAGGTTTAACATCATAGTTATTCCTGCATTAAAAGGACGCTCCTCAAAAATAATAAAAGCTTTCATTGTTTCAATTTGACCCATTTCTTTTTTCTAGACCGGTTTCCCGCCATGCTCAGACTTAGTGACCTCAGCCGTTTGGTTTCAAATTGGTAGAAGGGGTGGGGGTGATCCTGTGGCGGGACGGGTGGGGTGACGCCTGCAAATAGCCTCAACTGGGATAAAAATAACCGCCGGCACACAGAGGGGATATTTATAGTTCAGTCAGAGGAAAGGCCTCTCTGAACGCCGTCATGTTGCACTTGGCTGCTTGGAGAGGAGAACAGAGGAAACATTATTTTTTTGCATTTACCGTTTGGAGTTCAAATTCACAGAGTTTCTTTTATTATGTGTGTCTGGTTTTTTAGCAGATTTTAGTCAAATTTACAAACATTTTATGACAAAATCAAACAAGATTTTTTTTAATGGATTAAAGTGAAAAAAAAATTATATATATATTTTTAGAATTTCCATTCTATTTCAAGAAAATCTCTGTCTGGGTTTGTTGCACGTGTTTCCTTTGTTTGTTTTGCTCCACACCTGTCTCATGCTGGTTTTCTCTTCCTTTTATGTAGCCTTTAATTCACCCTGTGATCATTGTAATTAAGCAATCTGTCATCTTTCCTTGTGTTTTTGCCTTTTGTGGCCACAAGTCTGGACTTAAAATAGAAAATAAGCTTATTTCCTGCATGTTTCATATGTCTGGGGCTGACTAACAGAATACAGAAATGCAGGAAGCATCAATAAAGATGGTTTTGTTTATTTTTGTTTTTTCTTTTCTAAAAAGTTGTGTTAAACCAATAAATATTTATTATTCTATCTATAATTTATTATTAGATTAGTCTTTTGACTTTTCCTTTTAAATTAACAAAGTTGCAGACACAGTTTGATGATTCTTTCTGTTGTTGTGGCTCAAGCTTTGTGGATTCTAACTAGGATATTAATCAACACAGCTTTTTCCATTTGTTAATTTCCCAAGGGACTTATTTTCAAAGCGTTGCCAGTGGTCTTATAATTTTTGTCGTGTTTGACCCCCCCCCCCCCCCCAAAATGTTATATAGTCTTTATGATCAGGAAAAGGTTTATAGAACATATTACAAACAAAACAGATTTTATCATGTTTCCCTGTTCTTAGTGTTACATTGTCAGAGCATGCATTCTTATGGGTCGCTCATTATAGTTTAGGATGATTGTTTTTTTAGTCCTACTTTTGTTAGAATGTTTAGGGTTCTGGCAATTCTGTTTTACTTTGAAGATTTATATGTATGGTTGATTTGATTTGAAGAAAAGAAATCGTATTTTTCTAAAATATGAGCTAAATAACTATTGTTGTAGCAGAAAAAAAGAAAAATAATGTTATACATTTATAAAGCATGTTCTTTTTTATGTAAATGTGACTGTAAATGTAGTCTCTGTGCCTCTGACTGGAAAACATAAAGATGATGAAGAGTGAAATGAGAAAGGGTGGAGTTGGTGGAGCAGACAGGGCCAGGTTGGAACAGTCAACAAGAGCTGCCGTCCAACGGTCTCACAGTGGTGGAAAATCTGATCTGCAGTCTGAGGTGACGTTTGGACCAAAGCCTGAAAAACAAAAGACGATTTTTTTTTGGTTTTAAATGTCACGCTCATTGGGGAACACAAACACACCGGTGGTGTTTTTCTCTTTGGCACATCAAATTTATTCTTTTTTCTTTTTGATATTCCTGATAAAGTTTAGCTGTGCTTTTCAACAATATTTCTGCTGTCTGGTCACCGTGGTAACATGTATTGTGTCTTTACTACCTACTGCTGAACGTGCGGACAGACACACCTGTAGCTTGATCCGAGGACAGACATCATCTGCTGCTTGTTCACTGCGTCTCTGCTGTCTGCGCTAGAATTTCTTGGAGCTTCCTGGGAATTTTCACAACATCCTGAACGTGTGTCGAGCGCAATTTAGAGGATTTAGAGGAGACTGCTCAAGAGTTGTACTGAGCTTAAGGCAAAGACTTTGGGGGATTTCTGATAACCTATTTTGAAATAAGGAATCAACCAAATATGGAAGCTAATGAATCATCTTTTTATTTTACTCAAAGCAAACCATAAAAATATTTTAATTGAATTTAAAATCATAGGCTGTTGTATCAGCAAAGGAGAAGGAAAACCATAGTTGTTTGTGAGCTGTGTGAAAGTTTTTCTTTAAAAAATCCTCAAAGTTGAGATTCACTTCAGGATTTTCCTGCTTTAAAGTGGAACTTGAATGAATGAAATTTTAAGAGAAAGACAAAAATCCAGTGCTATTAGAGCAGACGTAACAGGACGTTAGGTTTGGAAGTTGAAGAATGTTATGTCTTAGTCACAACTGCCCTTGCAAGTGGGTATGTGGCCACGAAAATGGGCAAACCTGTTCAGGACACGCAAGAAATATCAAAGTTAAGGCCACTCAGTGATAAGTACCCAGTATTCGCACCTTAAGGCCGTGTTTTTCCATGTATGTGATTAAGGTCTTTCATAATACATGTGTGATGTCCATCATATATAAGTGTTTGTGGCGTTTGTCATTCGTCAATGTGCACAGATGTCGAGGGTTTCGGCCGATGGATCTTTATGTGAATTCGATTTTGAGCTATTCAAAATCTTTGGTCAGTTGGGATTTACGCAGTTCACACATATTTTATGTGGTTTATACGCCAATTTTTCCGAAATCTTTTGCAAATGTGCGTGATTTTTGCTAGATGCATTGGCAAATTTCTGGATTTCCATGACTGTTCCACGTACGTCCGACCGACTTTTCACGCATGTACCACCGATGTATAACTTTATCATCATGTATACATGTATGTATGTAATTGACTCACAAATTTTGGGCCGGTTTAACCAAAGTTCTTCCACAGTTTTTAACATGGCTCATTTGTGATACATTTGTGAAAATTTCACGTAAAGACCACAACTTGTCACATATGACCAATTTTCATCCATTCAACATGCACAAACTATACATAGTGGCTGTGTGACATGGCCTTTACTAACAACTAGATCGGACATGTCCAAAGTCCGTAACGATGGACCAAATGTAGCCTGTGTTCAAATTTTCACCAGTCAGCAGGCTCCTCCCATTGATTTAGTAATAGGCAGCCCCCAGCATTTTCTAAAATCTGTCTGCTTGATCAAATTCACTTTTAAGACATTGTTAACCTGTGACAACACTGTTGTGCGACGCTTCTGTGACTCGAGATCTCATGTGTCAAACTCAAGGCCCGCGGGCCAAGTATGGCCCGCCATGTATGTCACTTTATATTGCCCGTGGGAGCAAGAAGTTTTTTAATGACTTAGAATAAAACATAAAAATTGGTATTTATTTATTCATATCTAGGGGGAATCAGACTTGAAATATCAGATTCGGCAACTAGACATTAGGACTTAAACACTGTCCATATAACCTAACCTGACAGAATCAAATTTAAAGGATTTATGGTAGATTAACAGGCAAACATATGTTTTCTATGCAACTGTAATTGTCACTTTAAAAAGTTATAATAAATAAATAATAAGTTATTTAACGTTAAGGAGTAGTTAAATTTATTTTTCATTACATTTAGTTACATGTATAAGTAACTATATGTATAAGTTATATCTGGCCCTTTGAGGACAACCAACCTGCTCTAGTTTATTGAGGGCCACTGCTTCCAGGAAGAGTGGAGACTGGCATATTTTTTTCAGTGAAATATAAAACAACTGTGTCTGTCTAATATGGCAAAGGGATTGTGGCTGTTTTCAAGGACTTCAAAATCAAGAGAGACTGAACAGAGTGAAAAATTGACAAATTGACAATAATTTTGACTGAAAAAAAGATGGTTTTGTTTTCTATGTGAAGAAATGAAAAGTGTGCCATTGTAGAACAATATTCATGGAATGTTCAAAGTTCAAAGTATGTCTGGCCAGATGGTTGAGCCTCACACATTTTCACCTCATCAAACTGGCCCTCTTTGCCAAAAGTTTGGACACACCTGGACTAAGGGGACCATATCAGAGCATCACCCGCACCTCACGGACTAAAAAAACTAGGTGTACCAGACCCTAGCCCAGCACTATCTGGATAGGTTCCCAGCAACCTTTGACTTAGTAGTAAAAGAACTCCTGTAAGGAGTGGAGGCCATCCATCCAACCATCCATCCATTATGAACCTGGGGAATCCCTTTTGGGAGCATGACCCGGCTACTGTTGGGTGAAGGCAGACATGTTGCCAGTCCATCACAGGACCACGCATTCACACCTAAGAACAATTTTGAATCATCCATCAACCTATGAGGCATGTATTAGGCTGTAGTTCACATAGAAAAACCTTATGCAGGAGGAGAACATGCAAACTCCACACAGAAAGTAGACAGCCAGGATTTAAACCACAGCCTAAAGCCAAGAGTGCTAACCGCTATACCACCTCAAGACTCAAGTAAAACCCAATTTATTCAAAAATCTGCAATGTGTAAGAACTGCAGTTAGCCCTTAGATATGGTTTTCATGGAGTACAGCTGTTGCAAAAAACTGTGGAAAAAGAGAATTTAGTATAAATATTTTAATAAGTTCAGAACATATTTACCAGCTTCTTAAAACAAAAGTTTGTAATGTAAATTCTGAAACTTGCATTTCCAAGTTTGATCAACTTTGACATATTTAAATACAGACTAGCTTGGCAGTTTTTCACCTGAAGTTCAGTAGAATTCAGAGACATAAGTCAAAGCTTTAAAACGGAAACTTATCATTCTGATAAAGACAATGACATGAAAAAAAAATGGTTTGAGGTAGTAGAGAGAGTAAAATTCTGCTTTGACTTCCAGTAATTCCCCCCACCCACCCACCCACACAGTAGCAAAACACGCCCCCGTTGCATGTTTGTGCTTCTGCTCCTGTCGGGACCCTCGTGTGCGTTTGCAGGTTGAGCTCCCAACAAAACACGTTGACCTAAAACACAGCTTTGAAGCTCTGACGACCGGACACGGTGTCCTCGCTGGGTCTGGTCCTCACAAAGGCCGTTGTGCAAGCACAAACACACATGCAGAAACACACACATGCATGCAGCAAGCATTGCTGTCTTCTGGTGGGTTGGTTAAAGGAGAAGACACAGTGATTACAACAACAACAACAAAAAAGACACTTTAATAATTAACAGCAAAGAAACTTTGAGTCTGAACAGTTTGCAGCGTTGGTTAAATCCTGACTAGAAGACACTTGCAACCTTTATGAGCAACAGCATGTGCAGGGAGACTTGACTGCATGGCGCACACAGGCAGAACTCTGTGTTCCTGGTTTATAGGTACAGCTGAACTGCTTGAACCCTAAAACGGAGGCTGATTAAAGGGCTACGTCTTGTACTCGGCGGCCTTGATGTGACCAGAGTGGGCCTGCTTAGGAGATAAAGTTACACTTCTGTTTGTTCTTCAATTGCCTCCTTTAATTCTTTGACACAACTCGGGTTAATGAGGTTACTACTTAGCCTTCAAAGACACAAAGTTACACTTTTAGGGCGATGGTTTATGGAAAAAGATTAAACTAATGGGATTTTATGATCAATTGAATGGCATGGGGTTGATTGGCTTGTGTTTTCCTCCTTTCCTCCTGACACCTTCTTTTGATGGATGTACTCAAATGCAGCCTGATGACAGCTACAGAGGTTTCCTCCCAACTCGTGCAAGTCTTTTGTTGGAAATCCAAAACACAACAAACACACATTGACAAACCACGACCTGATCAAATGCATGGCTGCTTTGAGGAGTCATCCCGAGGCCGTTTTTCATGACTTTGGCAGCAATTAGCTGAACGTATTATCTGCCTCCTGCACGTGTCAGCAGCCGTGCAGCTGCTGATAGAGGCTGTAGTCAACCACACATGGCTCCACCCAGCATGACAAACCCTCTGACACCAGCCTTTTCATTTTGCGTGTCAGTTCGAAAGTAATATGGTGAAGAGAAAGAAAAAAGCAAAAACCAAAAAAATTCACACTGATTCATTTAGCAAACTCTCATTTTTAAGAAAATTCAAATGAAACACAAATAAAGAAAAGTTAGCTGTGATGCATTTGGGTAACCCTTGTGCTATCCTAGGCACTTTAACATTGGGAGTGAGGTCATCTAGACCCACTGGACAGTGCGCTGAAGCTTTTTTCTTCAATGATTTGTGATCTTCACTGGTGTCCATGGATTACATGCAATCTTTCCACCTTTATCCACCTTTTTCATGGTAGGGAGAACATGTCAATGTAAGGGTGTTTTGGGGGCATTTTTCTGACGATGAAGGGAATATGTTAAGAAAATTAAGCTTAAAATTACATTTACATGATTGTTTTTATTCAAATCATTGTCAATCAGGAGCAGTCCGATAAAATGCAGTAGCAAAGCACATTTGTCATGTAGAAAATATGTTAGGCGGGCCACAACCTCCCAGCTCTATATCCATGTACGTCGTATATATATATATATATATATATATATATATATATAGCGTATATCTATGCTGGTCTCTAGCTAAAAACTGTCCAGCTGGATAGCTCCAATATTCCCTTTTTATGTTGCACCGCTAGCAACATGCTGGGGTTGTAGGGGGCTGTAAGGTAGCAGGAAAGCCCTTACACAGATGGACGATAGGAAGTGGGGGCGTGGATGCTATTTATCAACAGTCACGCCCACAACTCAGAGGCAAATTTCTGACGAAATTTCTGTAGAAAGTGTCCTAGAAAACGACACTTTTTTTTTAATTTCCGCTAAATCATAATTGAAAGACCACTGGGAACGCTTTGAGAATAGATCAAAACAGGATCGGAGTTGTGCAATTTTTTATGCTTTTCCCAAAAGATCTTGGGCATGAGGCCTCCTGTTTCCAGAGTTGGGCATTCTTTTCACCATCATGGATTTCATAGCTGTAGAGTTTAAATTGTGGTTGTTTACGGGGTGGGCCAGGGACCCCCAGTTGCCAACTTTTGCTTTTGATGCAGACAGCAGGAAGCCACTGCAGAAATCCATTTAGTGGTGTGATGAATCTTCTGAAGTGCGTGAAGTAGAAGTTTTTATTTTGAAAAATATTGGTAAATCTGTTGAGGACTGAAACTGAAACAATAAGTTTGGGATTTTAACAAGGATAAGGTTAAGTCTGCATGTTGTGGGGAATAAATGTTTAACTGTTCATTTAGACCCCATGTTTCCTGTAGAATCCTCTTGCACAGCAAAAACTGAATCTTAAGAAAGTGAAAGACTCTTGTTTTAAAAGATGTCTTACAAGAAAACAATCTTATTAAGAAAGATGTTCCATCACAAGATAATGTTCATTTAAGAAAGCAGGACTTTTAATCCTAAAGTAAGAATTCTTGGTAAGACCATTTCCATTTTGTGCTCAATTAAAGATTTTTTTTTTTTAATTCTTCAAAGAATTCTTGACTTATTTTTCGGAGGCCTGTTTTAAAGATTTGAGCAGACCACATAACCTCAGCTTTTATGTCAAAGAATGGGCCTAATGCAGACAGCAATGTTTTAATTTATTGATAGAGGGGAAAAATAACAGAATTTGGAATATGTGTCATTTTTCTATCAGTCTGTGAAATCTCTTTTTTTTCCTGAAGTTTCTTGAGCTATTTTGATATTGTTACACACTCAGCCTTCATCTGTAGTTCCTCGCCTCCTCTGTTCTCTCCTCCTCCCTGACTCATCTTCTGGTTGGTGGTTGAAGCGCCCATACATGGTCAGTGACGCAACAGGAGGATCTCCCTACGTAACATGCTGGCATTCTCTTTAGCTCAGCCTCGGCTCCTTATAAAATCCAAATGAAAGCAGTTCCGAGCTCACACTGGCTGCCTGAACTCTCCCAACAGCCCAATCACCAAGCTCCATCTGTTTCCATGGCGATGTGACGCAGGGACGAGCCCCCAAGCTGGCCGTGGTGTTGCTTCTCAACCGAAAGCAGCCGTGACACACTGAGCTTCTTTTTGATTCCTCCAAAAATAAAGTGTCTACTCTTGAGGGTCTGATGAAGGCTATCTCCGTCACCAAACAGAGATCTCTCGTGGTGTCAATACTACTCCCTTCACAGCTCCGACATGGAAAAAGCTAAAAATATAAAGGCATGAAGCTGTCAGTACCACGCAATATTTACTCACCTTTTTCCAAAGGGACTGACGTTGTAAAGTTTCACCTAGATAAATGGTTCTTCTACATTCTTGGGAGGAATTTCACACTATGTCATCAAGCTCTTGGCGCACAAAAGCAAACAGGGCTTGTAATTGCCTGTACAAGTCATGAATTATGACCAGCAAGCAAAGAAAAGAATGAGTCGTGACCAAAGTCCATAGTCTAAAACCTTCTAATCAGCCATTAAAAAATAAAGACTCCTTCAAGTCTAAGATGCAAACCAAAGCAGGCTTTAAATGCAGACCAAGAAGTTTGATTATGGGAGGTACAGCAATTCTGATATCTGTCCTAAGTTCAAAGGGTCATTAATGAAATCCCCATTCAAGTTTTAAACACAATCCCAGTGAGCCAAAGAGGAAGTCTCCAATTAAGTCTAGACCCACATGTCCCAAATATGGTCCTCCGAGCCAGGAATCAGATCAAAAGCATCCGTCTGTTTCTTCAACCCACTTCATCCTGTTTAGGTTTGGGGTGAGAGGGGGTGCAAAAAAAAGGACAAAGCCTGAACAGATCACCAGTGGAGATGGGGACTCCTGCTGTGATCTGGATTCTGTTTAGGCTGTACTTTCAACAAATTCAGATTTAGCTTTAAGACTTGAAGTTTAACCTCTTCACGCTGCATGTCACTAACACAAAACGTAGCGTGTAATTTTAGGACTGCTACTGAAATTTAGCATCACCTCAAAAGAAAAGAGAAAAATACATTTATTTGATTTGAATTTATTACAGACATGAAGGAATTAAAGCTCCTGCACCAGTTTTCTGTGTTTGTTGCTTTCAGGATTGCACTTATGTTAAAACTTTGACAAAACAATGCTTCTGTGTTCTCCATGCATCCATCCATCCATCCATCCATCCATCCATCCATCCATCCATCCATCCATCCATCCATCCATTCATCCATACATCCATCCATCGCTCTTCAGAACCTGCTGAATCCTTTTTGGGGCCATGGGTTGCTAAAATTCCTAAGACTTCTATAGAGCCATAAAGAGCTACTCAGTCATTCTATTTGCCAGAATAACCATTCTTACTCTGATTCCACTTTCTAACATCTTCTTGATTATCCTTTTTCATAATATTATGTCTTTATTGCAAGTTATTCAAGTTATAAACTGACCAATCTGTTCATTTCTTTATAGAAGTCCATGGGAGTTTTGTTTCTTGGAACCAGCACTTCCTATTTGAAACATGAGGGGGAGGGGTCACTCTGTCCAGTTCTCAAATACAGTCAATGGTCATATCTCTCAGACCTCCAAAGCCAAGTTTAGGAGCCATATCTTCTTTTAAAGCTAGAATTAAAATTTTCTTTCTTAATAAAAAATTGCATTTTGGTCACCCTGGGCCGTCCCTTTACTTGTGCGGTCATAGATAGACTGCATAGTTGTCCTGCTGCTCTTCTTCACTCCGATGCATGTCTATCATGCATTCCTTCACTTGTTCTTTTGTTTCTCTCCTGCAGGTTCTGGTTCCAGTAAAGATGTTTCTTTCACGTTTAATATGAGTCTTTTCTCTCCACTGTCACCTGATGCTTGCTCTGCAATTGAAATTGCAAAAAACCAAACTCTTTGTGCAATTTGTTACATTCTCAGATAAAAGTGTGCCTAGTAGCAACAGATCTGGAAGAAATACATTTTAGTAGCCTCTTCTTCTCTGCACATTTACATTTTTCAAAGCAATACTGCATAAATGAAAATGACTGAGTGAACCAGGTCAGCATGTTCAATCCCGCCTTTGATAGCTACTTTTAGTCTGAACAAAATCGAGCGCCTTTGCTGTTTGTAAATAAACAGAATGTACCAAACTGCAACCTGGAGGACAGGTGTACCACACTGAAGCAGTCTCTCACATACAGAAACCCTCACAAACACCAGGAAGAGCCCTTGGGCGTGTGAAGTCATTAACACAACCTGGTACATTCCTTCCTTTACATCAGAGACGCCGCGTCTGTCTTCGTTTGTCGTCACTGACATCTCTGAACTCCGATATCAGTCTGTGCAGCACATGCTGGGCGTGAACTCTTTGTCTTTTTAACATACTGTCCAGATCCCACCCAAGCATTGTTGTGGTGGTGGTTGCCATGGCAACCATACTCCACAAACCATAGAGAGCTTTAACCCTTTTTTTTTAAATAATTTACTAGCATATTTATTTCTATTTATTTTTATTACTTTATTTATTTGCCTTTGCAGCTTCCAATCTAAACTTATTTGTTTTTTTGTTCTGAATATGCTGAAGCAAAAAAAAGAAAAATACGAGCTGTCACTCTGAGGTAAAAATGCTGACCTGAACGAAAGCAGGGAATGCATCAGCTGCACTCAGCTGACTCTGCAGGGAAAAGGCTTTGCTTTTGGGACTGTTGGTGAAGTCAGCAGATCAGCAGGACAAGATTTACTTCTCTGTGTGCAGAGCTATCAAAAATCTAGATAAAAGCCAGTAATACAGGTTGCAAATATCCTTATTAAACACATTAGGGTTGCAGTTCCCACCATGCATTTGCTTATACCTATTTCTTCTCTTTCTCCCTTGCTTCTTCAGAAATCTGAAAAAGTAGTAATTACAAGAACAATGTTGGATAAGCAGGAGCATTTGGGGTATTTTAATATTACTTGGTCTTAAAAAAGCAGTTTTTTCATCTTATTGGTTAACATCAAGGATTTTAAACCTATTTTCAGATGTGACTCACTTTAAAGTCTCACTCAAGCATCTTTTGATCAATTTCAAAAGTGTTCCCAGTGTTTTTTTAATTATGATGATGCCATTTTTAGGCATTTCAGAAAACTTGTGTCGTTTTCTGGGACATGGTTTCTGCAGAGCGACAGGAGTTTATTAGAAATTCACAATAATTTAAATAAAGAGATGCTCATAAATGCAATTTTAAGTTAAGTTTTGCATATATATGTCCTCCATCATCAGAAAAAGGCCATTAGAACATGGGAAAAACACAATTTTATCAGCGTGGGTCTTTATTTAATGACAATTAATTTAATGCTCAGTTTGCCAGTCACATCAATTGTTTACTATTACATAGGAATGACGCCAACCTGCCAATAGTGAAGTATTTATTCAATTATTAAGGTGAAGGTTACAAAAAGCTTTAAAACTTTTGGTATAAATATAAAGATTTGAACTAGTTTATGGTAGTTTTGCCTGTCTTTTTCTTTGTATTTTTAGATTTAAACATTTTATTATGCCTTTACACTTTTGATCATTGCTATAAAAACATAAAAACAGTTTTATCTTCTTTTTTTGTGCAGTCTAAAAGACAAAGTTTACAACAACGAAATAGGTTTTTTTGTACAGTTTCAGGTATTTTCTTGAAATAATGTGTTGAACAAGGAAAAAAATGTCTTTAAAACAAAGAAGGTGGAAAAAAACGAAGACACAAAAAAACATTTTTAAGGTAAATTATTAGAGCAAATTGGACAGTTGTGAGAAAATAAAAGCTCAAAAAGGTCTTAGACCGTTCAGGCTTCAACTTTATTTTGATTTGCTGACTCATTATTTCTTGCAGACATCCATTACACATCAGACATTTGCTTTACACATAACACAAAACCTTTCTTCTTTTTTGCCCCTTTTCTTAAACTCTGTTTCAAAGGAAGTTTTGCCCGCTTTTTGTACAATATGCACAGACTTGTTGACATATCAGAAAACTTGCATTGAAACATTTTGGTCACTTTTTTGAAGAATCAATGGCTCAAATATTTTCTCTTTCTGCTTTATGTTTTGCTGATTCTGTAGAATAAGTCTATTTTTAACCGTCCAGACAGTGCGTAACGGAACAAAGAGCAGCAGAATTTCTTTTCGTGGTTTGGAATGTGGCCTTGCGTCGTTTGTTTCATGATTTATCAATAGAGGTTTTGAAGTAAAGAGAAAGAGGGAGAGACTACTCTGGGACCTTCATACCCACATTTAGAGATCTTTTTTTCAATTATCTGAAGACAAAACTCATCCTGACTAAAACTACACTGACTGACACCTTTTACTTTGTTGTACATAGTATGACACTGAGCTTTCTGTCCCCCCCCAGGGAGGTGGAGTTGTCAGAGAAGTCATGGCCCCCACAAAGGACAGACCAGCTGCCAAAAGCAACAGTCATGCATAGTCGCCGTCACCCCTAACAGGAACTGACATCATGGGCAGAGGTCGGTGCTGTTTGCGCAGAATGTGAGCTTCAGCTTACAGTCCAGCAGCTTTCACACAAACACACAGCTGCAAGAACGCATTGTTCTCTTGTTTTGTAGAAAATGCCTTGTGCTGCACAGGAGATAAAAAATAGGTTGAAAACAAGAGAAACCCGTTTTTTCCCCCTGTTTATTCAATAAATGCTGGAAAAAAATCCAGAGAAAACAGGCTGAAACACAGAAAACAAGTCAAATTTCCATGTTTGAGAGCATTGATCTCTTCTCCTCACATAGACTTTTATTTTTTACCATTAGCAGTTTTTGTTTCTGTTACAGTTCCAAATAACTCTCCTGTTTTACATTTAGCAAAATACTGCGGAAGTACAAAGCTGAAAAAATCAGCTGCAATGCTGCAGGCCCAATTCCACTCCTGATGGAAATGTGATGGAAATGCAATTAGCCCAGGCGTCGCCATGGAAATACGAGCCATGGGAACCTGTCCAGTGACATACTCCTATGTGTTTTTGATATGTTTTTATCCTGCAGGATCAAACTCAAACTAGAAGCAGAGATGATCTTGCCTAGATCAAAAACAAGAGTTTTGAGAGAAGGTTTGGAAATTTGACCCTAAATCCCAGATTTAGTGTTGCAGAATAAAAAATTGCGTCCAAAAATAAATTAAAAATAAAACCTAGCTGCAGAAATGAGGATTTTTAGAGAGAAACATTTGTTTCAATTGAGAATCTTTGTCCATTTGGTTAAGTTTTTGCCTGTTTTGATGCATAATCCAACTTTTTTCCCCTTAACGTATAGTCAAGTACAGTAATGCACCAGGATTCTGACTGATATGCAGCCTTGATACTCTCAGCTTTTATCAACCCCTATTTAGCTTCAGAAACCATTTCCATAAATAGATCCATAAATGCATTTTTTATTGTGTAAATACTAAAGGGGCCATCAATCATTTATTGAACACCTAAAGTCACTCCTACATGTTTTTAACGTATTTCTATCCTGTAGGGTCAAACTAAAGATGGAAGCAGAGATCAAGTAACTCATTGATCTGCACCTTGTCCAGAGAAGTTTTGCAAAGAAAGTTTAGAAATATGAGGCTAAACCTTAGTTTTGGTGGTACAGATTAATACATTAATATTAGTTTTTTGCTTTTATTTCCTTTGCATTCCATTGATTAAAAAATAAATTAAAAAAGAAATCTGACTGGAAAAAAATCAGGATTTTTAGAAAGAAAGACTTGTCAATTGAGATTTTCTGTCCATTTGGTTACGTTTTTGCCTTTTTCGTTTCATAAGTCAACCTTTTTCTCCCTTAGACTACAGTAAAGTACAGTAGTGCACTCAGATTCTGGCTGTGACAAGCAGCCTTGATACTCTCAGCTTTTATCAACCTATTTAGTTTTAGACACAAATGTCAATATGTAAATAAATCAACAACGGTTTTTTTCTTTCTTTCTAAACACTAATAAAGCCATTAGCTACTTTTTTTAAACACCTGAAGTCATCCTTCCGGGTAAAAGGGCCCCACTTTGCACCTATGAGACTCTTCAACAATGAATAAACTATAAATGTAGTAACCTTTAAGTAATCTAGTAGAAAAACTTCTATATAATGTCTTCTCAGAGACTGCTCTGGGTCTAGAGAAGCAGAAAGTGACATCATACTCTTCACAAAAGGAAGAAAAAAGCAGAAATCACTGTTTGTTCAATGCATAATTTATTTAAATAAATGGAATTCAACATGTAGGTCCACTTTTTTTCATATATTAATCTGTGCACTTAAATAACAGAAGGTTTCGTGCGTAAACAGGTGAACAAGACACCTGGCTCTGTCCATTGCAGCTCCTCGTTCATGCATCGGTTCAGTCACGTGACGCCTCCGCTGTCGTCACCTCGTTTAAGAAAAAAAAAAATCTTGCAACGCTCCCTGACCCGGAGCCTCCAATCGCGCTCCTGGCGCGGCGGCTCAGCACCGACGCCAGCATCCCACGCGCTCCCGTGATTCCGTCTAAAAGGCGGACTGAGGCTCGTCGAGCTCCCTTGGGGAGGGGAGTCGTGCTCCCCCTCTTCACCACGAGGGTCTGGGCTGTTCTCAGCTTCTTCTCACCGCTCCTCGGGCGGTAGGCAAAAGGCAAAAATGGCAAGTTCGAGTTGCGCTCAGCGGTCCTTCAGCTCTAAGCAGGGAACCCACAGGTTCCTGCAGCGGCTCTCTGCGCAGAAGCTGCTGACGTCCTGCAGAGCTTGACACTGGAGCGGCTGCACGGGGGGGTTCTGCAAACAGATGAAGGAGGGGGGGGGGTCATTTTCATGCTTCAACACGGTGCTGTGGATGCACTGAAAGTGGTGCGTTAAGTGAAGGAGAAACTTACAGTGACCAAGATGCAGTGCAAGTCCCGGGGCTCGTTCCCGTTGCTGTTCTCGGTGTCCTCCCCCAGCAGCTGCGCCAGGCGCCTCATGCCGGACACCCGGAGGATGTTGATGTCATTATCGCAGCAGAAAGCCTGCAGCAGCGTGAAGTGGATCTGCAGCGCGATGTCGTCCGCGTCCTCCTCGTCGGTGGCGAGAAGACACAGAACCACACTGTCTGGATCTCTGCAGGAGCAAACAGAAAGCGGGGTTAGCGCGCGCCTTTTGGAGCCGTTTCAGACGCGTCGCGTGGAGAAGAAGAACTTACACATTCATGAGTTTGGCGGACTCGTAGACTCCCACTGTGAGGCAGTCCTGCCTCTGAGCCGCGACCAGCAACTCCTCCAGAGCCTGACTCACCGTCTCCATCCTGCAGAAAACAAGGAGGCGGTTAGAAACCGGGGCGCGCACTGCGTAACGCATCTCCAACAACACCGCTAGCCTAAACTGCAACTAACGGAGAATTAGGGCAGAGAGAGAGCTTTCCAGACACTTACTTTTTGTCGGTACTGCTGGATCCAACAACCTCCTCAAGAGTCATGCTGAAGTCAGTAAAATAATCCACAAGCTCCAGGATAAAAAACAGAATCCCCAGCGATGCTGAGACGCGTTTAGATCCAAAGGTAGAGTCCCGGCAAAACAAATGTAATCCAGATAGGTTTTTGATCGTTGTTGCGTCCGTGATTGAGATCTTAGTCCGTGTTCTTAGTCTGTGTGAAGGTTTCTGTCCTCTTACAGTCGAAACTCCCCGCTTTTATAGGCGGATCGGCGCTTCTTGACGCGCCCAGACGCTTGCTCTCGCTGATTGGTTTAGCCGCAGACGGCGAGCGCAGCGATTGGTTGGGCGGGCGTCAACTGCCGGTGATCCCACGTGGGTGGTTTCGGAGAATCCCCCGCTCTCAGTCCTCCTCCTCCTCGTCGTATGTCTCCGTTCTCTCCACTAAGCGTGTTTACTGGGAGCTTTCGATCTGAGTGGAGGAATTTCCAGATCTTCCTGCTTCCTCTCACCAGAAACTTAGGGGACTACAAAAAACAAAACTGCACACCCACCCAACGGTGCAGCACCTGGCTGAGGAAAGTCTCGAATTGGAATCAGATGATTTTCTTTTTTGTTTGAAAGCTTAGGACCATGGCAGGTGACTGCCCCGTGTCAGAGCACGAGCCCCAGATTGTGTAACGGCAGCCCGGCGCTGCAGGTTGTGCAAGAGTGTTTTTTTTAAACCATACCAAATACGAGTAAAATGTCATGCTTTTTAATATTAGCAGAAGTGAAAAGTGTGGTTTTGATTTTTGCAAGTTCATTCTGCTTCTTAATACTCACCCCTTACCGCCCCCCCTCAACTATTATCCCATTAATCTCCTTTCACCATGCAACTGCAATATGGAGAACCATCCCGAAAAACAGTCAAAAATAATAAATCAAACTGACTGCAGACTGTGCGTAAAGTTACACTCAAGTGTTTCAGCAAGCTTGCATCACGCACGAGCTCCATGTTTCATCAGAGCTTCCTGCTCCAACACACAGCTCTCGATCGCCCCCTAGCTGGGAAAAAGGAAATCTTGCAGGAAAAAAGTTTCTGCAAAACCAGTCTGTCTTGCAAAAAGAAAGGGGAGGGGGGGATTCCTTGTGCTCCTTAGGGACTTGAAGGGGGCTTCTTACGTGGGAAATTTGCGCGCACTCGCAGGTTTTTTATTTTATTTTTTTTTTAGGTGGCCTTTTAGGGAGTTTCTGATTTGAGGTCCAGGATATAAAGCTTACCAAACAGAAAAAGTAGGTTTCATTACAAAACTATTTCAAAGACGTTGTTAACTGAATTAAACACAAATGACTGGAGATGCCCCTTAAAAACATCAATCTGGAAGACTGAAAACGAAAATAACTGCACAGGTTTATTGAGTGAACAAACTTAATGCACAGGGAGTCAGTTTTTACTCAAAATATTGTGATTTATAGTCATTTTCTTTAATATTTCAACATTAGTTCTTAATCATTTCCAGCCAAAGTGCTTTTTGTTTTATCTTTAAATCTTCTATTGTTAACATGTTTTTCAATAAAACCCTCATTAAAACCATATTTTACTTTCTTGTGTATATATTTATATATTTCTGTGAAATTTTATTCAGTTAATGCTTAAAAATAATAAATTGTAGAATGCAAGTGGCCATCTACAGCTTTTGCTGGGTTCTGGTGTCATTGCGCCATCTGGTGGTCTGATATAATATTTTCTCAATTCCTAATTTTTAACCGTTTAGGAAAATGGTTAACCCTTGTGTTATCTTAGATGACCCTACCCTTACATGTACGTGTTCTCCCTACCATGATAAAGGTGGATAAAGGTTGAAAGATTTCATGTAATCCATGGACACCAGTGAAGATCACAAATCATTGAAGAAAAAAGGTTCAGAGCACTGTCTAGTGGGTCTAGATGACCCAACTCCCAATGTTAAAATACCTAGGATAGCACAGGGTTAATGCAACAGAATTAAATAATAAAAGGCCTAATAGCAAATACAACCAAGTTACATGAACATAAAGACATATTTCCTGCATTTTGCTTCTGTTTTTGTGTATTTAAGAAACTAATAAAAACGTTACAGTGCATCTATTCACAATTTTCCCTTTTGAATCTTTTAAAACTTTTCACTCTTCATTCTCGCATTTAGATTTAATGGACATTCAAGGAATCATCAATTTTAAAAATTGTGTATATTTGACCTATTTATTTTTTCCTCATGAAAGGTTTTTAGCAAAAATGTTTCCTATTATTATGATTCTTAGAACTATTCAAATGTTTAGTAAAATTCAAATTTATTCACAAAATAATTTAACTATGTAACTTTTTTTTTCCACAACACTGAAATAGAAACCAAAGAGGAATACATAGAATTTCAAGGTTTTTGATAATTTTGTATTTTATTTTGTAATTCTTCATCTTTCTCATGACGTTTTATACTAAAAGAAGAATGAATAAACCTGTCGGCTGATTAATTGGTCGCTGATTTAGGAAAACATGAATCTCCAAAACAACAGATGAAGTACTTAACAGGATTTAAGAGCTGACTGATCATTTTTCAAAGCTTTTATTTTGACAGAGCTGTCCTCTGAGGAGACTCATTAACACCCAATACTAAAGATGTGATCACATGATCCAGAGAGGCTTCATGATGGAATCAGACTGAAAGCTGGGGCTGGGTTTCACCTTGAAGTCCAAAAAAAGCAGTTTCACCAGTAAAAAGTACTCTTTCGTAGATTTATTTTCAAATCTCCTAAAATGTTTGATCGAGCCATTTGCTTTCTACTTTATTTAAAAATGCATGCTGACAAAATTCTTTTAAAAAGTAAGTAAATTGAGTTTTTAAAAAAGAAATGAGCAAACCTGATGCACAACTATGCTCTCCAAAAGGGTATTTATGGATTTTATTAAGGCTATTGTCATGAAATAAAGCAATAGACACGTTATCAAAAGGTTTTATGAAGAATATAAGATTTCAGACAACTAAACTGTAAAGTAAAAGCATCATACTTTGTGAGTTATTGAAGGCTTAAGCCATGACTTTGTTTAGGCAAAAGGGTTTACTTAGGAAAAAATGTTGGTGTGAGCTTTGACAATTCATTGAAGTTTTAATTTGGGTTTAGAACATTTGAAATGTCAAAAAGTGTCTTTAAAAGGCTGAAAAAAGCTACAATCAGAGCAGGAAAAACCCTAAATGCACAGTTAGAGGGGACAAAAAAGAGAAACAACCCAACTTGGCTGACTGCTCCCCGACTGCCACCGTCTACATTTATGACCACGCCGAAGCTTTTCAGAAAATCAGTTGAGGCATGAAATCTTGAAGATTCCACTGATAACAGCTGTATTTGTGACCGTAGCACTATTTCCCAAAGAACAGCCGGCTCTTTCGACCCCTGAAGAGTTTTCTCTTCTAGTCTGGTCTTCTTCCTGCAGCAGTCTTGGACTGCAGGGACCTTGTTATTTTTTCCAATTCTTCTTTCTTACTGCACCTTTGAGTGAAAATTTCTTAAAAACTCACCAACGTTTGCACACTGCTAGCACCCGCTGAAAATGAATTTTGGGGAAATTTGGGGCAAACCCTACCCCCCAAAAATACTGATGACATCACAGCAGGAGAAACCATAATAAAAATTAAAATAGAATGGGGCCAAAATCTCTTATGGGGCTCAAAATTTAAAAAAAAAAAAAATCAACAAAAGCAAAACACACGTATCGCGGATATTCAAAGGAAGTTTTGAAGTTATGGGATGGCAACGGGACCGAAAGCTTGGTGGTCATTTAGTGGCAAAAATGTAGAGATCATTTTACTCCTGTCTCAGGCTGCATGGTGGCGTATGGTTGCTTCACAGTGAGAAGGCCCAGTTCAAATCCCAGCTGGGACTTTTCTGTGTGAAGTTTGCATGTTCTGCCCGTGTACGTGGGAGTTTTCTCCGGCCAATACGGCTTCCTCCCACAATCCAAAAACAGGCTTCAGGTTCATTGATAACCTTAAATTGTCCCTATAGGTGTGCATGTGGGAGTGATTGTGACCTTCCAACAGACCTGTCCAGGCAGTAGCCCGCCTTTGCTCAACAATAGCCAGGTTAGGCACCAGTGACCCTGTGACCTCAAAAGGGATTAAGCAGGTTAAGAAAATGGATGGATTTTATCACTTTCTAGTGATTTTCTTCTTAAGTTTTGTGTTCTTTTCTTATTTTTAGACTACATCTGTTCGTAGTTAGCATAAAACATTAAACTTTACAAAAAGAAACTATGCAAGACTGCTTTTGTTCTATCCAGTCATAATGCAGCTTGCTGTTTTTAGGCTTTGGAAGTCAAACCCATAACCTTTATCTGTCAAATGGCAAAAAAAGAAAAAAAATCAGGTTTTCGGTAAACTTAAAGCAATCCAGTTCAATCCACATTTCAGAAGAATAATTAGGTGTTAAGATTAACATTTTTTGAATTTTCAGGATTCAAGGCCTGACTGCATGTCTGTAATTAAAGGTGCAAAGTCTCCTGCTGGTTCTCATTCTGCGATCTTCAGTCTGCAGCTTTTCCTCCAGCCTCTTGATGGTCTCATTCATTTCCATTTCACACATCCTTTAGTACTAAGACCTCCAGGCTGGGGCTCCTTTTAAGGATGATAGACTGCCTCTGTGAATCCACAAACAATGTTATTTTGCTTTCCATAAGTTTATTCTGTTAACACAATCTATAAAAAAAAAACCTTCATTATAGTTTGGAATATATTCAAAATAAAACACATTTGTCTCTTTCCCAGAAAAGTAATACATTTCAATCAGCTAATTTTTGGTTAGGTAGTACCATTATTAATTATATCTAGATATTGTCTTTGAAAATGAAGTTCTTTATAAAAAAATCTGCTAATAGATGTCACACATGGGGACAACAACATTGTGTAAGAAAGCAAATATCTTTATTCTTATAATTAATTCCTATTTTTTCTATTTTATTTGTTATTAAAAGCTGTTTTTCAACATTTTTACTGTCACTCTCTTAGCTTGGTATAAGGGTTAGATATAGGATTAATTCTAATACTTTGATTGGGATAATTTTTAACAAAATATATCACTGCACTAATGTATGTAGTCCAGCCTTCTCTGTCAGCCTTCAGGCTCAGATTCGAGGTCATTTTCTTTCCATATATTCCACATCCTGCTGCAACAGAATTATGTAAAAAAAAAAAAAAATAAACATAACTGCAAAGTTAATACAAGCACATATACACATGTACCACTGCATTCTTAAGCAGAGAAAGCATTTTAGCGTCAATATGCAACAATGCACAGCAGTAAGGACTGTTGCTAGCCGATATGAGCCTATGACCCCCACCTACAGTAAGAAGATGCTTGGTGCAAAATTTCAAAGTAGAGCAAATCTTGTGAAGATTTAATCTCATAGAATTCCAGCCGGACACAAACAACAATTATAATTTTTGCCTCCATGATCAATTTTCAAATGCACTTCTGTGAACTGAAAGGCACGCCATCCATAAATCACTACCAAATTCGAGTTCCTGATCAGTCAAAGTTTGACTGGATTTATTTTTCAATATCATTCACATTCATGTTGAAGCCTAAAACTTGTTTTTTATTTTATTTGTATTTATTTATTTTTTGAGTTTTTTTTCTCCAAGCGCTGAGCCGGCACCCCCTTTGAATTGGCTCGCCGGGCAACCGCCCGTACTGTCCATATGAGACACAAATCCTTTTTTGACACACAAACTCTACTATACTCTTACTTACATACTATCAAACTCGTATAAACACACTATGTCCTAAATAATTCATTGTTTTTGATCATTTTAAATTACTTTAAAAAAAATCTTGTAATTTTTCTATAGAGACAAAATGTTTTTTAATTCAGTTTCTTCAAAATTATTTAACAAGGGGACATTTTCTAGTCACTTATCCTGGTGAATTTAAGATTTTGCTAAAATTATAATTCAATGTATAACTTTGGTGTCACTGGAATGGAAGATTGAATCTCTAAGGGTTCTGTGTCATTTGGTTTTATGTTTTTGGTCATCGTTTTGGTCTCCGTTGCCCTGTCAGTCACACCAGTTTCAGGTTTGTGGTTCACAGCTGTCGGCATTTTAATAAAATATATTGACATCTATTGCTTTTCAGTTCTTCTGCTCTGTTTTTTCACTCTTTTGTTGCTCCCAGGGTTTTTTCACGTTTCAGTTTATTCATCAAACGTTTTATGATTCTGTCATCAAGCCTGGTCTCGTGCATTTTGGGCCCTCCACCACCAGTTCCTAACAGAATCCTTCAAACAAATTAAATTTTATGTTTAGTGAATGTAATATTTTTCCCAAACATCCATGTGAGATATGTTTGTAAATTACTCTAAATGTCAAACACATAAGAACAACTTAGTAAGACCGCTTCAATAGTTACTCCATCTTCCTCAAAGAAAGGACAGATATTTTACAGATATTGGAGAACAAAAATGAGAAAAAAATATCTTGTAATGGGTAATATCTATGTAAAATCTCTAATGTCATTTTTTTCTTTATTTGTAAAAAATTTTTTATGAATTAAAAGATTTCATCCAATGGTTTTTGGCTTAAAGCTGCAGGTACTTTGTGTTTTGTTAGAACACATTTTTGGATGTTTAGAGAAAGATCTTTTAGTCCGATGATAATTGGGTGTCACTCAAAGTTTTTAATATTCCCACTTTGCAACCAAAAAAAGGCTTTGTAGAAAAAAACAATTAAACTGTGGAAACTTGTTGCACCCATTTTGTTTGGGGGGGGGGGGGGGGGGTAGACTTAGCTTTTGTTTCTGTGTTGTCCCAACACAAGTCATTTCAGTTGGACCTACATTATTTTTGTGAATTTTTTTTATTACACTTTTGTGTTACATCAACACACATCATTTCAGTTAAACTGACTTTTTTTTAGTAGAATACATTTTTTTGTGTTGTCTCAACACAATTTCTGATAAGCTGATATCATAGAAAGGTTTTGCTCCAGATTTGTCAATTCATTGTTGAATTGACAAATCTGATAAACCCTTTTTAGAATTAAGCATCCAAATTAAATATTCAAATATTCAAATATTTACACATCATCATACATTGCACATTTATTAAAGGCGTGTAAAATGTAAACATGCAGGTATAAGTCTCGATCACATGACCAGACTAAAAAAAATTAAAAATCATTTGTTCCAGGACACAACCCGCATTTGATATGAACATGTATCTTTGGTTTAATTACAGTAAACTAGTGTTTAGACTTCTCCAGCCTGAAAATACCTTAATCGCCAGATTCCACATTGTTGACACTTCCTGTTGGTTTGAGCCAGGTGGCTGAAAGGGTTTAATTCCTTTTCAAACATTCAGGCAGTCACCCACCTTTGCCATATGGTAAATCTGCCCCTGGTAAGATTCATTCATTTTTAGTGAGTGTCACTGAACTGGACAACACAAATTTAATGAACGTGTGTCGACTGTTAAAGCCTCTATAGTTGGCGCTGACGTAGACGGTGACGCAGAGACTCCGAAGGTCGCAGCCCTTCCTGTCAGCTGCCTTCAGTGTAACAGTCTGCCAACAAATGAAGAAGAGGCAGCAGCACAGCAAACCATCATCAAATAAAGACTGAACATTTTTAAGCATTACATCCAGATAGAACCCATTTGGGGTTTCTTAGTTTTCTTTTGGACGTCAAATCGAAATGTACCAGACTAAAGTGATAGAGTAAGGAACCGCGGTGTGATTCTAGATGCAGATCTTAGCTTTGACCAACATGTGAACCAAGTAACTAAATCTGCATTTTATCATCTGAGGAGTATTGCCTGAGTGAGACCCTTTCTCTGTGGAGCCAGTGCTGAAATCTTAATTCATGTTTTTATTACATCAATATTAGATTACTGTAATGCCCTCCTTTCTGGGGTAAAGATAACCGCTCTTAATCGCCTGCAGCTAGTCCAAAACTCTGCTGCACGCCTTTTAACGAGAACCAGGAAGACGGAGCACATTAGACCAATCTTAAAATCTCTGCGCTGGTTCCCTATCAGCTTCAGGATTGATTTTAAGATTCTTTTAATAGTTTTTAAGATTGTTCATGGTATTGGCCCTTCTTTTATATCAGATTTGCTGTTAACTCATGAACCTCCTAGAGCCCTCAGATCCTCAGGTGCAGGCCTGCTAAAGGTCCCAAAAAACCACGGCGAGGCCTCATTTAGATACTATGGGCCTCGTCTGGAACAGTCTACCTGAGGATGTGAGGGCCTCATTCATTGTCGAGGTTTTTAAAAGGAAATTAAAGACCCATCTATTTAATTCCGCTTTGAATTAGATCTCATATGGGGGATCTAAAATTCTTACTTTTATATTTATGGTATTTTACTACATTTGTATTTTTTTAATGTTTGTGTGTTTTTTTAATCTATTTATTTCATTTTTGTTTTAACATCTTAACTTGTTCTTTTTATATTTCATGTGTTTTAGGCTTTTTATGCATGAACTTATTTTAATTTTTTACATTTTAGCTGTTTTTATATTTTAACTTTTCTATTTATCCCTTTCACATTTTAAACAGTTTTCAGGTGTTTTCACACCCTTGGCCCAACTTAACCAAGCAACATAAGAACAATTTTCCATAGTTGCTTCTAAATGCACTCAAGTGTGAGAAAGTAAAAGGAGATGCAGAAACATCTGGCTGCAGCTGAGTCACAGGAAAGGTTCATCCGGTGAAAACCTCCTGCTGGACTCGCGTTCAGGGGGAATAATGTCCTGTTTGACAAAGCACAGGTTGTGTCCCCAGGTGACCTCGGAGGTGAGCGGCCTGATTGTCTCGTTATCGGAGTAAATACGGTCCGAGTGACATCAGAGCGGCTTGTGTATAAAGCCTCCTGGCTAAAGCACAGTCACCCATTCAGCTGGCAGACTTTTACCTTCTTCAGCCTCTGTCACCAAAGCCCAGAGTCTTCAGCACCATGGTCAGCAGCAGGATGCTGCTCCTCAGCGCCTCCTGTTGGTTGCTCGTGGCTTTGGGGAGCTGTGAGGAGCAGATGGAGGAGCGGTCGCCTGAGTATGAAGCTTTCAAAACTCAAGAGGAGAAGGAGCTGGTGAGCTACATCTCATTTTAAAATGGCTGACATGAGTACTATCAAGTAAAAAAAAATGACTTCTTTTGATTATTTCCATATTTTAATTAGGAGACCAAATTATATGAACATTCTTTTCTGACATTTCCATGAGTGTTTTTTTTTTAACAGTTCACGTGTGATGGTGACTTTATGTTGTGTCTTCAGATTGAAGCTCTGCAGGAAGTTCTGGAGAAGCTGAGGAACAAACAGCTGCCCTCGTCAGAGAAGAAGCTGGGCTGGCTTCCCCCTGTGAGCAAGGGTTTTCTTTAATGACGGCAAAAGCTTAAAGTCTCTGATCATCTTTTGATCTATTTTCAAGGTGTTCCCAGTAGTCTTTAAATTCTTAATTTGACATTTTTAGCCAAAATCCAAAAAACCTGTGTCATATTCTGGGACAGTTTCTGCAGAGTGGAGCAAGCCTCCCGTCCCTCCCCATTGGATAGAGCTATTTGTGATTTCTAAAAACACAAATATGCTCTTTTTTAAAAGTCTTTGTTTTTGTCTTTGTGTCAGTGTAATACAAGTGAGCAGTGTGCAGTGCGGAAAGGCGCCAGGGTGGGGAAGCTGTGTGGATGTCCCAGAGGGATGGAGTGTGACTTCAGCATCCTCAAGTGTCTGTAGGGCTCCACATTTAAAGCTGCTGATGATCCAAAAAGAAAATAAAGTTTTTAAAAACATTGGCTTTCTTGTTATAGATCTGTACACTCCATCAATCTTATTTTAGCTTCAATAATATTCTCATTAGTCCAATTCTGCCATCAAAATATTCTAAAATTAAGTGTATCAAGCAATGAATAAAGAAGAAAAGTCAAAACAATGTGGCTCAAACAGTACATTTAAATATTCATTTATTTAAAGCCTGGATGTTGGTTTGAATTGATCCAAATCATTAGAATATATAAAACTTTGCCAAATTAAAAAAATACATTCACAACATGAAGAGATTGACCCTATAACCATTCACATCATATTTAAAACATTTCTAAGTTCCATGTCTCATTAGCATAATCAAAATTTTTCCTTAAAAACCCATTTTATAGAACTTGCTGTTTTCTGCCCTGTAGTTCCTCATTGTTCCACTAGGAGCAGTAGAAGAACTTTTTCTGCTGATTTCAAATGTCCACTTCCAGGAAATATTGAAAAACACCTTTGGTGGGAAAATGTTTTGCTTATTTTTAACAAAACAATCAAAATAACTCATCTATTGTTATTCCTTTTTTTAGAATAAAAATGCAACGTTGTTGGTAGAAGTTTCTTTAATGCAGTTATACCCTGTTAAAAATGTGTGAATAGAATTTGAGACAATTATGCTGGGGCATTTTTCCTAAACCCTCGACAATATTTTTCCATCAGAAACAAACGTGAGAAAAAACTTACCAAATTATACAATGAATCACAATAAACACTATCTGTGTCTTATACAAAGTTATATTGCAAAAACATTACATCAATATTTATATTAAAAAACACACACGCATACACACACACACAAACACACACACACACACACACACACACATATATATATATATATATTTATACTGTACATATAAATTCAAGGTGAAAGCATGAACAAATGTATAAAAAGGAACGAGGAAGAAAACTGGTTTAGAGGAACTGCTTTCTTATATGTCCATGAGTTGTACTTTCCTTTTTTGTTCTTGCTTTATTGAATAAAGTTTATTCCCGTTTGAGGTGTAGAAATTGAATAAACTTTACAACACAAAGTGATCAGGTCAAACCAGAATCAACTTAAAGTGAATAAAGAGAAATGGAAAACCAGATTGTATATTTGAAAAATAGACATTGACAATCCGAAAAACGTTTCAAACTCAGAAGTACATATTTTAGATGTGAAAAAAAATATTGAAAATTTGAAAAGAAAAAAGACTGACATCGACTGACAGAGGTTATGGTAACATAATTTCCGCTCTGTTGCATGTTTTGTTGGTGCCATCCATGTGTCTTCCCCCACTAATTGTTGGGTCATCTAGACCCACTAGACAGTGCTCTGGACCTTTTTTCTTCAATGATTTGTGATTTTCACTTGTGTCCATGGATTACATGAAATCTTTCCACCTTTATCCACCTTTGTCATGGTATGGATAACACATCAATACAAGGGTGGGGTCATCTAAGATAGCACAAGGGTTAAGCTAATCCTGATTGGAGCCCCTACAGGACAGCTATTCCACAAGGAACCGTGTAAATAAGGCGCCACAGTCTGTTTTTGTTCATCCTTTCATGATTGAATCTTAAAAAAAGCTTCAACAAAAGCAAATTACAAAATGTGGCCTCTTATTTCTAAACACAATAGACTTTGTAAAAGTTTGTTCTCCGTGCATTTGGTTTTTGGCTAGAAAATTCAAAAAAGTTTCGGTACATTTATGTGCAATTTTACAAAATGCTGCCCAGTTTTTTTGACTCCTGAGTCATAAAACTATGACTCAGAAACTAGGACCATGCAGGTTTTGCAGAAACTCCTGTATTTCTCGGGACCTTGGGTGCCGTTGTTCTGCAATCTTCTCCAGTCGGTTGATGCTTTTCTTACGAAAATATGTAGTGGTTGGAACCATTGCTGCTTTCTTGTGGTAATGTATCGACTCATCCTCTTGCTTTTTGAAGAACAAGTGTGTTGCGTAGATGCTGAAAAGCATTTGTGAGCCTTCAGGATCCAGATCCTTTTCTAGCAGCTCCCTGAAAATCTCCTCAGCTCTTACTTGGTTAAACCTTGCATATATTTCTGCTATTGATATTTGCATTTTCAGCGAGGATTCGGGGTAAAGAGCAACCACGTCCTCGCACACACTGATCCCTCTGTCGAGAATTTTGGGGTCGGGAGAGCTTTTCTGGACAAATATCCTCCTTCTGTAGCAGATTGCTGCACACCTTTTTATGTATCGTGAGTCAGGTTGCCTTTGCAAAGCCTCTTCTGCTAAATCAATGGCCTCATCCATGCATATGTACTTTCTGAACAGCCTCAGTAGTGGGTCAAGGCCACTGTAGCTGCTGTCTGGCTTGCTCAAGATTTTTCTGGCCAGTCCTCTGGCTTCATCTTCAATATGTTGGCCTTTTGCAGCCCGTGCGTGCAGGTAAAGAGCTGCAAGGTGCAAGTTCTGTGGGTCGTGCTCTTTGGCAATTTTCATTTTCTCCAAAATATCGACTCCCAGACTTTCCATTCTGTGCTTATAGCCATTAACTAGTCCCAAAACGCGTCCGGTCTGCCATTCCACCATGTCTGGCTGCATCCTGACAGCTCTGTGGAAGTATTCTGTTGCTAGATGCCCTTTGTCAAACCACATCAGGGTCCAGGCCTTTTCTGCACAGATCTCTGGGTGCAGCTCCTCCTGGTTAGGAGAAGGGTGTGCGTTAAGCAGAACGTCCACCTTACTGAGGTAATCCTGGCTCTTTGATCGATCCCCCAGAAGATGGTGCACATAGGCCAGGTTGCCATAATTTACCACCAACCAGGGACCGTCATCAGACACAGCGTTCCTCATTTGGCTGAAGGCCTCGGTGGCTCTGCACAAGAATCTCAAGGCTTTCTCCTCACAGCCCAGCTGGTAATGAACAAACCCCTGCAGGTTGTAGATGTGACCCAGCCAGCTAGACCCACCCTCTACACCGATGTCCTCCAATGAGTCCCTGATGAAGCAGAGCTTGGACCTGCTGGCGTTCAGATCCCAGGTGAAGTGACACTCCAGGTCCACCTGTTTGGACCCCTCCGGGGAGGAACTCTGAGCAGCACTGAGGGACAGAACCATGACACGTTTGAAAACAGAGTCCTACATCAGAAGAGCAGTCTGAAGTTTTCTGCTCTAATCACTTTAAACCTCATGAAGTGGAAGAAGCAGAGAGACGAAGGCAGCGTCACAAGTTAAAAACAAAAGAATCCAATTGTTGTCTTCAATAAAACACCTTTAACCCTTGTGCTATCCTATGACCCCATCCTTACATTGACGTGTTCTTCCTACCATGACAAAGGTGGATAAAGGTGAAAAGATTTCATGTAATCCATGGACACCAGTGAAGATCACAAATCATTGAAGAAAAAAGGTTCAGAGCACTGTCTAGTGGGTCTAGATGACCCAACTCCCAACATTAAAGTGCCTAGGATAGCACAAGGGTTAAATGTTAGTTTAACTTGAAGAAAATGTGAAACTTAGTTTTTTCTCGTGCTGATCACCTTATGATCCATTTTCGAAACATTCCCAGTGGTCTTTTAATTATGACGATGCAGTTTTTAGCCAAAATCCACAAACCTGGGTTGTTTTCATAGTTTCTTCAGAGCTGCAGTAGTTCATTTTGAGTACATATAATTTATTGAGGTTTGAGAATTTTCAACTTTTTAAATGTAGATGTTTGATACAGATGGTGCTACATGGACTTGCTTTACCTCCCATGTCTGACTTTCTTAAGAAAAGACCTAACAGTGGTCTTAGAACCAGAGCCTCTTTTAGAGGGGACTGTTAAGGTCCAAACAGGAAAA
Organism: Oryzias sinensis; assembly: GCA_037389245.1. Lineage (NCBI taxonomy): Eukaryota > Metazoa > Chordata > Actinopteri > Beloniformes > Adrianichthyidae > Oryzias > Oryzias sinensis. Next base: position 9,278,042 of record CM074498.1, on the reverse strand, counting down.
CTGCATTCGGACAAAACGCTCTGTCTGTAAAAGCCAGAAAATCTGGAACAGTTGTCCATTCCCTGTAAGATAATGTCCTGCCTTACAAAGATTACAATATTCACCTTAAGCGTTTGTTGAAATAGAACAAAACAGTCATGTAATCACTGACTCCTATGCCTTTACTGTTGCACTGTCCTGTTGTTTGTTTTTCTTGTAATTTTATGCTAATTTTAAGTATTGGGTTTTACTGTGATTTGCTTCAATTGTGACTTTACAAACTGATCTCAACTTTTTTTTATAATACTGTCTTGTGTTGTGCTTTTCTGTGCTTTTCAAAGGATGTGTGTGTGTGTGTGAGATTTATTGTCCTGATTTCTCTGTGTAAATGCCAAGGGACTACAGATTGAAATTAGCATTGTTGCTCTAATCTGGTAAATTAATATCAAGTACTCTGAATAGGTATGCATCAATGTACATGGTCCCTAATAAATAATAAATAATTTAATGAAAAAATCAAAATAGGTATTACTGATACATGCTAACAACACTTATTTATTGAATGAAATCAACTAAAATAACATCTAACTTCAGAATTAATTTGTAGTGTTTCTTTTTCTTAAAAGTTTGCTTAAGTAATAAATTTGCTGATGATAATTGCTTGCTTTATTTCTGGTTAAAGTATACATATGTCAAAAGAAGGTATACCATTTTCAATAATTCCTTTGCTGACACATAAAACAGCCATTGAGAGAAATTCAAAAATAGAAAGAAAAGAAGATCAAGAAATATCAGTTTTTTCTTTTATCCTGAAATTCCACTTTATCTGTAGAATGTTTGATGGACAGTGATAAATATCACGTTTTGGTCGGAAGAACCCAAATACCCTAATAAAGACGCACTCCAATGAAAACTGTGTTTTGGGAGTTTTTAACATGTTCTTGTGGCATTTTTCTCATGATGGAGGACACATATAAAGAATATTAAGCTCAAAATTGCATTTCAGGGTATTCCTTTATTCAAATAGTTGTGAATCAGGAACAAACAGAAAAATGTTGGAAAAAGCTTGAAGTTTTGGCAAAAAAATATAATGGGTAGGCTATAAGAGATCATCTCTTGATCTATTTTAAAGTAGATCAAAAAATGACCGAGTGGGACTTTGAAGCACAAAGATTTCGATTTGATCAACATTGATGTGTTAAAAAAACTACGGAAAACTTAAATGGAATTTGGATCAAAGTAAAAACCTGTTTAACTGTGTTAACCAAAACTCTAATCTGGATTAATCGCATGTGAATCATAGATCATAATGTAACTAAAGGTAACTAAAGAGTGCAGGTATGCAAACACTCACCTCATCTTCAAGCGATCAACTCTGAGAACTAACAACCTCTTTGGTGTGTGCTCTTTTTTTACCTGTCATAAAAAAAAAAATCAATGTTCAACCTTTGAGCTGGTGTAAATGACGTCCTTTCCAACTCTCCTTTTGGAATTTTCTCCTTAAAACACAAATAATTAAAATCCTGACAACAACACCGAACATTCAGATCTGGATGGATTTGTTTCTCTTCAGGGTTAACAGTAAAAGCAGATCTGTTTAAAAGAACTTCAATCCACTTTGCTTTTTCTTAGTTAAAATACTCTTGTCAGTGACTTCCTGTTGTTAGGCAGATTCAGTATGACCAGCCCTTTTTTTATCTGCTGGTTTGAGTTATCAGCCTGTTTCTGCTCAACAAAGTCCAAAAGGTCAGTGGTTTGTTTCACAGTTTTGTTTATGTAGAAAGCAGGAAGAAGAAAAGGCTGCTCTTACATTAATACAAAAGCTCTTGAATTAGTTAAAAGAGTCTTAATGTAAGATTTAATGTTATATTTATTATTTACCTGAATTGAGTGTTTTATGGGGTTAAATCAGGATCAGCTTAAAGTGAAGGAAAAAACAGACTGTACATTCAAATAAATGACATTTTAAATTTGAAAAAATACAAAAAACGAAAAAAAAAAAATATTAATCTAAAACTATTAATAAAAAATAAAAGCCATTTTAAGCTAATGCTAATTTGACCTGAGACTGTATGAGAACCGGGCCGAGTCAGTGTGACATCACCCATAGGAAATTATTATTTTTGGCTCCAACCAGTCGCCACATTTTTTTTAGAATATGGACACTGCCATGTTGCAGTGGATTGGTCCGAGTCCATCTGGGTTAACATTTCTGTGGCAACCAATCAGGAGTTAACTTGTTGGAGGGCCACGCCTTACCACTTGAAAGAGGGCCCAGGGGAATCTGTCAATCGAAGCTTTCAAATAGTCATTGTGAGTGCAAACAGAGGTTTTATTTGGGAGTTGGCCATCAATATTTTCTTTCTCTTTTGTGGTTTTCTTTCCTGTGAAGGATGGTGATAGCTTTTATTCTGGTCACCATAATCATCAAATTAAAGAAAAGTTGCTTAAAATATGTAAGTCCATATGTAAGTATTCTAAAAAAGAATTGCTTTTTTATAGTTCAAAATATGATTAGAATGGTACTTCAGCTATATTTTTCAGCTGCCAAGGACCCCATTTTGAACATGAACATGTCTAAAAATGACTCAAATGTAGACAGGTTATTCATTACATTTTCCAATTTCCTGTAGCCAGTGCTTGCTACACCCACATTGAAATGAAACATGTCTTAAATGTTCTGCCATTTAACAGTTTGCTATATACTATATGCCCAACAGAATAGCATCATTTTTACATTCAAGCATCTCAGTGCACTAAATGCAATCTTGTGTGTATCTCATAGTATTTATTACTTGTTGTGACTCTTAAAAAAATATATGACACAATGAAATAATGTTTTTTCGGTAACAACTTTTTGCTTTTATTTGTTTGTTTTAACTTGATTGTTTTCTTTTCTTTTTTACTTTTCATAGCTGCATCACCTCTTTAGATTTTTTTTCTGTCAAATTCCTTCTTTATATGGGTTCAAGATTTTACTCAGACCTGCATTGTATTATTTTTATAAATTTCTTGCACTTATTCCCTTTTTTTGGTGTAAACTTCTTTATTAAAAGAAAAAAAAAAACACATTTTTAGCTGCATTAGAATGTCCTTGCAATCCATTCCAGTCCACCAGGTGGCGGTAGCGTCATTTCAGATTCGTTGAAACCCGCCGGCAAGCCCAGAGGAAGACCGGTTTCCTGTGCTGCAGAAGCTCGGGTAGCAAATGGGTAGCATGTAGCAGGAGGTAGAAAGTTCTGACTTTATCTCTGGGCTGTAAAAACAAAATAGATAATGTTCAGTTTCATGACCTCACCTTGAGTATTTATGAGTCCGCTTCAGGTCGTTGGAGAGCGCGAGGGTTTTTGTCTCGTGGTCGTGAAGCAGGCAGCACCTGAACTTAATGAGCAGCAAGTGACTGTTCTGACCTTTCGGGGGCTCTTCACGAGATGTTCACGGTGATAAAGATGAGGATGATGATGATGTGAGGGCATGGAGACCTGGACCCCCAACCCGCGAGCCAAACCGTTCATCCCTCGTCAGCAGAGGAGCTGGTATCTAACCTGGAAGTACCAGCTGACCAACAAGAGGACGATCCGGCGGTTCTGCCAGGTCAGCCGCTTGTTTTGCTGCTCCGTTTGCGGGGGAAGACCTTTAAGTTTATCCAGCCCGCTCCTTCTGAGAAATGATTGCTGAACCCCTAAGCGGCTCACACATGAACCCCTAGGCAGTTCTAAATTAAATGCATAATTCCAAATGTAATCATGCTGATCAGTTTAGGAACGTTTCTTCTTTGGTTTACCAAACGTAGAAGAACGCTCGTAATGTTTTCCACCCATGTGTAGACATAAAGCATGACACTACAGTTTACGTAAAATTTAAATGGCTTCAAATTATCAATTAAAATGTAAACCAGCAACCAAGAAGAAAGATTAAAAAGAAAATGATTGAGACAATTTTTTGAGGTTATAATAGTTTTAATGCCAAAGTTACTAATGTAACCTTCAGAATTATATTTGTTTAAAGAATTTGATAACCTCTGGTCCAGGAAGACAATACTTTCTTTTCTTGTCTTTTGTGGGATCATGAGGGACACCTGCATAAAATGTCTATAGATGAAATCCTAACTTCCTTTTTGTTTAAAGTCCCAACTCTAATAATCTTTTGGTCTAGTTTCAAAGCGTTGCCAGTGGTCTTTTTTATTATGAGTTTGCTGTTTTTATTTATATATAAAACAGTCTTTTTCTAGGACATAGTTTCTGGAGGGCGGCAGTAGTTCATTAGAGATTTGCCTCTGAACTGTGGGCAAGAACGTTAGAGCAGAGCAGCTGTTGCTGAGAGCTTTCTGTTTACATGCTCTCCGGCTAGCTTACAGTCCCCCACAACCCCCAGTCTAACATTACGGGTGCAACATAAATGGTGAGCAATATTGGAGCTATCCAGCTGGACAGTTTTGAGCCAGATATCAGCTCTGATGAGGAAAACAAAGATGTTTTTCAGAGTTGTCGATTCGAACAACCCGGGAAAATGGCGAATGCACTATATGTTTGGATTTCTTTATTTCTTTAATTCCCACAATTCTCAGAGGTTATGATGCTTGCAGCAGCAAGATGATGGAAGGAGTAAGCCCTGGCTGCAGCCTGCAGAAGGGCTCAACGTTGAGCCCGTCTGCTGTGGAATGTTAGCCCCGCCCACGTTGAGCCCGTGCATTTGATTCACCTTCGTCAGTGCAGTTGTGATTGCAGGAAAGGGGAAAATTCAGTGGAGCACATTTTGTGTCATTGGTAATTGTATGAGGAAGAAAGAGAACAGAGGGGAGGAAAACACTCAAAAAATAATTAAAGCCCCTCTTTCATGTAACACAATAAAATTCTGTTTGTTTTATTTAAAAAATATTTATTTTAAAAGAATGTATCTACATTTAATTGACCTAACACAAAATGTATAAATATTTTCCCCTATAACTCCAGTAATCCAAAATAATTGAGTTCAAGTAAGGGGCGTGCTGTTGAATGCTGTTTTCCTGTTTCTCTTTATTCTTTTTGCCGTCTCACGGCTACAATTTTTCACCTATTTTAACCATTCAACTAATAAAATGTTCAACTCCTTTGTCTAATGCCTGCTATGACTTTTGGTCCCTCAAATCCTTCGACTTTTCAAAAGTGAAAACTTTCGTTTGTTTTTTCCACGTAAAAAACAAAACTGTGACATGAAATCGTTTCAACTCGGCTTCTCCCAATAAGACGATACACGACGAGCCTCATTTATGTAAATAATAAATCTATTTCTTTATACCGGTGGCTTTATGTTGTCACAGAAGTGTTTGCTCTGTGGGTTAGTTAGCAGGTTTAACATACAGAGGTTCTGAGTTCGAAGCTGGCTTTATACTGCTGTCGCATGATTTTTTTCCTTTGCCTTTCTTGATAAAATTGAGCTCGGCTAACTCAATTATATTTTGTTACATGGAAGAATTTTCTTTGAGGTGGGGTTACTCATATTTATTGGATGGAAATCCTGCCCACAATTAAATTGAGTTCATCCAATGAGTTAATTTTTTGAGTCCGTGAGGCCAGACAAAATTTATCAACTCCCTAATACATGCACATGGAAACTTGTAAAAGGCATAAGAAGACAGCAATCACTGTATAAATTCTCTAATTCAATTAAATATTTTTTTTTATTTAGCGCAAATTCGAAGACGTCTCAATGGGCTTCATACCGGTAATTGTAAGCTAAACATACAATGAAAAATGGATCATGAATCCAAAAATGCATTAGGAAAATACTGAACTTTAACAAATCAGACTAAACTAAGCTGATATTCCTGCCCTTAGACCCCCCCTTCACGGTAAGGAAAAACTCCTTAAAAACCAGTAGATGGCAATATTGCACATGGAAACTTGTAAAACCAAAGAAGAAGATGATCTCAGCATGGGGGGGGGGTGAACATCCCACAGCGTGTTTACATTCCTCAGCCTTTTAGCATTTCACTATGTTGTGCAATTCTGCGGACTGCAGCCAGGGGTAGTTGGATGGAAGCAGAAGAATTATGCCTGGTGTGATCTGGCTTGTCTTGTTGCCATAGTTGTACGCAGACTTACCAAATGATGCACCAAGACACTGAAGATGAACGCCTGATCTGGCTTTAATACTTTAGGCTCATCCAAACCTAAACTAAGAAATTATAGGGCTGGCAAACACTAAAATCAATTGGCACTCAGGAGGTTCAGCATTCTTTGCCCTCTAGTGGGGATGAGGTGGAAGTGCATTTGCCGCTCTAAGTCTGCGTATTCCCTCTGCAGGCCGGCGCCGTGCTGTTTCTCCTCATCACCGTCATTGTCAACATTAAGCTCATCCTGGACACCAGAAGAGTTGCGAATGAAGATGCAGCAGCACAGGAGTACGGTAAGATCAATGCAAACTTTCTTTTTACGCTTTTTTTTTTGCTACAAACCTTAAATTCCGTATTTTGCCTGTTGTTGTTCAGTGAAATTTTTTTATTAGACAAGACTTTTAGAAGATTCTAAATAAAACATAAAAACATCAGATTTTTATGATTCATTCTGTGATTTATGTGGGATGTTTTGCAAGATTTCTTCATTTCAGGTTGAATTCATGCTGGAAGATTGTTACATGTTCTCAATAATCATTGAATCTTTAAGGCCTCTGGCTATTTAATAAAAATAAATCTTGTCTTTAAATTAGAACCACATATTTATGAGTATATTAAATGCGATCATCGCCCACATTGGCTGCAAAAAATGATAAAAAATCATATTTCTTATCATTTTTTTGCGCTTTAGCCTATGCAGCTTTAATCGGAAAGCAGCAAAAGTACCAGCCTGCATGAGTCTTCTCCAGTGAAACCACAACCCAGAATGCAGCAGTGATAAGGAATAGAAAAACACTGAATAAATTGTTGGGAAAAAAAACTGAAGTCGATACGGTCGCCGCCATGTTGAAGACAAAGGCCGTCAGTAGGCAGTGTTTGGTCGGAGTTGTTTTTACTCGGCGTTTCTATGGGAACCCTTCTCCACAGGGAGCTTGTTGGATGACCACATCCCTGCCACTTGAAAACGTGCTACAGAAAATCAGTCAAACATTTCAAACTGTTCCACGTCAGACCACAAACTTTCGTTGAGGCATCTGATTGGTCAATTTATAACTTAAATAACTTGCACTACAGAAAAGATATCATAAGAAAATAATTAGGATTAGCCAGAACTTCTGACAAATGGCTGTTTATTTCTTAAGTCTATTGGATTTTGGCTTTTGGAGCCAGCAGGTATTTCCTGTTTGGAACGTGAGGTGGAGGAGTCATTCAGTCCAGTTCTCATATACAGTCAATGATTGTAAAGTTACTGGGGATGTTATGAGTAAAATATCTCCAAAAGTTCAATAATAATGCCTTACCCTGCGTAGTTAAAGCATCAAGGCATATGTTTCTGTCAGAAATAGAATAATTCTGAATTATTAATAGGATACTGTAGGAGTGAGAGCTTATAGCGGAGGTTTTGTTTATTTAGGTTTATCATTAACTAATAATGTTAAAGCAAAATGAGTGAATGAAGGACAACTTTCAAATTATCTCTAAAATAATTTGCTGTAGAAGATGTTATCCCCAACATGGAGACCCCACAGAGGCCAGCTAACAGACGCAAAGTCCTGGACATCGAAGTCTATTCCAGCCGCTCCAAGGTCTACGTGGCTGTTGACGGCACAACTGTGAGTGACTCCACCACCGGCGCACTGATGAAACCACAGACCTTCGACTGACTTAACTGCGCTGCTCGTCTGCAGGTGCTGGAGGACGACATGCGAGAGCAAGGCCGAGGCATCCATGTGATAGTCCTCAACCAGGCGACAGTGAGAAACCGATCCCCGTGTGGTTGTTTTTCATGAGAAAGCAGAGGAGAAGTTGTTTCTGTTCAGCATTTAGCCTTTTGATTAACATTAGTCTTTTTTTCCACACTAGTTGAGCAAAATCTCGTTTCAGTTTTTGAAAAGAAGAGCTGATGGTAGAAAAAGAAAAAAAACATTGAAATCTTTATTTAATTAAGTCAACAGCAAAATGCTCAAATGACATTTTATGTTACAGCACGACTTCAAAAAGTCAAAATCTCAAAGTGTAAACATGTCATAGGAGGTGTTTCAAACCGGTCTTTGCACAAATTAAGTTGAATAAACTTGATCTTGAACAGAAATAACAGAAATCCTGGTAGTATTTGCAAAATGTTATGATGTCAGTATTTTTTTGTTCTGTTTTTTGTTAGAAAGTTCTGGTAAAACAGTCTGTTTGTGTGTCCCAGGGTCATGTGATGGCCAAGAGAATTTTTGACACCTACTCCCCACATGAGGACGAAGCCATGATCCTCTTCCTCAACATGGTGACTCGAGGAAGAATCCTCATTTTCACCATAAAGGTCGGCTACATCTCTCTCTCTCTCTCAAGGAGATTTTTGAGGTTTCTTATTTCTGACCCCAACTGAGTTTGTCTCACAGGACGAGGGAACTTTCCACCTGAAGAACGCAGCAAAGAACCTGCTGAAAGGTCTGGGCAGCCAGGCGTCCCTCAGCCTCAACTGGAGAGACATGTGGACTCTGGTGACCAAGAAAGGAGGTGGAGAAGCTTACTTCATGCTGAACGCTCTATGATTTTATTCTTTTAGCAGAATGATGTCATCATCATTAATACATATTATGTATATTTATTAGTTGTACTGAAGTATTCATTACTACATATTATTTATATGTATTAGTTATACTGAAGTATTCATTAATACATATTATTTATATGTATTAGTTATACTGAAGTATTCATTACTACATATTATTTATATGTATTAGTTATACTGAAGTATTCATTAATACATGTTATTTATATGTATTAGTTATACTGAAGTATTCTTTAATACATATTATTTATATGTATTATTTATATTGAAGTATATAAACAGAGAAAAGATTTTACAAAAGAACTAAGAAATTAAATTTAAAATAACTGCTTAATTATCTTTACAGAGATATTCTAAAATACTAGAAAAACTATTTAATTCTAAATGCACCTCAAGATGGACCTAAGAATTAAATATGGTGAAACTCAACTGAAACCAAAATGCCTCAATCAAAGATACAATTTCTTTAGAAAATGCTAAATGATTAAGCTAATTTTGTAAAATCATCTAAAAATGATTAAATAAATGCAAAACCAACCTCAGTCATTAAAAATAAATGAATTAAATAGTTTATTACTAGTTTATCACTGCTGCATAGTGTTGTTTGGCAAAATGGTTGTTTTATGGTGGAATGTAAAAGTCTGGATTTATTTAATAAAGCATCTATAAAAAAAGGTAATTTTTCATTTTTAATTGCAAAATCGTTTTAATCCTGTTGGACATTTGAAAGAAAATCTAGAAAAAAACAAAAGTCAAAAGATGGATTCTGTATTTATTTGGTGGAATAGATATTTTAAGTTTTTTTTTAGTGTAAGAAAAAAGAAGAAGCACATGTTCATTTATTTTACTCATTCTACAAAATGCTCTTGTTGTGATTTTTGACATTGATGGAAGGGACACTGATTGGTCCTGTGTTCATGTCTCCAGGTCAGGTCTACGGAGAGAAGCATTCCAAGTCTCCGGCTCTGTCCACCTGGGGGGACCCGGTGCTGCTGAAAACAGAGGTGCAGCTGACGGCCTCAGAAGGTTCGAGTCAGACGGAGCATCAGGGAAAACTGAAAAATCCCAAAGTGCATTTAAAACCATTTCATCAAGACTTACTTTTATCTGTTTTTTCGTGCTTTTAAGTTTATTTAAAGGCTCTTCCAGAGTGTCTGAAAAGCTTTTTTTTTGTCGGTTGTGTATCTTGCTGCAGTGCTTATTAACCTTGTGCATTCTTGTGTGGTGCAGAAGCGGAATGCCTCTGGGCTGACACGGAGCTCAACAGGAGAAGGAAACTCTTCTGCAGCAAGGTGGAGGGATACGGCAGCATCTGCAGCTGCAAAGACCCCGCCCCCATTGAGTTCAACCCCGACCCTGTACGGCCGTAAACCCTCCACTCACTTTTTCACAATGAGATCATTAACGCCTTAGTCACAACTCCCCTTACGGGTGGATATGGGCTGTCTGCAGGGGAAAAATGGGCAAACCTGTACAAGGCACCAGGAGATATCAAGGTTGTAGATCGCTTGTAGAGTGAAAATGCTCGGCCACATTTTTTCTACAAGCACGCGGTGGGCGATAGACGAACACTTGTACAACATGTAAGGGTGAACAGTAGGTGAAATGCAGGCCTGTGGTACGGCGTGTTTTCATTTTCTTAAACCTCCCCAAATCCTCCACACTCTGCCAGAGGCAATGTGCCTTGAAAGTTAAAACAGTTTAACTTTGACCAATCAGGGGCTCTGATTTGGTAGTGACTCATGGATGGCGTCCCTTTTAATTCACAGAAGAATGAATGATTGCGTTCTGTGCCCGGTTGGAATTCTATGACACCAAATCTTTCATAAATGGGAACAGAGCTGTGACAGAAAAAGCCTGAAGCTAGATTCATGAGATTTGTGCCGCTTCAACACTGCGTGCCAAGCCTCTTCCAGCTGTAGGTACACGCGCTAACAGCCACAGTCCAGTGTGAACACCATATGCCAAACGCGCCACACTTGTCCTGCCTGAACGTAGCAGTAGAAATGATAACACTAGTTTATGCGGCCATCATACGGGCGTCCTACTGGCATTTGTGTATCATCTGCACAACCTGCATGCTCAGTAAGGGCCCAGTACACACACACCTTACTAACGACTGGAGTGTGGCATAAGGGCACTCACTGACCTTCCGTGCCTTTACGTCATAAAGGAGTTGACATTATCCTTGCACTCCCCGCAAGATTCATCCACTCCTCTACAACCCTCCACGGGCCGGACAACCAAAAAAAACCTGGAGCGCCTGTACGGGTGCATGTGACTAAAGCTCGAGCTACATTTGATACAGGAATCATTTTAGGAGAACAAATAAAGTCACACATTTCCTAGATATTGTTTTTTTTGTCTTATAATAAAATGTCCTCATTTTTGAAGAATCTGTATTTAACTTGAGAAAAGTTTGTTTAGAAAAAACATGGCGTCTGAATTATTCTGGTTTCAGGTTTAGAATAAAAGTGCACTCAAACTGCTTCAACATGTGCTCACATTAAATAATCTGTGGACTTTCTCTCCGCTTTTAGCTTCCAAACAACAATGTCTTCAATGTCCCAGTGGCTGTTATCGCAGGAAACAGACCCAACTACTTGTACAGGTGAGAAATTAAAGCAGCCTGATTCCACACGTGCTTAAAAACATTTTTTCTTTACTATTTAAAGTCACTTCCAAATCCTTTTTGTATTCTTAGCTGAAATAGCTCCAACTGTTAAAAGCTAAAGGCACGTTCAGGTAAACCTTTGCTGCAAAAACATCAACTTTTTAAGGAATTCTTTGATGATTTTAAGTCTCAATTTTCAGCCCTCGTGTCCAAAGTCACCTTGCCTCTGACTGATTGTTTTAATGTGCAAATAAAAGGAATAAATGAGCTTAAAAGTTTTAAAATTGTCAAAGTTAAACAGTCGTCTAAAAAAGGCTCCCCCAAAAATTTGACAAATTTAACCAAATCAGCAATCATGTGGTGTAGGTTTTGCTACGGTTCTGAAATAAAAAAAAAATACCTGTAGCCAAGTGTTAACATTATTCTGAAGGAAACTACAACTAATAACTTTGTTTTTGTTCTTTTTTTCAGGATGCTGAGGTCGCTTCTTTCAGCTAATGGCGTCAACCCCCACATGATCACCGTCTTCATTGACGGATACTATGAGGTCCATTTATTGTTTCATTCATCACAATTTATTGTTTCTGGAATGAATTTGTGGGTTTTTTTCCCCCTTTATTTTTGAGGCACCTGTTCAAACACTGTTCAGGCTCCTGAACCGTTAAAAAGTACTGGAGACGCTACATTTAGCAATGTTGGAAACAAACAGAACTTTATTTCCTCAGCCTGCCCTCAACTCAGAAGCTATTTGCCTGCTGCTCTGCAGAAGCTATGTCTTAGAAATTGACACAGGTTTTTTTGATTTTGGCTACAAAAGAAAAGCAGGATCAGAATTAACCCATAAGAACCCATGGTGACATCAGTGTAACAGAAAAATATCAGAAATACATCCTGTGGTCCACTTGGTTTATAGTAAAAGGCACATCATTTTATTATTTTAGAAAAAAATGGGTCTTAAAACCCACTGGGAACACTTTTATATTGGATCAAAAGAGGATTGGAGTGGGACTTTAATGCCTTTGATCGCCCGCCCCAGATCTAACAGGGTTATAGATCTGTTTTACTGTGAATTCACGCTCAGCAACACAACTTCAGTCAATTTCAGGAGCAAAATCTTTTTTTTTTTTTTTAATATGCAGATCAGGTAAAATATTTCAAATTGTGATTTATTTCTTTTTTTTTTAAACCAGGAACCGATGGATGTGGTGGAGCTGTTTGGACTGAAGGGAGTTCAGCACACACCAATCAGCATCAAGAATGCCCGGGTGTCCCAGGTAAAGTGCAGTAAGACCTGAACATGTTCAGCATCAAAGAGAGACAGGGATGCTTGAGCCTATCCCAAATACTTTAGAACAAAATTAGTCACAAAATGATTCTCAGAAAACTGTAAGCCTTTTGAATAACTTCCCAATTAGCAGGAATGAGCTATTCTTTAGCTTTACAAGCCAAAAGAGTTCATTACTGTAAAAATAAAACGGGACTGCACTAATAGAGAAAGTGATCCCTAATTTTTGTTTGAATGTCACAGTTAATATTCATCTGTATGGTTGCATTACACTTTCCGACAGTTTTTGAACAACCATGAATACACAGTTGCATGAACGTGTCCTGTGCTACATTTTGGCTCGGCAGTACAAGTGTCCACTTTCAATGAAAGTCTATGTAAACACACATATATGCACATTTCAAGGTTCAGCGTGAGATCTGAGGGTTCTGCCCCAGGAACATTTTGAAAATGAGGACATTTTGTGCATTTTCCAGGCATCTGGGGCATTATCTCAGTTGATTTGAAGCAATCGCAAGTTATATCGCAATACTGACCACTAATATAGCACATGCCGAGTTTTCCTCGTGCAACCCTAATAAATTCACAAAGTCAGCGAAGAGATTTGCAGACTCAGCTTAATTTTGGTTTCGAGTGCATCGTAACAAACATTTCTGAGTCAATGAAGTAAACATCAGAATGTTTTTCTCAAGGTGAAAATAAATTCATGATAACATCATACATTATAGTTATCCCAAAAAAAACATAATTCAAACAAATAAAATGTACATTTTAAATGTTATTTAAAAAACTTCCTGCACCCAAATCTCAATGCTTTAAGTTACACAATCAAAATGTGTATATCACATTCAACTTTTCCTCAGATGTACACCTTATTTAAAATATTGGCTCCAAAATGTGACCTCAATTGTTCTTTTAAAAACATAATTTGAACATTTTAATCCATTAAAATGAGTGGTAAAGAGTTCCACACTGTTATGGCTCTAAAATTCAGGGTTTTGAAGAAAATTGGTCTTAGCTTTTGAAATCTGAAACTGGTTCAAACTAAACCCTGTTCTCTCCTACTTCAATTGAAACAGACAGAACTTAATGATGCTCTGTCAGGAACTTTAGGCCATCTGAGGTCAGCATGTTTGTCGTGCATGGTGTTGTTTGTACATCTGAGTTCTAAACGGGCAGCTTTATTTTGCATTACCTGGACTTGATCTACGTCTATTTTTCTCAGCAGTAGCCCATATTGCCAGGCAGTAATCTAGTTGGGAGATGACCAAAGTCCTGAAAACTAGTCTGGCTGAGTCAAGGCTTGGCTTCTGTTACCTGTTCTACACTCTGATTCTACAAGTTAACATCTCTTTTCAGAGTTTAACATGTTTTTGAGATGTTCAGAGCCAACTTGTTTTCAATAACCCATTATTACATTACCCATACATATACATTATTACATACAGCTTAAAACAGATGACAAGTCCGCAATGGTTCTTGCAGATGCATAAACAGTGGTATCGTCGACATATGTAACTCATTTGGAATATTTGAGAACTGGTCATCAGTGTAGTTACTGCATAATAGAGGAGCTAGGCAGCTGCCTTGTGGTTGGTTAATAAACATTTTATTTTTTTTGGACAAGCCTTGAGCTTAAGTGAGGTGACAGATGCGCATATCACATCTGCTGTAAACGCAGTATTAATCCTCAAAATAATAGTCATAGTTTTTGTGTTGTGTCTTGGTTTTACCCTATATAATTTAAACACGTTGGGTTTATGAAACCACTTCAGACCTCCACCAACTCTAAACCTCTGATTTTATTTTGTTATCTCAGCACTACAAGGCGAGTCTGACCGCAACTTTTAACCTCCATCCGGTGAGTCTCACCTCCTCCGCGGTTATCAGTTTGCCTCTGCGTAGATCAGATCTAGCCGGGTCACTGATTGTTCATCTTATTAAAATTAGGAAGCCAACTTTGCTGTTGTACTGGAAGAAGACCTGGATATCTCCATCGACTTCTTCAGGTAGGTCCTGACACCTGCTGTCGAAGATGATCAGATAATCAAGCAATTAACAAGGAGGAGGAGGAAGAGGAGGGCGACGAGATCTTCTTTTAAAATGGACTCTAGTTAAATGTGACTGCACCGAGCTGCTTTTTTGTGTCATCATAAATCAAAGGAGCATTAAAGAGCTTTTTTTGATGGCCACTGTTGGTGTTTCTAATGAAGCTTCTCTGGTTTTACTCCAAACAATAACCGTAAGGCCACTGAACCACTAGGTGGCAGTAGACCCACTCTGGTGAAGCAGCTCTGCAGGTTTTCTTTGTTAGATCCTTCCTGCTTTGAACACATTTTTTTTTAGCCCTAAAAGCTCAATTTTCCCTCCCGTGCAGCTGATCCGTTTGAAGATGGTTTCAGAGGCACTCACCGCTGTCATCTCCTTCCATTAGTGCAATTGAGCTTTCAGCTGTCAAAAAATAACCAGCTTTCTTTACTTTTCTGTCACAAGGGGAGTCCATCCATAATCCCATCCAGATGTTGTCTTATCAGATATGTAGTTTTTATTGTGAACACTTTCTGTAGCTCTGTATTCTGAACAGAGATGTGCTTCTTCTTTAAATCCTTAAATTCTTCCTGTTGTAACACAGCTCTATTACAGAGACAGTTCAGTTAGTGAATGGTTGTAATGAATGGATCTGATGTTTGCCATTGGTTTTGACAAGTTTTTGTCCTTCTTATGTTCAGTTTCCTGAGTCAGACCATCCACCTCCTAGATGAAGACGACAGTCTGTACTGCATCTCTGCCTGGAATGATCAGGTAAGCTAGGACTGACGGACTCGCTTACCTTCTCTGTGTAAATATAAACACGAGCTAAGCTGGTTTTGGTTATAATTCAAGGCTTGTTATAATTTACATTGATGTATATTTTGGAGTATAATTTTTTATTTTTATTTTTTGGTTTAAATGTTTATTTTCCCCACTAATAACCACTAGAGGGCACTGTAGGTGTGTGTATTTTTTTTACTTCCGACATAAACACAGAAGAAGCGCTCTGTCTAATCAGTGGAGTCCAAAACAAACAGAGAAGAATATGATTGTTCTTCTCCTGAACTTTATAATATTTTTAGGACAGATCATCATTCAGATGCAGCTCCTGCAGCAGATGCTGAACCTCACAGTACCAGGAGGAGAATCTCTGGATGATGTCATGAAACCAGACGTGAAGACATAGAGGTCTTCGAAATAAATAAACCTGATTTCTCAACATCCAAATCTTCCATGCATTGTAAATGAGATATACACAGACAAAGCTAGTACCGGTAGTGATGAAGAATATAACTTTTGACAGTATCTCCTCCCACACGCAGCACGAGCGTCTAGTTTATGAACCTATTTTTACTGCGAATTTAATGCATGTCAAAAAAGAGGCGGCCGACGCGAGTTTGACTCGCAAATTACTTTCAGTGTGAATGCAGCTTTAGACTTTCGTTGATTCAAACCCTAAGAAGAGCAGCTGCTTTAAGGAGTTAAGTTACAAGACAACCTTTTGACTTTAAAGTCACAGATGTTGCTGTTGTTATTTAGGGGTACGAGCACACAGCAGAGGACCCATCCCTGCTCTACAGGGTGGAGAGCATGCCGGGTCTGGGCTGGGTTCTCAAGAGGAGCATCTACAAAGATGAGCTGGAACCAAAATGGCCGACACCTGAGAAGGTACAAAGCACCCTTTGATTGTTCTTTTATTGTTCAAAACAGTCAAATCTTTGGTAAATTGAGTCTTCCGAGCATTTTAGTGTTTTAGCAAATTTCGTTGAACTGTTCTTCCTTTGATGCTGATTGGATTTGGGTCTTTACAAACCATCTCATTCCTGTCCTTGTGATACCGTGTTGTGTGTTGTAGCTATGGGACTGGGACATGTGGATGAGGATGCCGGAGCAGAGGAGAGGCAGGGAGTGCATCATCCCCGACGTGTCGCGCTCGTACCACTTCGGCATCATCGGCCTCAACATGAACGGCTATTTCCACGTAAAATCTTCAAAAAAAATGTGTCTTACTTCTGTGCACGTCTCAAAACCAAGAACACTGTAGCGCACAATTCCTACAGCTCCCAAATCTAATTCTGAAGGAGTCAAAATTGAGAAAAAAAGAAGGAGAAAAAAAGGGATCCTGATTGTTTTTTTATTTTATTTCACCTCTGCGTTTTGGTTTGTAGGAGGTCTACTTTAAGAAGCACAAGTTCAACACGGTTCCCAATGTGCAGCTGAAGAACGTGGACAGGTGAGTCCACCTGCTGGCCTGATTCTTGAATCTTTCGAACCCTGGACACTGATCGGTTTTCTTGGGCTCTACAGTTTAAAGAAAGACGCCTATGAAGTGGAAATTCAGAAGCTGCTGAAGTGAGTCAGTGAGTTCTTTAAAAGTCTCCTGAACGGTTGGCGAAAGGCTGAGTGATCGGGTGGGTTTGTGTTACCAGAGAGGCAGAGGTGCTGGACCACTCCAAAAACCCATGTGAGGACTCATTCGTGCCAGACACTGAGGGGAAGACTTACGTCATGTTTGTGAAGATGGACTCCGAGGCGGACACGACCACGTGGACCGAACTCGCCAAGGTAGAAACGCCTCTGAGCCGCTGGAGAAGTTTGGCTTTTGTTGAAGGATCTGGAAGCATTCTCCTCTCGTCCCGCAGTGCCTGCATGTTTGGGACCTGGATGTTCGAGGATATCATAACGGCCTCTGGAGGCTCTTTAGGAAGAGAAATCACATCTTGGTTGTGGCTGTGCCCATCTCCCCTTACTCGTGAGTAATACTTGGACGCCAACGCAGGCCAATGTTCAGATTAGATTTGGGAGTTGATTCTCTGTTCCAGTCAAAGCGCAGCAGTTTAACCCCGTAGCACCCAGAGCTTTAGCTCCAATGTTGACAATCTCCTGACTATTGTAACTCTTCAACTGTTTATGCAATTAACATATTTCCAGCTGGTTTAGAAGCGCAGGAAACCGCTTTTCTTTTCTTTATTGTCATTTGTGAAGATATTCAATTGGCGTTTTCTGATCCTGAGTTCATGTCTTTGAAAGTCCAATGTAAACATTTTAAGTTTTCGGCCGAATTCTTGAGTAGAGAATTTTTGGTCAATTAAATATCCAGATAAAATAAAAAAAATAAAAGAACAGTATAGTCACTGAAACTTTAGCCGTCATCTGCTGCGTTCACATCGGACAATTCCCACATCAAATTCTCATCTGCCGCCTCTCTTCGACGTGCAAATTGCGCTGGATGTGAAAGTAGCATAAAGACATTTTTCATCCATGTATTTGTTTTTTGCTTTTTCTTTTAGTGTGAAGAAGCCGGCTGCCGTCACTCCAATTCACATAGAACCTGCTGCTCCCAAAGAAGAAGGAGCGCCGGTGGAGCCGCTGTAGAATCGATGGTACATTTCCGCCTTAACGCCCCCTACTGGTCGTCCTGGAGCCTCAGACACTAAACAAAAAAAAGATTCTTGACATTTTTAATTCAATAATTTGGAGTTGGCTAAACTCCCAGTTGCACATCTATGTCCATCCTGCAGAATTTGAGCGCTCGAGTGTCAGCCGCTGCTTTTCTGTCTCCACGACAACCGTTTTCTTCAGCTGACACAAGAAAAAGCACCAAAATTCTGTAGTCATCTTCTCTGCTTATTAACTACTGAACACATTACCCAACAAACCCATTCTTTTAACTTATCTCTATTTATTTTCCATCAGTTTTGTTTTATAAGGACAAAATAATTTATCAATGCCTGAACATTTCAAGAGCCTAAGATGATGTATATACATGCAGATACATATATATATTTTCTAAAAACAACAAATATGATCCATGAATTTTCTACCGCTGGGTTACAGCCTGCATGAAGGAGCCTCATGGGTTTTTACTGCCTTCTGAAATGAAATCTTTGACACCCAAACATTGACAAAATTCCCATTTTGAGCAAAATGAAACGCCTCATTACACATTCATTTAGAATAAAGAACAGAAACTTTGACATGGACTGACACATTTTACAAACTTGGATTTTTCCTAACTAAGAATGAATTATTATTATTATTATGGATATAAGCTAAAAAAATTCAATAAGTAAAGAAGAAAAACTGTACAAACATCTGCAAAAAGAATCGACTGTTGCTTATATTTTTGTATTCTATTACTGTACTTTTAAACTGAAAAATGTGAGTTGAACAAAAGACTGAAAATGTGTTTTTTTTCATTGCTTGTTTATCACCAAAAGAATTTTTGCTCCCCTTAAAAAAAAACTTTTATCATATAGATCATTTAGTTTTTGTTACATCAAATCTTCAAAGAATTTCTAAAAATCCTGGAATTCCTTTTTTATAAACTGCCTTGACTGACTCTGTTCAAAATTGAAAGGCATTATTTTTTATTAAAACATTTTTTGGTGGTTTTTAGTACAATTACTTTTTTTTTAAACTAGCTCTCCAAAACGCAAATGGCAATGATTTGCACATTTTAAACTGACATTTTTATTGTTGTTTTTCTTATTATATTTTATTTTGAAAGGACTGAACTGAAATGAGTGTTTTATTTTAGCAATACAGTCTCTCTAACCCTGCCAGGTGACTTTCAGTCAACCTGTATGATCAACTGGAGTAACTGTATATTTTCTTCCCTCATAATAATAAAAAATGTTTTGTTTTATTTTTAAACTGAGTTTCTTTAAGGGTTTTTTTCTCCTCCTGTGGGCCACAATATAAGTTCTTTAAATAATTCAGTGACGGATTTATTACTGCTGGATATTATTCATGAAACCAACGAGGAGCTGCTGCTGCAGTTGTTCTCTGCTTGGATGTCAGCAGATTTCCCATGAGGCCGTCAGTCACAGCGCAGCTGAGAGGAAATGCACACGTTGAGGGAAAAGAATGTAAATCTCTGGGGTTTGCGTTTGTGTGTGCGGAGTTCTCCATCCGCTTAGGCTGACCATAAACAAATGTGGCCTCCTGTCCTTTAGCTTTGACCTCCAGACTGTGATCATGTAACATCGCCGCTGCTGAGCTTCATGATTTGTGTTCAGAAGAAGATGAGTCTCCATAGAAACAATTAAAATCTTCATTTTATAGTCACTGATAGATCCAGAGCTTATTCTACACAATGGATGAAATATTTGTAATGTGTAACTTAAAAAGAATGCAAGATCTTTATGTTTTATGCCGGAGTTCAAGTTTATACTGAAAATGTCTGCTGCTTTGCCAGCTCCGTTTGGGCCAACTTCAAGTCATTTGCTCTAAAAACATATCATCATTTCTACAAAAAATAGCATTTCAAGTGCATTGCAGTTATCCCTTGTGCTATCTTGTGGGGTCCAGATGACCCCACCCTTACATTGACGTGTTCTCCGTACCATGACAAAGGTGGATAAAGGTGGAGAGGATTTCATGTAATCCATGGACACCAGTGAGGATCACAGGTTTAGCGCACTGTCTAATGGGGTCTAGATGACCCAACTCCTACTGTTAACATGCCTTAAAGCGGTGTTTCTCAATTGTTTTTTCCAGCCCCCCCCCCCCCCTCTTAGGAAAAAGAAAATGTTTTGCCCCCCCACACACACACACACACACACTCGCCGCGGTGACAATATATTAGGTTAGTATCTATAAAAATTGTGTAAGTATACCTAAAATTGTATCTTTTAACATTAATAAAAGAAGAAAGCAATATAAATCCACTTTCAATAAATATTAACTTCATTTAGCCACAGAAACCCTGTTCTAGTCTAAAACAGAAATGAAGCTTAAAGTGCCCAAAATAAAAAATCTGTCATTCCTTATTTAACCCTTGTGCTATCCTAGGCACTTTAACATTGGGAGTTGGGTCATGTAGACCCACAAGACAGTGCTCTGAACCTTTTTTCTTTAATGATTTGTGATCTTCACTGGTGTCCATGGATTACATGAAATCTTTCCACCTTTATCCACCTTTGTCATGGTAGGGAGAACACGTCATCTAAGATAGCACAAGCGTTAAACTAGAAACATTTTGACCAACTGAACAATTTTATGCTGAGAAAAATTATTCAATTGATAAATAATATTCAATGTAAATTGATCTGAAACATTAACACAGCACCACCAATAAATTTAACGTTCTTAGTCTGAAGAAATGTGTAAATTGTGCAGATTTTTTTTTCTAAGTGATGGATTGTCTATTTCTGATCTAATAAAGTGCAGCTGTTTTCCTGCATTACCTGCTGTCTTTATGTCAAATACTGACAGCAACTAAACGACAGACAGACAAAGAATACATTATGGAAAATAAAGACACGTCATCAAACTGTCTACAATAGTTCATAAAGAATGACATTATTAGCATAAGCTGAGTAATCTAAAGGCATGCGATGATCCTGGTGTTGCGCAACAGAGGCAAAGTTCCACGTGCGCGTTCCACCACGCAGCCTGAGCCCACTACCCCTCCCCTTTCCTTCTCACACATGCAGCCGCGTGTGACGGGAGCAGCTGCAGGGACAGCAGTTCACAGTTTCAGGCTGTTACAAACTCTGTGATATAACAGATAATAGGAAACCAACAGTGGGCAAATGTTTTTCCAAGCACTGAGCCGCTGTCACCGCAGCCCCCCTTTTTTGCGCCCCAGGCAATTGCCCGTATTACCTGTGACTAAAACGGGCGCACGCTCCACAATTTGAGAAGCACTGCCTTAAAGGGAGTGGACCCCACAAGATAGCACAAGGGTTATACTTTCAGAGGTCCAATTAGCACGAAAAGTGTGAAAACAAGTATTTTTGATCAAATTTATCCTTTCTTTTACTGCTATATACTTTTCATGTCCGAGTAGAATTCCACATTGGTCCACATTCGTTGCAGTAACTTTTTTATTTACCATTTCCCTAGGTTTATCAGTTTTTCAACGTATCAAAACCACAACATAAATGCTTACTTTTTTAAGCCTTTGACAGTAAACTATATCCATACATAATAATATATTACCCTTTGGCACACTAAAGAACACATTTTTTATGAAACCTGAGTTATTTTTACAGTAAATTTTCCTACCTGGGAGTAAGAAAACTCGATTTCTGAGGCGCCGCCTATTTCGTCACACCAACCTCGGCAGTGTGTCTGCGTCGCACCCATGAAAACAACATCCGACCCTTTGCAGAGATAGATGTGCATATAGTGGTTATAAAAGGAAAGAGTTTTGGCTCCGTGGAGGAAGTGCATGTGTGTTCTAGTCTGGGATTGGTGCTGTTCCCCATTTGTCTACGTCACAGTGTGAGAACCCGCTTGTTTCTGTGGGTTGGGAGGTGCTGGTCCTCACACAGCAGGTTTTTAGAAAGATGCTTGGAAATGTATGAACGGATGAAAATATCACTTTGCGATTTCTTTTTGTGAAAAATGAATATTATAATACACTTAAACTCAAAAAACTTAATTTGCATGATATAGGCCCCTTTAAAGTCCATGGCACTGATCACCTATGTGAGTTTAAAAAAAAATATGATCGACATTGCACTTATAAACATCTGTAGCCGTTCATCAGAAGCCACTTTGTATCTGTGTTAAATGTCATTTTTGACTTGCTGAGTGCAGCAATGATGAATGCCTAAAGCCTGAGATAGTGGATCGATCCGAAGAGGGTCTTTGTCATGCTAACAGTTCAGCTACACCGAGATGACAGATTAAAACAGATTAATTCTTCCCTTTCTGTTAGATGAATAAGCAAACAAGGTTTGACTTCTCTCCCTTTTATTA